>JXTB01000002.1:2834608-3006686 GCA_002914805.1 Parasponia andersonii | reverse complement strand
ATAACAAAGTAAAAACCAAAATATCATAAAACGACAATAGTACAACTTCTTTGTTATACGACAGAAAATGTAAAAAATAAGTACACATCAGATCATGAGAAAAATGACATTACATTTGAATGGAAAACATCTAAAGAAAATCGAAATGGAAAAGTTCCATAATTATACGTTGGGTTTTAGCTAAATACTACACGTATCCCCCAAATTCTCAGGATAATAAAAAATGCCCCTGAATTTTGCAAATCACACAAAAAGTATAGGATAAAATAGCAGAAAGCGACTTCTACCAAAAAAAAAAAAAATGGGCAGAAAACGTCAACAATTAATTTGGAAACGATAGCATCTATAGGTTGAGAAACGAAATGCAGAAAAATACAACATTAAGAAACGGCAGTATTTACTAAAAAAAAATGAATGTAGAAACGATCACGTCCAAACAACAACAATCGGGAAACAATATATCAAGTTAACAACAATGAAACTGAAAGAAAACGACAGAGATTAGAAAATGACGACATCAAAGAAAAACGACAATCTGGTAATAAGCGACAACACAGAAAGATAACAATATATTAATTAACAAACGACGGCATCAGACAATGACCCCCCACAAAAAAGAAAATTGCAAATGACCAAATACGCTAGAAAGCAAATACGAAAATGAAGTGGAAAACTTTCCGTATAACAACAAAAAAATGTTAAAACGAAAAGGGTTAGTTTACTTATTTTTAGTAACAGTAAAATATCCTAAATCCTATTTTGTTCCTAACTTTGAAAATGTCCAATCTGATTCTTGAATTATATTTTTGTTTCATTTTAGTTCCGACCATGTAAAATTTAAATGTCATATAATAATGTACTACTTCTTTTTTTTTTTTTTTCTCCTGTTGGTTTCAGTTCTGATTTTTGATTATAATAAGTTTGTTCAAAATGAGATCAAAGACCAAAGTTAGGACCACAAAAAAAAAATAGTTAGTATAAAAGACTAATGACATTATTGGTTCTTAATGTTTTATTTGTTTTGCAAATTGGTCTCTAACTTTTTATTTTTTGTTTTTGGTTTGAGGTATCTATCTAATGATTTCTTGGCATCCGAATTCCTTTTGGCTTTTTGTTGGTCCAAAAAGTCCGTTTAGGGGCTCTATCGAAAAGAAAATTGCACAATATAAATCCTTAGTGTTTCATCTCTTTGACAATTTGCTTATTAATAATTTATTTTTATTTGGAAAATTACACTATGGCAATCCCTAATTTTGTCAAATTTATATATTACAGTGACTCACTGGACAAAAATAAATTATACTGACACCCATAGGCCTAATAAAAAGACCGAAAGAAATCAATAAAAAATTTCACATTTTACTCTTTTAATATAAACAATCAATTAGAGGTTTATATACAAACAATTAGAATTAAATGAAAATGAAAATTTTAATTAATTTGACAAGGAAATGGGAGTGTATATGTAATTTACTTTGATTTTAGATAATGTCAATGTAATTAGTTTCTCATATATCAATTACATATTTCATAGACCCGAATTTCTCTAAATTAATCGAGTTAGACAGACATGCATATATATATGCAACTAAAGTCAAAACTAATAAGAGTAGTACTGTCGTTATCCTCAATTGAAAATTTTTGCATGGTCAATGTATAGATTAAAAATACAACAATGTCGTATTTTATATACATATATACATGAGACTACGATCGATATCGAGGTCCAGAGATAGTATTAATTAAGTTAAGGACCAATAAACAAATCCAACTGTGGCCATTAAAACAGGTAATCAAGTAAATGATGTTGATTATTAATTAATATTAATTCCATTAAACAGAAAGCATAGCTTGTACTGTAGTGATGAGTAGTACATATAACATTCAACCAAACAAGTTATTAATGGCTGATTTATTAGTTATTGAACATAGAGATTAAACATCTTAAATTTTATATGTTTATAATCATTAGACATTATTTTGATTGATGACACGACAATTCTTCCTGATCTCTCCCTGGTTGCCAGTAAGGACTCCAATGGAGCCCATTTTGACCATGGAATTAGCGAATGCCTTCTTGAAAGTGTCAAAGTCTTGGAAACTTTCGACGAGGCTTTTGGCTTCTGGATCGGTGAGAAGCGCGGCATCGGATGTCAAGGTGCCTCGATTCAAGGTAAGGCCATTAAAGTAATTGCTGTCGAAATTCCTAGAGCTCTCAAAGTCCAACTCCACCCTCGTTGCAGGGTTCACTGGGGGTGGGCATATCTCCTTGAGCTCGTTCGCGTAGTCAGGATCCAGAGCTGGGTCCGTGTCATTTTTCCCGGTGAAGTTATAGAGCCTCCGGAAGACTAAGGGGCAATGCGTCACTCCAATTGTGTGTGCACCTATATATAACATGAACGAAAAATAATAATAATAATAAAGGTCATATATATATATATATATTTATATATATATTTATATGTATTTAGAGTGAGTTGGCAAAAGAAGAGTATTGGTAAAATATGCATTTTGGTTAGACCTTATGTTTTTAGTTTATAATAGACCATAATGCTCAACTCATCCCCACTCGAAAACGCTCAAGCATCTCAACACCACACCCTCGATCTTCCCAAAAAAAAGACCATTTTGTAAATAGTTTTAAATCATAACCCTTCAATTAAATAGACTTACTTTCAAAAAGCTATATTTATATAGAGTTTTAAATAATGCGGCATAATAACTACAAACAAGCACGATAAATATTACATGATTTGAGACACTAAACTCTACGAACGTAACTAACTAGTACTTGAATTCCAATCTTGGCTTATAAATTTTATTTAATTATTTTTTTATTGTAAAAAGAGAAAGAGAAAGAGAAAGAGAGAAATTATTAATTACCAGATAAAGCAACAAGATCTGTTTCGTCTAGGTTAAATCTAGCAAATAGGTTACGGAGAGTGGCGTACTTTGATCCTCCTGATGGCAAGTCTCTCAAAGCCTCCGTGGCATTTGAGACTGTTCCGTCTCTTCTTCCCATAAAAACGTCCCACATGGGTTTTCTGAACTGCAAATAAATTCATGTACATTAATAATTAATATTTATAAATGTATGAGTAATGATAAGCATAATAATCAATATATATATACATATCTATTATAATTAAAGATTAATGATAATAACAAGGGATATCATATATCTCGGCTTATAATTAATAGTTACACATATATATACACGTACTTAGTGTGCGATATGAATCATATTATTTTTTTTTTCCCACATATACTATTAAGGCTTTGGATCGTTTCCCTTGCATGTTTTTACCAATTCTAAACATATTTTCCCAATCAAAAATCTACATTAGAAAAATGTGTTACGAAATTGACAAAAATATGTGTTGGCCGGATCACTGATCTCTGCCGAGAGGGACTACATCCGGATCCATATTTAGAGTACTATTTAAATTAGTAATTATAAATGTACATACTTGGAAAGAGACAGCATCTCGGGCTGCTAAGGCGACAATATCGGCACATGAGACATCAGTTCCAGGGCATAATTGTCCAAGTACAGTTTTGATTTGATCAATGACATCGTATCCTCCTATGGTCCTGTTCGGAATCGCATTTTTCTCTGTCGTATTATCGCCATTTACTGGATCTATCAATATTGATGCATCACATCCCTGCCATGCATGCATATATATATATATATATATATATATATATATATATATATATATTATCATGAAAAACGGCATATTACTTATTGTTTATATGAAACAAGAAAAGAAAATTGAAAGCTATAATTAACATATACTACTATTTGCCGTACTCATTTATATGTATTGTATCACATTCAAGCAATATATATGAAAGACTCATCATAGTCTATATGATCTGACCATATGTTAACATAATATGTAATACATAAAATTTGTACATGCCTGTTATTACACATGAGGTAGAATATGTAGGTTGATTAATTCTAACTTATATATAATTAGTCAAAATCCCTATGAATGGTTAAAATGCGTTTTGTATGAGTTATGGGTTAATATACAAAACGCAATACATATATTTATATATATATATATATATATATATAGTTACGTACCCTGACGAAACAATCATGGTAATGCAGCCTGAGTAGCTTAGCTGGCATGGTTGGATCTTTTCGAACCCTGCCCCATACAATAGACTGCACTATGTTTTCAAGTGCAGGGCAACTATCGCGGTAGAAATCGCTCTGAAGACCTCCATGATCACCACCCTGGCCGCCATTATTAAAATCCCCTCCATGATCACCACCATGGCCGCCATTATTAAAATCCCCTCCATGATCACCACCATGGCCGCCATTGTTAAAATCCCCTCCATGATCACCACCATGGCGGCCATTATTAAAATCCCCTCCATGATCACCACCATGGCCGCCATTATTAAAATCGCCTTTCGAATTTTTGGGCTCGTCTTGTTCACCAACAACCGCGAGCAACGAAACAAGCAGAACAAAAATAGTAACGCTAGCTCTTAAGTACTTCATCTTTATTCCACCAAAAAAAAAAAAAAAGATAAAAAGAAAGAAAAAGAATGATACTCAAATTAAATAAAATGGTACTTAAAGAAAACAGACAGCTTTGTTGAATGTTGATCTGATGAAATGAAAGCTACCAATAGGAAGGGTTTATATATAGCAATGGAGATCAATGGCTTTGTAATTTAAATATTGGGATATATATGATTGTATTATTTTTATTTTCAGTATATTATTGATCAAGAAAGGACCAGCAAGTAAAGTTAGTTAATTTTTTAATGCGGCAAGTTCGATGATGCATGATCAATTCTCCTCATCATATTCAAATATATATGATAATTGAAGATATATTGTTTTATAATATATATATATATATAATAAGTCAAAGGCACCTATGATCTACTCAAGTCAACTGCTTTTATAGATGCCTTCAGCCCAATCATTTGAGTTCGTTTCAATTTTGGTCTTGGTCTCAGTTTGACCAGAAAAAAAAGGAAGAGAAAAAAGGAGAATTGTGGGAATGGCAATCATATAATATGCAACGTTGACATGTTGTATAGCTTATAACGTTTATTAATTAAGAAGTGGGGAAAACCCCCTAATCTAAAATATTTTGTCTTCCTCCTCTCCGCAAAATTTTTATCTTGATTTTCACCCCAGTGAAGAGCAAGCACGGAGGGAAAGAGGGCCTCCATACTCATTTTTCTGTTTCCTTTAAACAAGCCTAATTACTCACATGTATTTATAATCTTTTTAATTTAAAAAATACATAAAACTCCTACTTGAAAATAGACAAAAGATATTTAATTCTAACCCCACTGGACAAATGACTAATTTGTCCTACCGAGGGAGATCATCAAATGATCTCCGGCCCTAGTTTGTTTTTGCTTTTTTTTTTTAAAAAAAAAAATAAAATTAAATAATATATTATTCCATTTGTGTCAGTGTTTTTGTTTCTTGATTTATTTTTAGGAATGTTTTGTCCTACAAGATTAATCTATATTTGAGTAGAATTTATTTGTTTTTTTTTTATTTTTTTAGTTTTTATGATTTTCTTCTAGATGTGAATCTGCGGAAGAATTTCAATTTAGATATTATACTCTTCGTAGAGATGGACTCTATTGAGATTAATAGTGCATATGATTTAAGATGATCACGAAGGTAGAATTCTTGTAGCTTAGTTAAAAAGATTCTTTAATTAGTCTATTTGACATTCTTTAGCAATAAAATTAATTGCTTTTTGTGAAAGGTATTTGGATCTAGTTGTGACTTTGGAGTTCATTGTCTTGGTAGAAATTAATTGTAAGGTTGACGTGGGTACGATGAACTTGGCTGGTGGTACATCTAGCATTATTTGTTTTGCTAGCGATGTGAATTCTCTTTTGAATATTGATTGATAGTTTCCTTGTTTCGAGAATGACGCGTCACGTATGTTTGCATAATTCCTAATTACATTGCTAGTATTGTATCAAATAATTTATTATTTTCCCGTACAAATCGACCATTTTGATAAATATTGAACTTTAATTAACGCCCCTCTCTAATGCTATAAATATTTTTTGACACTTGCATTTTTTTTTTAACAGCAAAAAATGTGCTCATCTATGCTGATCAAGTTGGAATTAAAGAACATTTTACAGAAAAAAGAGAGGACTCCTATAGCTCACGATCATGAACAACAGAAAAGAAGTGCGAAAATTGAAGTTCTTTTCTTTTTTTTTTTCTTTTCAATAAACTAAGCTTTGACAAATAGATGAGACTCAATGAAGTAAACCCAATAAAGAGCGGAATAAGTAAACGTCTCTGAAGTATTGAAAAGCTACTTTTATAAACCCAGTGAAGTAACCTAGCTATATTATTAATTAAATCAGGGAGAGCATGTACCTTACCCACTACACGTACCAAAATTAAGTATTAATGTGAAAACAAGCTGTCAATTGAGGAATTGCTTGAATAAAAATTGAAGCAAACGAATGTTATAAGTAATTAATTTCATCCATATAAGATGTCACACGGAAACTTTGACTCCGAGATCAATTCATCGAGAGCAACTTATAATAGTCGATATATAATTATGCGCATGAGTGTCTTTTAAATTATAGCGTGTGACTTAAGGAAGGATCCACTGAATTGTTTGGTGATTAAAAGTTTCTTACGTTTTAAAGGATAAGCTAGCTAGCTAGCGGATATATACATATATATTTATATATATTTGTTTTCTTTTGACAACTTAAATTACAAATAATGTGGAAATTATATTGTCACGTAAATTGGAATAGTATACCTGAAACTTTATTAAATCTTAAGCTATGAGAAAAATTCTAGATATACAACGAATATTTATAATTGATATCTCACAAAAGACGAAGGTTGTTATTTATTTTTGGTTCAATTACATTGTATTTTAATGTGTTAGTGTATTAATTGCATAACGCTCCATAAAATAAGAAACTAAAGTACTAATTATAATGGTGGGCGGTTGGCCGTGATGAAGAGAAATTGTTAATGGCCGTCTAAGAAGCCCCTATTTATTGCATGTTAAGGAAAGTAATTGATTATTCTAAGTTAACCAAATAAGTCAATAGTTTGCCTTATACGGTGAATATAGTCGAGTCTAATTAACTTTAATTATATCAAAATAGAAGATTACAATATTTTTTTTCTTTTTTTATAATAGTTAAATAATGTTTTAACTAATATTACTCTAATAATTAACTTACCTCGGAAAAAAATAAAGAAGAAAAAAGAAAAAAAAAACCATTACTCTATTAGGTAGCATAGATTTGTACATTTTTATATAGTGCCTACAAATTAATCTCTGTCCGGTATTATCGAATATATGTGTTTTTTTTTCTTAATTACAATTTATCTCATACGTCTTTTTATAATAAATTATTATTATTATTATTTTAATTATTCAAATCATAATAGCGTAATAATAATAATTTTGGCTAAAAAAAAAAAGAAAAAAGCATAATGGTTCCAAATATGTTTTTTTTTCTTTTTACTTGTTAACTTATAATGGGAAACAATTATACATAATTTATTGTAATTGCCAAGGAAAAAATTAACTGCTGTAAGCTGATTTGATACGTGAGAGAACGGTTGATGAAAAACAAAAATCAATAAAAAAAATGTAAATATGTACAACGTTCTTCAAAATTTTATATTAGTTAATTGAAAGTTTCTATAAAAACAGCGGTATAGTCTGTTTAGTTTACATATTAGTTTATCATTACACATGCAAAAACCAAGACCAATTATGATCAGTACATATAATTTTCTTAACATTCAGCAACGCATGATTGTCTTCATTTAGCACATTTCATTTAACTAATTGATTAATCAATTCAAGTAACTGGTCCGTAAATTCTTAATATTAACTAAATTTATCACATTAATTACATTAATCTCTCCATCATGAACATCCCCGTAATCACTCAAACCCATCTTCTTCGTAGATTGACCAAAGCCAGTCAAAAACTTATCAGAAGTCTCAGCATGAACTCGTCCACAATAGTGCTTGACACGCTGTCAGTCAAAAGCGCTGCATCTGATTCGAAAGACCTCGAGACTCAAGAATGGAGGTCGGATATTTAACGCATGTTTACTGATCTATAATAAAGAGAAAAGGAATGAGATTATGTCTTTACCAATAAATGTATGTCTGTTAATCCATAATAAAAAGAAAAAAGAAAAGACTTTTTCTTTGTTTATTTATATACTAGTTAATTACAAAAAAAAAGTAAGAAATTTTAATTTTTCCAACCTGTTATTTCTTAGAAATACCATAAAGGGGATATTAGATCATCGTACATGTCTCGTCAATCATTTTTATTATGTTTCAATAAATGCGGTTTTCAATTTCAAAAAAAAAACGTGGTTTATGTCGTTTTTGTTTTTCAGTCTTTTCTAAATTAGGATCTCTAACGGTGAGAAGATTTCCACTAAACCGCACAAGTCACCCAAATTAAACCACATCGCGTGGTGTGGTTATTTTATTTTGTGGTGTATTTTGAGGTCCAATTTTTCTCTATTACTGCGGTGTGATGCAGAATATAGAATAAAATTTTTATTTCCGCAATAAACCGCCCATACCGCATATACATATATATATATATATATATCTAATTTAATATATATGGTTCTCAAAACAATATGTATTTTTTTTTTTTACCTATGGGTAGGTATTTTTTTTTTTAGCTGTTGGATCACCATCTAATGGTGATCCAATGGCTATAATGAAGTCCATGAAAAGACGTGTATCATTAATGCTATATATATATATATGGGCACCAATCCAGGTATTTTTTTTTTAACCTATGCATAGATATCAATTTGGCCAATGAAAATTAAGCATGCACATTTTTTTTATTGTAAAAAGTAAGAGAGAGAAAGAGCATTAATGATACACGTCTTTTCATGGACTTCATTATAGCCATTGGATCACCATAGATGGTGATCCAACGGCTAAAAAAAAAAATACCTACCCATAGGTAAAGAAAAAAATACCTATTGAATTGGCAACCTATATATATATACATAAATTCACATGTATAATATACTAACATCTAAAATCTAAACTTTCTTGGAATAAGCTTTGAATGAAACTTGAAAATTTTTGGAGAAAGTCAAACAAATGAGGACTTACTAATAATTTAAGTTTTAACTTTGTTATTTTTTATTCGGAAGGATATTTAAATTGTTGAACTTTAGACATTTGTTCTTTACTATATTTTGATTAGGTTATAATATTGTATCTTATTAAGATGTTGCTCAAACAAATATGAATATGTAAATGTATAATTTTTTTAAATATTTTAGATTTGTGTTAATTTTTAAATGATTTTGTTGTTTGTTGCTCGAAAGGATGTCTAAATTTTTGAACTTTAGACATTTGTGCTTTATCATATTTTGATTAGGTTATAATGTTGTATCTTATTAAGATGTTTCTTAGACAAGTATGAATATATAAATGTATAATTTTCTTAAATATTTTATATTTTTGTTAATTTTTAAATGATTTCGTTTTAATAGTAATAGTTTTTTTAAGTTTATTTTTTAAACTTGGGGCCTAATTTTGTTGAGATCCATATCAAAAGCTTAAATCGCATAATGTAGTGTAGTTTGGTATGGTTGATAGTTTTTTTTTTAATTGCGGTGGTTAAAATTTTTTTTTACTGCACTTTGTGAGTTGGTTAAGAATTTAGACATAATACCGCTTAACTAATACCCCGCTCTCCCATAGACATTTCTGTTTATTATTGTCGTTTTTATTATATTTGTCCTTTTTTCACATCACTGCTATTTTTTTTAAGCTAGCGTCGTTGCTCATCTACTGTAGTTATTCAAGTTTGTCATTTTGCCGGCTTTTTTCCCAAATAATGTCGTTTTGGATGTGTTTATGATTCAACGTTGTGGTCAACCTTTCAAGTGAAACTTTTCTTAGAGTCTCTGTCGTTTTATATAACATGTCGTTTCCTAGGAATTTGCGGTTTCCATGCAGCTTTCCTTTTTAGTTTATTGTCGTTTCTTGAAGTAGATGACGCTTGTTCCTGTGTTGTCGTTTTTGTATGGGTGTTATTTATCAAAGTTATCATCATCCTTATGACAAAAAAAAAAAAAAAGAAAATAAAAATAAAACCTGGAGTAATGGACAAACCAGTCAGCGTTTTTAAATAGTCAATCCAGTGTGCCAAAACTAAGCACTATAGAAACTCGAATATCATCTTATTTATGTTATAATATCCGAAGTCTATAAGTTTGGGTATACAGGACTCTGTTGGACTAGAAAATGCACACCAAATAACTATACACTTCTTTTAGCACATGACTGCACATAATATAAGTATACTTAAATCAATTAATCACATTACACTTGTTCCTAATCTCTCCTGAATTTCCAGTAAGCACTTCAATGGCCCCCATCCTCTTCATAGACTGAGCAAACTCGGTGAAAAACTTGCTAGAACTCAGTAACTCGTCCACAATATTGGTGGCCCCTTTGTTAGTCAAGAGTGCAGCATCCGATTGGAAAAGGCCTTTATGAAGCTTCAAATTTCTGAAATAGTGGTTGTCAAATGAGCGCGAGTTACCGGGGTCCATTTCAACCGCGGTCACATTATCTGAGAGGTTTCGGCATTTGGTTCTAAGAAAGGAGGCATAGTTTGCGTTGAGAGAAGGATCGGCATCGCCTTTTCTGGTGAAATTGTAGAGCCTATTGCTGAAGAAGTTGCAATGCCCCATACCAATACTATGTCCTCCTACCATATAAAACAATTGTTTGCCAAAATACACATGTAGTGCAACATTAGTACTTTACTAGTACATTACCAAGGTTTTGCAACATTTTTCAGATTGTCGTATTTGTTATTTACCAGATAAAACGACAAGGTCATGAAGGGTGAGGCTTTTCTTGGCAAAAGATTGCTTGAGAGAGGAGAAGTTTAAGGAAGGAGTTGGGATGTTGGCCGAAGCCTCCGAGGCACGTGAAATGCGTCCGTCCCTTCTTCCGGTTAGCACTTCCCACAATGGCTTCTTAAACTAATTACATGAACCAATTATATTAATTAATTAACAAAATTTAAGTACCATTAATAACAATTAAGAAAAGTATGGTCCAATTAATACTAATTATGAATGATCGAGGTTACTATTATATATTTCACATAAATCATGATCATAAAGGAGTTAAGTTAGTTTAATATTTTAGATGGTTGTTATTATTACTTGGAATGAAACTGAATCTCTAGTAACCAAGGCAAGGATATCAGCACAAGAGACAACTCCGGGACACGTGTCCTCCAGCTTAGCCTTGATCTCGTCTATAACGGTGTATCCTCCAAGTGATAGGTTTGGATTCGCTTCTTTCTCGGCTGTGTTATTTGCCGTCGAGTCCAATAAAATCGAGGCATCACAACCCTGCATGCATGCAGCTAAATATTAATATACCGTATCCATTCATGACTATATATGTCATATATATTGTGACCATGTCTTTACGAATATTATGCATCCTGTATATGTATAATTGACATAGTTATTATAAGATACATATATCTAAGAAGGACATGAAGTTATATATGTATAAATACCCTGACGAAGCAATCATGGAAATGCATTCTGAGGAACTTAGGAGGCAAAGAAGAATTGGTTGCAACTCGTTTCCAAGTGATGTTCTTCACAATTTCCTCGGCAAGAGGACATGTTTCCTTGTAAAAGTGCTTTCTCAAATGCCCTCCTTTGCAAACTGATCCAAGATTAACTACTAATATACATATGATCATGATCAAGACACTGGTTCTCATCATCTTTATAATATAACAATATCTATATAATATATACAATACATGAACAGTTTTTGTAAGGCTGGTTTGTGTTCAAAATCATGTGCTATAGGTATATGTATACAAATATAATTTTCCAATAATGTACACACACACACATATATATATATATATATATAACTTGGTACACTTTCGAAATTGATTTATTTAGTTAATGAAAACAGAATATGGAGTCATTATTGATCTGATCAATTTCAGATGTATTGATGAATTGACAGTCGCACATTAGTTGATTTTGATTTCTAATTCGCTATCATGTGGACTAGTCCTGATAATTGGTAAACCTTAGATAGTTACTCAAGCGATCACGTACGTTATCTCTAATTACAAGTTACATATTCTTAATCAAAATTTGAATTTATGCGGGCATGAAAGATTAGTTTTTGTGGCATATATATTTATGTGCAAGTCTCTTCATTTTGGGTTTTTACCATGCATCTGTTTAAATTTCTTTCCTTAGAAAGATATACACGAGTACATTAATTTTGAGAAAACAGAGATATATAGCTAACAAAAATTGTAGAGTTACACATCTTGTAGAATCTCGACAGATTGATAACCTCGATTAAGAAAATATATTTTTACCAGCCTTTAATTCGCCAAAGACTATAGGACCTACTTACCATATACGTAAATTAATAATTAACTAATAGGAGGCATTCGTAAAATATGTATATATTGTTTTTTTGTTTCTTTTTGAAACTGATGCCGACTTGGATCACATCTTTAACTTGTTGATGTAATTAAAAAGCTCTAGTATGATATTCTCGTATTGTATTCAATTTCACTTAAAAAGGATATATAATATTTTGAAGAAAAAAAAAAGGACTATCTTCATTATTAAATTATCCATTTATCGATTAATTAATATTTTGCCTGATTATTAGATTTTTCTTGGTCAAGCATATAAATATATCGAGGTTCTAATGTTTATGGTTAAGGAAAAAGAGATGTTTCGAGCTTATCAGAATACGATATTTCATATCTCTTAACGTTTTGGAAAATCGTTAGGCAATTAGTTAGTCAAAGTAAACAAAGGCAGGCCCTTATACAAATGGTATCTTATCTTATGATCTATAGGGACTATAGTTCATCATTTTTAGAAAGATCCGAACTTGATCTCTAAGATCACATCTAGTATTTTGCATAGACAAGACCATCTTCATTATGCCGATAATAGAAATTAATTAGTAACTAGGCATGCATAATGGGCCACATACTTTTTACATTCTACATTCTCCTGTCTAAATACTTAACACAGTAGAATTCATATATCAAGGAATAAAACAAAATAGTATCAAAGAGATTACAACTAGCACACACAACTTCCAGTTCTCTTTCAAACGAGAATAAAGAAAGTAGTTGGTAGAGCTAACGATGATCACAAAAGGCAAGGTATTTAGAATTAGATTGAGAAGCACCGCACACGATTCTCGAATTGTATAGTTGCATCAACCATGGCTTCATTTTTGTTTGTGAACTGTTCTAAAATGTCTTGTCGAAAATAAAAATAAAAAACTGTGTAAACATGACTAAAACACTGTATTACATGATAAGTTTGGAACCCATCATAGAGAAAATATTTGTGCTTGCACGCAAAATTAACAGAAACCAATATTCCTTTTGGGAGTAAAAACTCTTGTGTGCACTCTTTAATTAACCCCACGTCATACTTTTTTGTAATTCTCATCATAGAAAATAGTTTTTTTTTTTAAATATTAGTACAGTATGCAAGGGGCCCGAACAGAACAAAAACATAAGGATATTTGGTAATAACATCAATGTTTACAAGGGGATTTCATTGACTGAAAAACCGATTCTTCCCTAAATGTTTTCAAATTATATGTCACTAAGCAAGTAGTTTGAAACAAATCAAGCGAAAAATCAAAAACAAAAATAAAATAAAATGAAATTTTGAAATAAGATTTTGAGTCCTGGTTTTATATCTTCGAGGTTACTGTCATTTCTTTAGATTGTTGTCATGCATCGAGGCTAGTGTCGTTTTCATATTGTTGTCTTTTTTTTTCCCCTCTTTTTTTCTTTTTGAGGTATTTGTTGTCTTTTTTGGAACGTTTTAATGTTGCTGACTTGCTGTGCTTACTTGTTTCTGTTATTGTCGTTTCAAGATTCAAATCGTTTATTGATGTAATTGAGGTTTTGCCATTTAATTTCGTTATTAGTTTTAACTCTTTTCCGGAATGTCCTCGTTTCCTGAGGTCATTGTCGTTAGAAATTTAACGCTGATGTGGTCTTTTCGTTTGTTGTGGTTTTTATTTTTAAGATCATCATTCACCATCGTCTTGTAGTTGGTGTCGTTTATATATTAACATAAATTTCGTTGTTCAGAGTAGTGTCGTTTGTGCATCTTGTTGTCGTTTTCATATGCTCGCCGTTTTATTGTTGCCATCTTACAAGACAACCAACCAACCCTTTCAGCCTGATCAATCCAATGCCTCAAAACTATCCAGACAATATTTATATTAGGAAATCATGCGATAAAAATGTTGCAAGACTAGGAGAAAAAATGGATGATGATGACCAGATTAAGAATTAATAGAAGAAACTATCAACCAGTTAACAAGGTAATTCAGATTTGTAGCCAGGATGAGCCGAAAAAATAAATAAATAAATAAAACACACCAGATAATCAAAACTGACGTACCAAAATAACATGTTTTGAGAGGAAGAATAAAAAGATTAAATGACTGATGCCCTGTAACCTCTACATATGTTACTATTTGGTGTGATGCTTGAAACTTGAAAGAATTGTATGCTTTTATGTAACACTGCAATAGAATAAAAAGTTGACTACTCAAAACCAAGAAGCCAAGCCAACAAGACCGGCAATAATAGCAAATTTTAATGCAAGAATTGGCATCAAAAACTGATATTAAAATTGACCTTTGTGTGGAAAAGGAATTGTTGGGAACCACCAATTTAAGATCTTTTCTCTGCTTCTGTATCTTGATTTCTCCAAGGATTCAATGCTTCCCTCATAGCTTGAGCCTCAGGAGAACTCTCCCAAGCCCGCTTCTCCGACTCCAAAACTGTTACTTTCTCATCTGGACAAATGGAAACAAGAAGGGAAACTAAGACCAGGGATTCCGGCATATGAATGATGTGTAACCACTTTGAAACAAGCCAAAACATGTTAATATAAAAGAAAACACATATGAAAGTACAAAGACATACAAGTTCTTTTTCCAGCACCCCCAAATCTCATACAAGTTCTCTCATTTAACCAGAGACATAGCCAATTAGGCCAAACCGAAACACTTCCAAAGCTCCACATGTAATCCCAACAAACCAATTTTCTTTTTCTCTCCTTTTTTTTATTTTTTTTTTTGGACACAACATGACATGAATGATACGTTACTTTTAAGACAAGCCAAAAACATGTTAATATAAAAGAAAAACCATATTGAATGTACTAAAACATACAAGTTTTTTTCCAGCACCCCCAATCTCATACCAATTCTTTCATTTAACCAAGTTCCATATGTAATCTCAAGTAAACCATCTTACAGTGTGACACTGCATCAAAAGAAAAGCATATGAATGTACTAACTCATACAAGCATCCCCAATTCAAAGAAGTTACTCTAATTGAACCCCATTTAGGCCAAAGGGTAAAACTAGAAAGCTATCCCAGCTGACCAATCTTCCGGAACTTTATTATTTGTGTATTTATTTTATCCAGAGCCAATGTTCCAGATTTTTAATCACTACAAAGTAAAGTGATCTGTGTCACAAACCATGGCTTTAATGTTTCATTATTTACATAACACACTGGTTGAGAGGATTTAAAAAGACTTGGTTTTGCCTTGATTCAATATCTTTTCATCAATAATAAGTATAATACTATGAATTATTATGGCAAGGCCAACTAAAATCTCGCAAAATCGAATCATTATAACTGGAATATTAAAAAAAAAAATAATAAAAAAAAAAAGAGACGAAGAGGAGAAAGGAGAGATCTCACACAAAAGCCGGTATTGATCATGAAAAACTCCATGGAAGCTCCAATAAGCGCTGCCCCAATCGAAATCTTCAAATACCAATCTAGAAACTTCATTCTGACTGCATATAAAATATCAAGTTTTTTGAAATCTCACTTATCAATTTTCTCCCAAATATAAAAAAATCGCATTTGCAGCCATACTTACTTGAAAGTGTGAAGCGTTATCGGATTGAAGTTGCAGGTGGAGGAGAAGTTCATCAGGCTCAAAACGAACTAGGTGCAGGTGCAGCCATGGCTTAACCTGAGAATGTGAGATTGGGTTGGATCATTATATCACGCGACATGCTGTTTGGGCTCATTTCGTTTGGTATCTCGCTCTTTAAGCTTTTGGGCCTTATTTCCCCTCCTTTGCGACCATAAAATAAGCGATAATTACACTTTTATAACTTGGATTTTGACTATTCCTCCAATTTATATCTTGTGTTTTGGTTATTATCAACAATCTAGGTCAAATAGCAACTTTTATTATTATATTTATTAAAATACCCTTAAATTTTTAAATATATATTTTTTAAAAAAATCATATTAAAATTTATACAAAATTGATAAAGGAATTATAAATAATATTTAAATTTTGTATGTTTTTGCATTTTTTATAATTATTTTTTGTCATATATGTTCTTTTAGCTATTTACTTTAATTAGTTTTAAATTTAAATTAAGTACTAAAATATATGTATTTAAAGTTTAAAAGAGTATTTTGATAAATTTAATATTTAAAATTGGTGTTTGACCCGAAAAAGGTATAAATTTCTTAAAAATTTCAAATCTGCAGGTCAATGTTGATAATAACCAAAACACAAGACATAAATTGAATAGTCAACCAAAACATAGTGTATAAAAATGTAATTAACACGTAAAATAATATTGTTATTATAAAGGGTTAATCGTAGAAATCGGCCGAACAATCCAATTTGTGGCAATTCGGTTCTTGAAGTTTCAATTGTAGCAATTACGTTTTTAAACTTTCCACTTTGTAGCAATTCGGTCCTTGGACAGTATAAATTACAATTTATTATTAAATTTTTGACTAAAAACATATATAAAAAGTACGTGGTGACATCTAAAACTATATTTGAAAGGTAATTTAAGAATTTCAAGCATGAAAATTAGCAATTACATATATATTTTTTTAATTTCTAGCTCGAAGAACCTTGAAAAATGTGAAGATTGCACATTTTCTTCTCTCAAAATCCATTTGTGCAGTTTACTTTCCTTTAAATACGCTTTTAGATATTTGTGCTTTTTACGTGTGTTTTTTGTTAAAAATTATTTGTATATTGTAATTTAAATATTATATGGGCTAAATTGTTATAAATTGAAAAATTCAAGGGGTTAATTACCACAATTGAAACTTTGAAAACTAAATTGTTACAAGTTATATAGTTCAAGAACCATTTGTGCAATAACTCCTAGCATAAATACCTATAATTATTTATTAGTTACATCTAGGTTTTTGTCTTTTTTTTTTTTGGATTATATGCTTCTGTCTTTTTAGTTTATGTATTTTCACTCTAATATTGTTGGGTTGTTGTTCTTGTCATTTTTTGAGTTTATGATTTGGTTCTTTTTTTTTGGGACAAAAAAAGGTATGGAATTTTACTTAAATGGTCAAATTTTAGATTATAATTTGCAAAATTATCGTTTTTCAAACACCGTTAAAATAGTTGAATTTTGAAAATTATTGGAAAAATAACTGCTTTTCATATTTAGTATATCATAATATATTGATTTATTTTTTAAAAATTGATTTAATTTTTTAAAAATAGATCAACTGAAAAATGATCATTTATCGAAATAAAATTATAAAATGATCATTTACTAAATAGGTGTAAAAAATGGCACTTTTAAAATTGATCCTAAAAAAAAAAGGTTATTTGTGGGAAATCTACCAAAAAAAAACTATAAAGTATGATTTTTTTGTAATTTTAACCATGTTTTTTTACTTATGAAAAATAATATCTCAACATTTCATAATTCTGCAAATTTGTTCAAATTTGGTTATTTATGCTAAGTATTTCAAGTTATTTTTAATAAATTTATTGTACTAGTCTACAAAAATAAGATATTCAATATTTAGAACAAATTTGGTTATTTATGCTAAGTATTTCAAGTTATTTTTAATAAATTTATTGTACTAGTCTACAAAAATAAGATATTCAATATTTAGATTATGTATTTAGTGAGAAAATTATTGGTCAATTTATATGCAGAAAACATATGATTTTGTAGATATTTAAAATGTGAAAATATAATTTTATACGAATAAAAAAATATGATTAAATTTGCAAATACATCATATCATATTTCAAGATATACATATATATATATATATTTTTTCAGATAACCGTTGTTATAAATACTCAAAAAGGTATGTACATGAACACATGGCCGACAGTTAGAGCCCCAACGTTGCAAGGATTTTCTTTTTCCTGCGTCTTTATCGTATACTGAGGTTCTTGTCGTCTACCATTTATTGTCGTTTTCATGCTGCTCTAGTCTGCAATCTAGATTATCCTTTCCTTCATCAATGTTGTTTCTCATTTCTGTCGTTTTCTGTTTATTTTCGTGCTGTTTGGGTTATTTTTCCGTTTCCCATTTTCAGTTCTCATTTTTGTCGTTTATTGATGTTATTGTCGTTTAACTGGCTATGTGTCGTTTAGTGGTTTTTGTCGTTCATTTTGGCTGTCTTCTCTTTTCTTATTGCACGCCGTTTTTTAACGGGAAATTTAATGTCGTATGAATCCTCGTCATGTTTTAATAATATTTTTTCCATGTCGTTTTTTGTACGTTGTTGTTTACTGAGGCTACTGTCATTTAGTAAAAGGTGTTTGTCCAAATATAAACACGTGAGTCGCAAAAATGAACTTTTAATCTTGATTGCCTTTTAAGTTTTGAAATCCGAATATCCATCACTTTCGATTAATAGGATTTGGATAATTTAGGGTTGCAAAATTCAATTTTCATACTTATTGGTCTTAATATTTTTCCTTTTTATTATTTATTTTTGCTGAATTTTTTTTTTCCAATCATTTAGTAATGAAGAGAAAACCTCGTAAAATTAACTCATATTTCATAATGTTTTTACGAAACTATTACATTTTAAAAAATATGGAAAAACCTATTGAATTTTATTTTATTACAAAAAGTCCTATAATTTGATTAATTTTGAAATTCGACCTCTCGTATCATTAAAATTAGAGAAATTGATGGAAAGATCAAAATCACCCTTAGTAAATAGTAAATTTTAGATTTAAAATAAATTTAAGAATTATCTATCCTTATTTCCAAATAATATTTTAATTTTTCAAATGATCCACAAAATAGTTTCCAAATAGTTATGTAGGATAAATGACTCAATTAGTCCATAAACTAGGGAGGGAGAATGTCTCACTTTATTCATTAAATTTTAATTTGCACTTTATTGGTCCCAAAACTATTAAAAATGTTTTATTTTAGTCTCTTTTGCTATACATTTTATTTGAATCTTAACAAAATAAGTACATAAGTTTCATTTCCATTATATATTAGTGATTTCAATAAAATATCGCATTTTGGGCAATTCTCCATTGCAGTATTGTCCAATGTCCAACTAATTTTTGTTCAACCAATTATTTTTAAACTACTTTAATTCATGTTCTAATCCATTTATAGTACTAAATTATACTTTTGGGATATGAAATAAATACAATAAGATAACAAATGTGTCTTGTATGCTTATTCTGTTGAGAATAAAATGAAATATATAATAAAAAATGACTAAAATAAAACTTTTTTAATAGTTTAAGATCCAAAACAATACAATTTGAAGTTTAATGATTAAAATGAGACTTTTCTCATAGATTAGAGACCAACGAGACCGTTTATCCTAACTATTTATGTATCCAAATACAAAATAAAAATATAATATAAATTAAAATCAACCATCAACTAAGGATAATTTGGTTGTTTCTTATTAATTTTCTCAACTTATTTTATATGAGAATATTAGAATTCAAAGGATGTGAATTGTAAAAAAATATCATGAGATTTGAGTGTTCTTCAATTTAAACTCGAAAGTTTAGAGTATGCCAAATAAAACCCTAAGATTAATAATTTGCAAAAGTTGATACCCTGCACTAATTTTTTTTGACTATTTTTAGTGACAAAAAGACAATAATATTTTTTATTAAATCTGAATTAGTCCTTATAGTTCTCTTTAATTTTAAAAGTATTATTGTTTTTTACTTGTTAAAGTTATTCAAAAAGTCAATTCAAGATATCAATTTTCAGAAATTATTGATCTCATGATATTATTTCATAGAGTGCAAACTTCAGGATTTAAATTGCAGTAACACTTAAATCTTATGATATTTTTTTGTTTATTTTTTAATTTTGATGGTATTATTATTTTTTAATTGTTAAAGTTATTCAAAAAATTAATCCAAAATATCAATTTTCTGAAATTATTGATATCATAATATTATTTTATAAAGTGCAAACTTCAGGATTTAAATTATAGAACATTTAAATCTTATAATATATATTATTTGTTTATTCTGAAAAAAATCAAATTCAAAGAAGTTTTTCCATTTTTTTTAAACACGAGTAATTTCATAAGAAAAAGTTAAAAATACAAAGTCATTTTAGGATCTTTTATAGCCACGATTAACGATAATAAAATTTAAAACTAGTTATTAGATTTCTACTCACATATGCTTTTGTATGTTACGATTTTGGACAATATTTCTTTCTTACCGAATACTGCTAGATTTTATACCATTCTATGTGCAAAAAAAAAAAAAAAAAAATAGTTATGGTAGCATATGAAAATAACAACAACAAATAAATATAACAAAGTGATTGGAACTTATAAATTTTTGAAATTTAAAGAGACAATTAATTGATGAGGAGGCTTTTTAGTTTCCTAGTTAATAATAGAAATAAATGAACGAAGATGATGAATTCAAAGGCATTGACCCACCCAACTTAATTATATAATTGAATTTTTTTTTCGGTCTCAGCTTCCTTGATCTTGAGTGCCGTACACTCGCCGGCAGTAACATTTATTTTGCTCTCAATTCTTTAAAAAAATACTAATTTATTCTACCACACCAAGTGATATTATAACGAAAAAATGTTGACTCCGATGGATATTTTGCAAAAGAGAAATGCTAAATTTATTTTCCATTCTCTTATTTTATTTTATTGCTAGACATATAGATAGATTTTATAATACTTTATAATATTATTGTAATGTACCGAATTTTGTAAAATAAGAGCATAACACAAAAATACTAACTATCCTATTGTGTTTCTAAGGCTAAGTGCAATGTTTTTAATTTATTTTGTCGCAATTTCGGTTCAAATTGAATCCTACTTGGAACGGAAAAAAAAGGTTAAACTAAATTAGTAAATCTCAAATCAAAATTTCAAGTGATGGGTCAAGTATGAGGTTTAAATGTCTACCCTTATAAAATTTGGTACTACTAGGTGAGTGAGTTGTGATTTTTGGAACTAAATCCTTAAAATGAGAACTTGATGGTTGGCTTAGTATTATAATTTTATCTTAATTTAGTTTATTTGGGAATATAATAAAATGATAATATCACTTTTATATCTTGTCTTTTAATATATTGTTCAGTTTATGGTTTCGTTATTATCAATATTGATTATTAGATTTAAAATATATTATAAATTTATAACATAACACTAATTTTGACAATTAATTTATCAACATCATTTAATATATTTATTCTCAGATAAACTTTTTTAGAGTTTATTTTTAATTTTTAAATAGTATCTTAGAAAATTAACTACTGTAAATTAATCTCAAAATATAAATTTGTAATAAATTTTAAATTTAAAAATTAATATTTATAATAACTAAAATATAAAATATAATTTAAATAAAATATCAAAATAGAATAGTAATATTTCTTTATTATTTTACTCTCAGGAGAGCGAGTATATGTAATGGAAAGCGAGTGCGAGTATGGAAATCAAATGCTGCAAGTAGACGGTAGCAGTCTGATGGGGCCCTTCACTCAGACAAAACTTTTCTTCTTCCACTGTGTGGGACCAGACCAGCGTCCTCTTTAAGCTCCATCCCAAGTCTTATTCTCCTTCTTCTCTTAAAAATATTCATATTTTGGTATTCATGTTTTTTAGAATAGAAGATACAGTACAGGAGGATTCAAGAATCTTAACAGTCCTATCATATTCATTGCTTCCCTCAATTCATAATCTTTGTTAGCTTTTTATATTTATTTTCTATTTTGGGTATCTGGGTGTTCCTTCAAACTTGCCACTTTTCATCAATTCATTCATATTTTTGGAGTTTCTTATTTCTGGGGCTCAGTATAATAATGCAAGCAGCTCAAACAGTCACTAATGGAGTTGCAGAATCCAATATCCAGGTTGGTTATGGTATTTCTTTTGAATGACTTTTAATTTATATCTATATTTGGATTCACTTACTTTGTTTGCGGGGTATGAATTTTGTGCTTTATTTTTTGAAGGGCAGCCTTTTATTTGCTAAAATTAGGTGACCCAACTCAGTTTGTTCATCTTGTGGGCTGTTTTTATGTGGATGTTACTTTGATTGTTCTCAGCTAGATCATTGTTCATCATATATAAGTTGGGTGTCTGATTTCAGATAATGGGTTACTTGGTTTTCGGGTTAATTGTCTGACAACATTCAGTATGGTGGAGGGTTTTTTACACACATATATATTAATGCTTAGCTGAACTGCTCTCAACTATCAAAATGGCAATTTTGCAGATCTAGATGAGCTCTTTATGTATTTTGCTTTGTCATAATTTCTGTATTTTTGCTTCTGCAGATCTTGATTCCATACTAGTTCCATTTTTTTTAAGTGACTTCCTTAATAGCTGACATAATCTTCATAAGTATACTAATGCAATTTTCATTCGTTGTCGGCTTTAATGTTGAAAAATAGTTTAGTAGAAGTGTCAGGAAAATAAGGGGACTAAAAAAGCCTGGATAGTTCACTTACAGCCATCGAGGTCCTGTTTCTGCTTATTAACAATACATTTTGGACTTTAACCAAAAAAAAAAAAAGCAATACATTTTGGACCTGGGATTAGACAACTGAGAACCCTCTTTACCTTTTTTTCTTATGCTGACAGTAATTAAACATGGTTTTTTTGTTAAGGGGAAATGTGAAGGAAATTGATGTTTGAAACCAATTTGTTTCTTAAATGAACAAGTTCCCATAATTATTGCAACTCTTTAGAGAAGAAGCAGGTACCAAGGATTCCAATTACTAATAACCCCATTTTTATACTTTGTAAAACAAGATTGTAGATTTGAACATCTTGCATCTTTCATTTGGCGACATATGAGTTGCATGGTTTTCTGCTGTTTATTGAAGTGTGGATGTTTTGTTTTTGTGGACCTCATAAGTAACATATTATTTGAAAGCTTATTGACAGCCAATTCCAATCGATATTAATTAATTTGCTTGATGCAGACTGATTCACAGACTGTGAACACATGCAAGACAGACGTACCAAACCCTGAACCAAGTGGGAGGCGCCCGGATATTTCACTTCAAATACCCCCTAGACCTGTAGGTTTTGGCAATAGCAGGAGTGGGAAGGGTTTGCTCCAGTCTCAAGGTTCTTCTAAAGGTAGTTCTTCACCAGGAGGCTTCTTACGGGGTCTAAGCTTCAAGAAAAAAGGTATTGTACCTGAGGGTGAGAGAAGTTCTCTCCTCAACTCAGACACACACAGCCAAAGAGCTCCAGAAAGTCCTGTCATGGCAAATTTGAAATCTGTATTTTCTTGGCAACGATGTACTTCACTTCCTGTTAGACAAGAATCAAACTTGTCCCCTTCACCTATTACACCTCTTTCGGCGAGAATGTCCAGTGAACGACCTAAAGCACTTGTATGTTTTCCTATAGTACCCAAACTTTTTTACTTTTAATGTGTGTTTACATATATGTGATATGTGAACTTAGTAATTAAATGGCACTTGGGCCTATGAAACGGAATACTCATTATTTCACAACCTGGGCGGCGATTTAATCATAAGAGATTCCAGAATACATACCTTATGTTTTTCCTTTCAATGTTTAAAAGGTTTGTCTGTTCATTTTATTGGTTCAGAAATCAGTAATGCGAATATATATGATGATTATGATATATTTTTGCAGAAAGAAGCAGCCAAGGCTACAGTTTCAAGGTCGCTGTCTGTTCCCGGGCGAAATATGGTTATAGTAAGATCTGTATCTTTTGCCGCTCGTAATGAGCAAACCAATACAGATCCTAGTGATGGTATGTGATAAGCTGTTGTAATGAAATTATTCTTCTTGTTATGTGTTCCAGAAAACCTCTGTTATGAAGTTAAAAATAAAACTTTAGAACTTTCCCCGTCTTCATGAGTGCATTTTTTTTTCCCCTTTGGATTTTAGTTAAAATGACATGGGTTAAATCCCATCTAAAGCATATATGGGTTCTAAAAAAAATGATTTAAATCCAACTGTACAACCATTGTCACCCTAAAACATGGCTTTTGAAAAATCAGAGCAAATAACTTCAGTCCCACCTGATGGAGATGATGAAGAGATTCCTGAAGAGGAAGCAGTATGCAGGATTTGTTACGACGTATGTGAAGAAGGGAATACACTCAAAATGGAATGCAGTTGCAAGGGTGCCCTCAGGCTTGCACATGAAGAGTGTGCAGTGAAGTGGTTTAGCATAAGAGGAAACACAAGATGCGAGGTATGTCAGCATGATGTTCAGAACTTACCTGTGACATTGCTTCGTGCTCCGAGCTCCTCTCAAAGGAATAGCAGGAGGGAGCGCAGTCAACAGAGTCCACAGTCAGAATCAATGAGGTGGGATAATTTGTCTATTGTGCCCCTTTCCACTTGAGAGTTCACCCAGCTGACTTTTTCTCGAGCATTTTATTGGTTTCATCATATTCAAATTTACTTTGCAATTTATTTTTCTCTTCATGGAAATGTTGGTTTATTATTTTCGCTTCTCCTTTTCTACAGTCTCTTTGTAGCTGATTAGATAGTCTTTTTTATGCAGTGCCTGGCAGGACTTGGTGATACTCATCTTAATTAGCACAATATGCTATTTCTTCTTCCTCGAACAGCTCCTGGTATGCCATTTTGTTCTGAGAATTCAAAACACGAAATTTTAGCATTTATAGAGCTCCCAAAAGGAGGATGATTACCCCAAAAGCAGGGACAGATTATAACGAGTCTGGTTTCAACTTTGAATCATGCTGATTGTAACTATTCTGGTTTTGCATTTTCTGTAGTAGTCAGCATAACTTGGGTTGGTTGTATGCCTTATCATTTTGCAGATTCATGACATGAAAAGTCAAGCAATTATAATTGCAGCTCCATTTGCTTTTACACTAGGAATTTTGGGATCCCTTTTTTCGGTTATCCTAGGTATGATGATGGTCAAGCTTAAAAATAAGACACTAACTAATTGAAGAGTTAAGATTCAGTTATTTCTGGTAATTTCTGCATAACTGTAAGAGTGTCTCACTTTTTTGCAGCAATAAAAGAATATATATGGACCTATGCAGCTCTTGAGTTTGCCCTCGTTGCCATCATTGTCCACTTCTTCTACACTTTGGTCAGTGTTTATTTATTTCTTTTTTGTGGTAAATTTTATATGCTTATATATTTCTTAGAGTTAAAACTACTCACCCGCTTAATTGTAGAATTAAAACCTACATCAATGTATTAATTTGCCATTTGAACGCTCTTTTCTTCTTACTGACAAACTATTCTTGATTTTTTGGCAGCTTCATCTGCATGCTATATATGCAGTATTACTTTCTTCAGTGCTGGGATTTGGAATAGCAATGGGGCTCAACTCATTGTACATTCGATATTTTGCTTGGAGGGTTGGGGTTGCTCAAGACACCAATCCAGTTTGACTGTAATTTTAGCACAATCCAACTTGTGTTTATACGTCGAACCACTTGTTATGTGAACCATCGAACATGGTAATCACGTAAGAAATCTTGTTTTACCAAGTAATGCTGTGAAGTATGTTTCTCTTTTATTTTGTATATTTATTATTATTATTATTATTATAATTTTTTATATCAGGGTTATATATTTGTACATGAAGAATGGTCAATGAGATGAGATGAATCGCGTTTGATGAATAAAAATGCCTACTATATAGTACTATTCAACTCTTTCCCATCAAAGATATTTCAAACTTTAGTCAAATATGACTATTTGATATATATATATATGAAACCAAGAAAGTGTTACATTAGTTAATAATTTCACATAAATAGTGAATAATGGTGTTCACTTACGTGCAATTATCCAAAATAAAAATAACAACAACAGAAAGAAGCTTTACTGTATTGGAGATGGATCTGTTGGACAAAAGAACAGTAGGGAAAAGACAAATACTTTATAACTTAATACATATATATANCAACATAATATACACTGACAACTGATATGGACTAAATACAGAGGAGAAAGAAGTGAAAAACAAAAATTTAACTTGTTTTGCGTTTAGCCACAGGGAGAAACTTGCTGCCGTCTTTCCTCAGCCACAATGTAGAACGCGTTTTCTTGATATGATCTGTGAATAGTTTGTACCTGTCATAGAAAATACGCAAGTTTGTTTATTATATATATATATTGTACGAATTCTTTTATTATTGGGGAAAATCAAGAATCTTTGATACGATAATTATCATGGTAATTACTATTCAGTGGAGGAAATAAGCAACAGCCTTTGGCAGAAAGAAATCCAGTTCATTCATTGTGAAGTGGTGTCTTTAATATAAACTAACCTTTCATACTCAAGCTTCTGAGTAACTATACCGTTTAATAGCAGCTCTGAACTGTAAATTGCTGCTCCTGCAAGTATATGGCAGCATTGCATTGTTAAATTTGCATTCTATTTTTTTTTTCAGGGTTTCAGATAAACAGAAATAGAATATGATTATCCTAAACCTTTTTCAAGGAAAGGCACACAAATTGCATAATCTTCTTCACAAGACAGAACCAACAGATCATCCGGAAATACACCATCCTTCAGCGCAGACCTACCAATTCTCTCCACTGCCTGATGGGCATAAAACCAAAACCTCTTAACTTATATGCTATTTGATGCATCAAATAAATTTGAATAAAAGTTGTAGGAAATAACGGAAACAGGTCAAAATTATAACCATTCAACTAAATTTCAGTATGAGCAGCTTGACGGAAAATAAAAACATATGTTGAAAATATAAGCCAGGAAAACTACAAACCTGGCCCTGAACTGCCTTGACCAGACTTGAAATTATTTCTATACCAGGTTTTGTGTTTGGGGTGATCAAGACTCTCAGGCCCTGCACAAAACCTATTCTTGTAAACAAAGAAAAAAAACAAAACAATAGAGAAGTGAAAAAAAAAAAAAAAAACCTGTAATAGTGGATGCTGGGAAGCACATGCCAACGAAGCTGGCATGCTAAAGCCAAATTCCTTCTCTTTTTTGGCATCTCTTAGAATGTACTTTTTCTCATCCAAGAAACACTTAGCTTGTCCACAACTATCAAGCCATAAAGGTATCACCACTGGTTTACCGGAAGCAATAGCCTCCAACATATTCCTTGTACGCACGAACTGATCAGCAATGAAGTGTGTTGCATCTGTAATAGAGGATGCTACAGAAGCTCCAAGACGAGCTAAAACCTGAGAGAGAAGAAAAATAGATACTGTTCAAATTGTTTGCACATTGATTAAATGAGTTGATAAACAGGAAAAAAAATTACCTTCTTTTGCAGCTTAATTATATCATCATCCAAGTGATGACTGTACAAGATTCGAATATCAGCCATTTCTCTCCTCTTCCTTAAGTCTTTTGACACACTAGTAGCTTGAGGCCCTGTGGCACTTAAACTGCAGATTTCTCTCAAAAGAGACGGTCTTGAGAGGCTCCTCTTACATGTTTCATCAACATATTCATTGCCCATACAGATAGGTGACACATTATTGATAGGTATTTTACGGTTGACTGGAGTGGTACATGATAAATCAGATGGTTTAGATTTCTCTCTCGGAGATTCAGTCAATGTGGCACCTCTTTGCCCACTTTCAGCATTCCCGGAAAGAATTCCATCTAATCCTTGTTGCAGCAATTTTCGATCCAAATCCTGCTCTACAGAAGCCGTAATTGGATGACCATCTTTAGATGATCTTGTCTGTCTACAGGACCTTGAGTGCCTGGTGATAGTCTGTCCAACTTCCGGCTGAACAGATGGCACTGATGGATCATCTATCTTATCAGAGTTACAAACCTGACATGACAAAATTCGACTAGATCTTCTTCCTCTAGGACAACTTAATGCACCAAGCTTGTTGCTATTGGTAGGAGCTGCCATATTGGCAAATTCAAATTTACTCGATTGAGCATCTCTTGAAGTCAACACTTTCAGAGCCTGAATGCCTATGCTTTTATTCCTTTTCTCATTAAGAACAACCTCTGTCAAATTGTTCATCTCTTCTCTACAAATAATGGACTCATTCTCAGCATTTTTAAAACGATTACTTGCTGCCATTGACCGTCTTGTTCGACAAGCAATGGGTCCCAAACCACTGACTTTCTCTTGCATGTGTTGTTTGTTAGCAGAGAAACTTCCACTAGTATTTCCAGTGCAATTATCACTATCCAACTCACTGATTCCTTTGTTCAAACATCCTGCCTTTCTTTTCTTAATATTCTGACTAGACATTTTCCTTGAGTTTTTGCTTTCATTAGTATTAAGATATTCTTCATTTTCCTTGGCTTCCTTCGATTTTTTTATAGCCGGGTCTGCTTTGCTCTGCTTTCTCACATTCTTAGACTGTTTCTCTGAGGAAACTAATGACACGTTGACCCTCTTAGTTTTCTTTGACTGCTTTGAAGCAAACCCTATATCATTAACACAAGATAATTTTCTTGACAATGGCTGTTTTGGACCTTTGCAAGAATTCGAACGTTTTTTGGCACCTTGACAAGCATCATTAACATCAAACTTCGCAGTGTCCTCACCATAAAATAAGGCTTCCATGGCTTCAGCAGCCATTTGAGTATCAAAACCTACATCATACATTTCTGGCACATCTGTCTTAGAAGCATCATTTTCCATCTGTTTACCAAAGTCAACATCAGACTGTTTGTCCAATTCCTTAATGAGATTCCTTTTAAGCGTCCCTTCAGCATCAAACACTAAGTTACCTTCGGCCTTGAAATTGTGTGACAGCAATTTGGAATCAGAATTAAATACATCCATCCTTTTATTATTGCCATTCAACTGTTTTCTACAATCCTTCTGCTCTTCCATTCTGCTAAATCCAGACCTTGAGGGTCTCCTTCCAAGGCTTCCACCACCAAAGAAATCTTCCTTTCTTCTGCAGAGAATGTCACCCCCTCCTTCATCTTCACGGTTGTCATCCCAATCATAAATACCAAGTTCTCCAATTATGCTCTTACGATTGGCTTTCTTTGCCAACATTTGTGGCCCTATTACAGTTGAAACAAGTTCTGATTTCCCCCCAGTACTTTTTCCACAGTCAATTTCTTTATCAAACTCTTCAGCATTCTCTTCAAGAAATCTATCCACAAAGTTAAGTGCATTTAATTGTGATAGTTCTCCAGGTTCCTGAGACTGAACATAGCTTAACCCTGCCACATCACAAGCATGCATCTGGACCGAATCTACTCCATCAGCTCTACTGGTATCATAAGGAAGATCCTCGTTTTCCCTATCTAAAGTCTCAGTAAAAAGTTTTCTCACTGCCAAATTGCCAACTCTGCACATACTCTCACTCCTTGACCCATTTATCACTTCACAGAATCTCCCAAGATCTGGATCCTGATCACCATCCTTTCCAGATTTCATTGTGGATACTGCATTATCATTAACATCAAATTTCTCTGAGGACATGTTACTAGTTGGAATGGAAGAAGATAAACTCTGGGTACCCTTTGAAGACATATTGCGAGCTGCTAGACCAGAGGCTCGCAAAGATGCTGCACGAACTGAGGTCAATCGCATTGACTGAGATCCTGAGAAAGACAGAGACAGGTAAAGGATAACAACTCCAGATGATCAAAGCAACTCTAAATCAGAAATGCACCCATTAACTAAACCAAAAGTGAACCACAACCTTCCCAATTGCTCAAAGAAGCAATGAGGCATTTTCTTTAAAGAGTAAAAAATATGAATAATTTGTATGCCTGCCGAAGGTAAGTAGTCGCTAAAATATACGCTTTGGGATAAAATTTAATGCTGGCAGATTTACTAAAACATGATTAGTGTTATTTACAAGTTACAACTACTAAAATAACATTGATAACCCTCCTAACTAAAGATTAGAAAGAGTGTCTTGTCAATACCAAACTAAACTTTAAATATTGCCTTTATTTAGCATGTCAAGTAAACACCTCAATAGAAGTAAAGCAAGACAATAAGACAGAACAGATATTAAAGTAAAAATGCAATAGCCTTAATCAACAACCGGCCAACAACATAGCAAATCAAGCAAAACCAATGCTTACCAAAGGGTTCTTATACACAATTCGATATGATGACAAATAATTCCACAAAATCCATTTAAGGATTGGATTTTCTAGTTATGAAGCAGAAGATCACATACCAGGTTTTGGTTCAACAGAGGCTTGAGGCACAGGTGTCACAGTATGAACACGGAGCTCTGGAAAAAAACAAAGAAGTATTCACTAGATTTTCAAAGCTGGTAGATGTTTATCAAAGCAGAAGTCAGATGTTGAAAATTCAAGTTGAATACGCAACATTCTATCTAGACCAATATACTAATAAAAAGAACATGCTAAAACTAATGAATGATTTCACTTTCAAAAAGTCCTGATAGATAACACGAGATTACATACAATTCCTTTCCTGCTCTAGCCAATGCCTGAATATATACTGCGTAATGAAAAATAACAATAAACAGATTGTTCTTTAGCAAAACAGAATTGAGCTTTAGTAAATAAGTTAAGACATCTCAACAATGAAATACTTAGAATTATAACATTACCAAGCAGTTTATAAAAGACTAACCTGAATGGTTCTGCTCCTTGCTTGAAGTTTTGGGTTGCTCCAATGGTTCTTCCTCGCTGTATTTGAGTACAGAAAAGCATTGACCCTTAGCCTTATCCTCTGATTGAGAACCATTTTCTCCGCCTAATTCATCATCAGATATATCATCCTTATCACCCAAAACTTCAGTGCAGTCAGTTCCTTCACCATCACTCTCACCAACATTGTCATCCTCAAACACATCTAATAACTGGGTCTCCATATGCTCAATGCAATTAACATCATCCAACACTTGAGTTTCACCACAAAGATTCACCACTTGAGTTTCTACACCAAAATCCATGACCTGGGTTTCATCAGCCAGATCTAGAAATTGGGTTTCAAATGCATCTTCAACCGTTATGACTTCATCAACAGGCATAGTACCTTGTACTGACTCACCAACATCCCCAAATTCAACTTCTCCACCTATTTTTTCATTTTAAAGTAACTCATTACCAAACAATATTTACATAACTAATCTCATATATAACCAACCCACTGTTAATTATCTCAAGAATTTGATTAAAATGCCATCAATGTGTGGACAAAAGAAGAATTATGCTAAAACGCATGCCAATGAGAAAGCTGATCCATATAAAAACAACAAAATTGCTTCTTTCATTTTGCTTGTAGTGTAAAGTCAACCCAAAAACACACGACTTGATAATAATACTAATAATAATAATAATAAAAGTAAAATAAAATAAAACCCATTACCGGAGAATGCAGGAGTGGGGGCCTGGCTATTAAAGTACTGGGTCTCGCTATCAGGGTCATCAACGACTGAGTTCCTCTTGGTTGAATTATTAGCGCCATCGTCGTCCCCAAGAGACCCCATCACTGCACACACCTGCGAATCGCAACCAAAGTTCACATCAAATCCTAATAACGCTGGAATTTTTCAAGCAAATAGTCAATAATATTAGAAAATTTAAGAATAAATAAAGGGGAGAAAAAAAAGGAATTACCGAAGATCATCAATGGAGGATTGAAGAGAGAGAGAGAGAGAGAGAGAGAAGAGAGATGAGACTAGGGTTGGGGAAAAAAAGGAGGGACAAAAACTGTAGGAGTAGTAGGGTTTTGGAGGGAAAAGCGATATTTATCTATTTATTGTGTTTTTTTATTTTCAATTTAATGGTTATGATAAATTTGAAAAGAAATTAAAAAGGGGTAAAAAAAACGGGGCATTCCGAGAATCGAACTCGGGACCTCTCGCACCCAAAGCGAGAATCATACCACTAGACCAAATGCCCTCTCTGTAGTCTGGCTTAAAATATTTTTTATGTCCAAAATAATGCGATTGTCGAAACAAAATTATTTAAATGTCTTTGATTTTGACACGTTGGTCAATTCAAGAAATTCGTTGATTTCAGCCCAACGAATATTCACTTTTGTTTCGTTTTATTTTGTTTTTCAAAGTGGAATTGTTTTAATCACATTTTCATTTCAAACATAATATATTAAATGAGGACAAAAATGTACGTAAGCAAAAAAAAAAAAAAAAAAAAAGAGTATATAAGAACGTGAGGCCACTAACGATTTCCCGTTTCCCTTTCGATTAACCGGGGGAAAAAATAAAAGAGGAGGAGGAGTTGGTAAATATATCATTTCCCAGTGACAACAGACCAAAAAAAAAAAAAATCTACTCATCCATTTCCCATACATCTTACTCGCACTCATAAAACATTTATTCAGATTATATATTTTCCAGTTGAAGTTTGTCTTTGGGATTTATCTAATTTGTCAATTGAGGATTTGTGGCCATAAGTACATAAATGCCAGTGGGCAATCGAAAAATGTCGTGCTTGCCCAGATTTGGTTACAGCTTCCATTAAAACCTCCTCAACATTAGTGGTTGCTTTACAGCATATTACTTTCATGTCCAAACCCAAAAAAAAAAAGAAAGGCAAAATTCACAACTTCGTTTTCTTTCTTTTCTTTTGTCGTCTTTTTTTTTTTTTTTTTTTCTAGAATGAAAAAATGAAGATTAACAGTTAAACAGCCAAACATTTCGATAAGTATTATATGAACTTGGCATTTCCCAACAGGTCATTCAGAAATTGTGGTAGAAAACCATTAAAAATCACCAAGACCACCCAGTAGGATTAAGAGGCCTCTCGAGCAACAAAACTCGTCCCTGCAAATAATGGAGGATAGTCAAACGCCATAAGACCTTAACATAATGGGTTTGCACAAGGAATCCAAGAGGGGTTACAACATCAGCCACCAAGAATTGGTGGAAGTGGAATGAAAAAGTCCAAGAGAGAGCATTCAGGAATGGCTATGTCAACATCTATTTCATACATATCTGTGCTAATAAAAGATGTATAACCAGATAAAAACTATAGTTAAGCTTTTAAATTTAAGGGCACTTTTCACATTCTCATGGTTGGCCAAAATTCGAGCCAATGAGTAAGTTACTGTGATTAAACAACTAACTACACGACATGGAAACATTAAAGATCAGAACATGAACCTTTGACTGCAACAAAGAGTCGGGCAAAGCCCTATTCTTCTACAAATTGCAGCTGGACCATGAACAAACTAAGAAGATGCAACTACAGAAACTTTCTATTAAAATATGCACCTTTGGCACGCTCCAGAGCTAGCTTGAACAAAAATAATGAACTGGCAAGGCAGCAGTATCAAGTTCCCAGAAGCCTCTCAGCCTGCCATCTCGCTCTTTGGTTAGACGGAATGCAGGAATCTGGTGAGAGAACTTAAGAAAATCTATCTGCGGAATACTCCAAGTGATGGTTGTCTCTCCCTCCATTCGAGCCTTAAAAACTGAGCTAAACCCATCAACACGATCCAAAACCAAAACGCTAATTAGTAAAGCAGTAGCTGAAAGAACTTCCACTATGTCATATTCACAGTTTGCCAAGTCAGAACATTGGATTTCGGGACTCCAATTCCTGTACACTGCCCAGACTTCACCTTTCCTTGGAAATATTTCATATTGTCTTCTACCTGTAGGCTCTGCTCTTACCTGATGCGAAAAAGAAACTATGCTATCATAGGCCTGACCCTCACCCATTTCAAGCTTAAATCTACCAAAAGAAATGGGCATGTCGTCATCAGACCATCTAACAACGTTCACTGGTAGGGAGGAAGAAATAAGCCAAGAGATATGCAGTTTGAAAGATGGGCTATGATCAATTTTTTTAATATGACCATAGTATTTTGGCAAGCCATCCTCATCGCTATATAATGCCCATATTTGACCAACCTGAAACTTTTCTTTCGACTTATCATCATCGAAGTTGTAGAACTCAGGATCTGGAATTTCCAAATCTTCTGGGGTTGAAGTTGAAGGAATGGTAGAACTGTTCTGTTGAGGCTCTAAATGGCTCCTCTTCGTATCACTGTCACTCTCCATGGTGGGCTCAATTGGCAAAGCAGCGGTATCAAGTTCAAGAGATCCTAATGGAACTCCTCTCTCATTACCTTTCATTCTATAGGATGGAATCATGTGGGAGAACCTCAATAATTCACCCGGTGGAACAAGAAATGTCTTCTTCCCCACCTTTTCCATCCGACAGAAAATACTCACAAATCCTTTCACCTTACTCAATATAGCAACATGTATTCCTACATCTGAATCGTAATTGGTCAAAATTTCAACAAACTCATATTCATATTCACGCTGACTATGTGCAACTGGATCACAACTCCATTTAATATCCCAATTTTTGAAAAGAGCCCAGGTCTCCCCCCTTCTTGGATGTATCATAAAAGTATCTCTACTTCTACCTTTTTCCCAAGCAACTAAATGAGAGAACATAAGACGGTTATCTGTTTTCTCAGTACTCCCATACTTAAACTTACCACAAGAAAATGGCAAGTTCCTGGTGTACCATTTGATTTCAGTCCCACCATTTGGGTCTGGCTCTAGCCAGATTATCTGCACCTTGAACCCAGGAGAATAAACCTTCTTGATCCTAGCATAGACTCTAGGCATGGCATTTTGAACATCATAAGCAGCCCAGATCTGGCCTGCAGCAAAACGATCTTCTTCTCTTTCCTTGTCAAAGTCATTGAATTCAGGATCTGGATACTTAAAGAATTGCAAATCTGAAGCTTCCTCAGAGCTTGAATCCATATTATCACAACCTTCAAATCTTTTCTTGAATCCATTCCCATCAACTGGCTCTTTAACCTCTTCGTTCTTCTTGGCCTTGACTACATTAAGCAAGCACTCTTCACCACCTTCTTTCCGTTCAACCCCTTTCTCATCTTCTTTGATGATAGAAGCATCGGACAGATTTTTCTTCCTATCTGACTCCCCTTTAGATGGATCTCCATTCTCCCCTTCAGCAAAGCAGGAGGACGTCTTCCCCTTTGCCCTTTTTGAAGGGCGCACATAGTCATCATCTTCACTTATGTTTTCCTTGTAAGAGACCTGGTGCTTATGGCGTGATGATCTTCGTGGATTTTGCTCTCCTGAATTACCGGTGTTTTGTTCTCTCAGGAGATTGCCATTCTCATCAATCGATATGTCTTCATCAGAATTAGAGCTACTTTCAGAGAGAGATGGTTCAGATTCAGAGATTTCGCTCTGATCTCGAACATGCTTCTTTTCTCTCTTGTGATTCACCTTTACTGTACCAATACCAGAAGTATGGTCTACCTTCTTACCTGGAGTTTGCACTGATTCGGCTTTCGAATTCCCAGCGCCAAAGTATTGTGCTTCCACTTTGTGAGTATTGTTTTTCTGCTGGGAAAATACTGGTTTACTGAAATCACCGGTTGCAGGTGCATTTATGTCATACGCAACGAAGGGCTTTTGGCAACTCTGACAACGAAGAGATCTGTTAACAACTTCTTTATAATATTGGTACCTTACCGAACAAAATGGGCACACAGTCCAAAAGGTTGATCGGGGATCTTGATTCCCTTGGAAAGTTGACTGTCGTGATTGCTGATTTTGGGAATTCAGACCTGACGGGTTGCTTCTATTGTTGTTTGGAACCACATTGGAGGTTGAATTGGTCTTGTGTGAGGGATAACTAGTTGTAGGCGGTCCACTCATAGAGGACTTGCGTCTCATGTTATGCATGTGACGTTTTTGTGTGTCTAAAAGTATTCTTTGAGCCTCTCCGATCAGCTTAAAAGCAGCTTCAGCACCAGAAAACTTGTTTTTATCTGGATGAAGTTGAAGGGCAAACTTCCTATATTGCTTCTTAATGGTTGCCTCATCTGCTCGTTCCTCAACTTGTAGGATTCCATACCAGTCCATCTCATTCCCCGCTAACTTCTGTGCAGCAGAGCAATGCACATCACAAACCATAAGCATCTGAGAAATATTCTCAACATCAGGATAAAGTTGTTGTGCCTTCAAAGCAATCTTACGAGCTGCCATGAACTCCTTGCTTTGCATCTTCTTCTCAGCAATATCCCTGGCCCTCAGGGCCTCTTCTTTGTTACAGTCCATTTCTAATGAAGAGAAGCTGACTTGAATCACTGGACTCAAATTGCTTCACTACTGTATGCAACAAAAGACTACATCAGAACGCCAAATCACTTCCTTGATAACATGGCCAGCAGCCCAAGTTCAGATACCAAGCTTTTAAACAGCAAGCAAGAAATCCCCACCAAAACCCTATATGACACAACCCCACATGTTATTTATCCATTTACGGCCAATTAAACCCTTCATAATGAAAAATAAAATATCTATTACATATCTACCTTCACGTCAACCGAAATTCAATATGCTTTGGCAACCCAAAACCCTGTAAGGTGGGGTTAAAATCTCCCAAGCTCAGACATCTCGAACTCTGATAATAGCAAATCACCACAAATCAAAAATCTCAACTGCAAAAAAAGCTTATAACAAAAAATTTTTACACCACTACAGCTCAAAAAAAACAAGAAAAATGACTTTTAAGAGAAAAGGAAAGTCGCGGCCAAAATTTTTATTTGCAAAATGACCTGAGCGACCTTGGCTTTTATACCGAGCGACCTTATTTTCACACTAAGCGACCATCATGGTCAAAGAAGGTCATTTTGCAAATAAAAATTTTCCATATTGTCATTTTGCCAAAGGGCTCCTCTCAAACAACTAAAGCTAATCAGAACCCCAAATAATAGCTTAAACAAATTTCATCAATTGCTAATCAAAACCCCATATAGCTCAAAGAACTTTCATCAATTGCTTCACTCTTTTTCTTCTCTTCACATCTAAAATCTCTATCTGTAATTAAACCCTACAAAAAATAGAAAACCACAGATCACTTTTTCCATTTCCGAACTCAAACAGAGAGAGAGAGAGAGAGAGAGAGAGAGAGTATGATAATTCGAATTTCATGAAAAACCCCTCTTGAGGTTTGACATGCATAACATGATATGTTGCACCATTATTCTCAACAGAGATCATTTCTCACAGCTATGGCGTCATACATACCTTGAGGGTAGCTTCGGCTTTGGGCTCAGGCGGAGACACGACGGGTGGAGGTGGTGGCGTCTGAGGGCCTGCGGCGGCGGCGGTCGGCGAGGGAAACCGAGAGGCTGGGAGCAGAGAGAGTCGCTGAGGTTGACCAAAGAGGAGGGGAGATTCGAGAGAGACCAAAAGGCAAGAGAGATAGGGTTGGTAAGAGCCTATAGCCTGTACCACATCGTTTAAGGGCTGATATGTTGTTAGGAAACTAGACTCTAGAGCAGTGTTGGGAAATTAGGCTTAGGGTCACTTATTATTGGGTTATTTTAGACGTGCCATTTGGCCTGGTTTAATACCCCTTATTGCGTTATGCAATAATAGTGCTGGGTTAAATCAGGCCGGACTCATTTATCTAACCCGACGAAATGGATTGACTTAACTAATAAGAACACAGTGTAAAAATTTATTATACCTAATAAAAATGGATTGACTTAAGTGATATTAAGTGATAAGAACACAGTATAAAAATCTATTATAGCTAATAAAAATGGAATGACAACGAAATAGATGGATTGACTTAAATGATATTAAGTGATAAGAACACAGTATAAAAATCTATTATAGCTAATAAAAATGGAATGACAACGAAATAGATTGACTTAAATAATAAGAACACTCACTATTTAATATTTCGTTTCTAGATTCGAATCACACCGTGAGACATAGAAATCTTTTATCCTTTATAAAATAGGATGGACGTTAGGTAATAATAAATATTCTTTTTTAATTTACAATAAGCGATTTTTATTAATTAATTAAGGCTCATTTTTTTTAATATATTAAGAAAAAGTCCGTCTAAGCCGACATAGTATACACGGGACACGATGAGCCTATGCATTATGGTCGGTAGACAATGACGAGTTAGCTGCTAGGCTTGGACAGGTTGGTCTACAGGTAGCTACCCAACCCTGGCTCGTCAATCTTTTTTCTAATATATAATAAATATAATTTAAATAATTTTCTTTAAATAAATTAATTTTGTACTGAAATTATTATTTTTTTAAATGAAAAGAAGTTCACCATGAGTCAGCCCATCATACACTTTAATAAAGTGAGTCCATGATGAATTGGGCCAAATGCTTGTCTTTTATGGGTCCAACCCAACCAGACTTAAGAAAATCACAAGACATGATGGTCTAGACTTCTGGTCAATGACCAAATATGGATGTATTAAAAAAAAAATGAGTCACGTTCGTATAAGGATGTAAAAATTTGTGTTATAAATTATTATTTTTATAATAATAAAGACTTGTAAATTTGTGTTACAAAACAATAAGTAAAATAATTATAATGGAGCGGGTTTAAGGTGGGGAATGTAATCCCCAACCCTAACATGTGTATGGTTTTTAACTGCAAACCAACCCCCCTTTTCTTGTTTAGTAACCTTCGAATACGCAGGGACCCACCTCAATAAAGAATTTTGTCATCCCAATACTTGCATCTCTAGATTATTTTATTTTTGTCCTAAATTAAATTAATTAGGTTCATATGTTTTTGTCAAAGTTTTGTCACATTCATTTTTAAATGTTCCTTATAATTATCTATGGAATTATGCATTTTTATTAATAAGTTTTGGTTCCTGATCTATAATGTTGTCTCAATTTTAATGTTTGGTTTACATATATTAAAGGCTCAAACATTGAGCCTTATAGGTTGCATAGTATAACCAACATAACTTACTACCGATTTATGTTAGAAGCTTAAACTTCAGTATAGAATTAGAAAATTAGGCTTATTGTCAATTAATTGGGTTATTTTAGACATTCCATATGGTCTGGTCTATGTCCGTTATATAACAATATTAGGTTGGATTGGGCCAGACCGATATATCTAAGCCCAACAATCTAATTGGTCCATCTCGGCCAACCTAACATACATGGGATATGATGGGCCTGTATGTTATGGTTGATAGATAATGATGAGTTAGCTGCCTGGTTTGGACAGGCCGATATACAGTTAGCTAGCTCATCCTAGTTTGTTAATCTTTTAACTAATACATAATAAATATAATTTAAATAATTTTCTTTAAATAAATTAGATTTGTAACTATATTATTGATATTCCTTTTAAATTAAAAGAAGTCAATTATGGGCAAGTCTATCCTAAACCTTAATTAAGTTAGTTTGGAATGATTGGGTCAAACATTTATCTTTTATGGGTTGACCCAACCAAACCTAAATAAATCACAAAATATGACAGTCTAGACTTCTAATCTCTGACCAAATATAGATATGTCGAAAATAAATAAGCCACGCCCACATAAGGATGTAAAAATTTGTGTGTTATAAATTATTATTTTTATTATTATTATAATAAGTAAAGGTTTGTAAATATGTGTTATAAAATAATAAGTAAAATGATTATAATGCAACGGGGTTGGAATGCAATCCCGAACCCTGACACGGGTATGGTTTTTAACTGCGAACTCACACCTTTGTCCTTATTTAGCAAGCTGCGAACACACGGGGACTTGCCCCTACGAGGAATTTTCCCATCATTAAGTCCACTACCTACACCTGCATCTCTAGATTATTTTATTTTATTGCCTAAATCAGTGTTAATTGGGCTCATATGTTTTTGTCAAAGTTTTGTCACGCTCATTTTTAAATGTTCATTATAATTATATCTGGAATTATGCATTTTTTTTAATAAGTTTTGGTTCTTGATTTATAGTGTTTTGTCTCAATTTTAACGGCTGGTTTGCATACATTAAAGGCTCAAACATTAAAACTGACCATTTTATCCTTCTAACAGAAGGGGCAAACCTAATACTATATCATTCCACATCTGAAATACATTAAGGAGATTATTAGGGTTTAAAATAAGTTCTTAACTTACTACTGATTTATGTTTCACCAATTGTAAGATGGTCAAATATAAGAATTACGGTAAATGAAGTTCATATCACGAGAATTATATGTATCATATGATCTACTTACAATATTAAGAGGTCAGTTGTGCGATAATGAATTCAATATATGCATACTTAAAAACCCAAGTATTTCTTATGGTGAAAAAAAGTACGAAACGTATCATTTAGGGGCAAAAAAGGAATTCCATGTCCATGGTGTAGAAGTGTCATTCTATAAAAGTAATCTTAAAAGGAAAAATATGGACTTGCTCCACCCAACAATATATAGCACTTGAAACGTCTAATTTCAGATAAAAGTTCCAATCGACGAAAACACACACATCATTCAGTATTTTGAAACATAAATAATTCTAAATAATTTTTAAAAAGATAATACTATATGTATCAAAATTTTTACTAAATTTTTAATGCCAACATATGTGGTATATAAGTTAGTAATATTCAATTAATGAATATAATTAACTTATTTGTGATAAATTTTAATATACCAATTAAATAGTGCCAACTCAAATGTTATATGTGTTACTATTAAAAATTTGGTACACCTATTATTATCCTTTTTAAAATAATTAAAAAATATAAAACCAAACAACCAAAAATTTAGTTGGAAAAAAAAAACAAACATTTTCTTACTAAATCAAGAATCCATTTTGAAATAATTTATGTTTTAAAACACTGAAGGAGGAATACATTTTAGTCAATTAAAACTTCTTTCCCAAAATAAGATATTTTAGGGTGAAACTAGGACTTTATTTTGAAATCATGGATAAAACATAGTTTCCAAAAATACAAGGTTGAATTTTTGAAATTAAAAAAAAAATCATAACATATATTTTCAATTTACCCTAGATTTACTGAATAGAAATCTAGTATATCACATCTCAACCATTCATGTCCAACTAGTACAAATTCTCAACCATTCATGACCATATAGTATAGGAGTCAATATCAAGTTTAACCTTACTTCAAAGCATTTGATGACATTTTTGGGACATGGTAAACGTTAAATGAGACCTGGCCAAAATAAATAAACATTTTTGGCAGGTAGATCACGACACCATCTTGAGTATTCCCTCAGGCAAAATGGGCTTGAGTGGCCAACTAGTGTGGCATTATGGAAAGAAAGGTCGCTTCATTGTTTGATCAAGTTATAAAAAAAAAATCTCGGAGGCCAATGGAGTTATTAGCTCTTTGGATTCTGATGTGAGTAAATCTTGGTGAAACTTTCAATATATAGTCTTACAAAGTGCGAATATTCATCTAGTGCATGTACCGCGAAATCATCTATGCCTTCTCCAATTTCCAGTGTCGTATAGGGTAACTTTCCTATCCTCTCTTTTTTTCTTTTTTTTTTTTTTAAATAGTTTAAAGAAGAAACAACAACACATGCAGCCATGCAGTCAATCGGGTTCTGGAAACTTAATCCTTTGGGAGATTTAAAGATGAATATCGATGCTATATGTGGTGCTACCATGGATGATGTTGGAATGATTATTGTTGCTGCAACTCGTAAAGTAGAAGCAACTTAACTTTTGATGCTTTTTTGGCTGAGTGTTATGCAGTTCGTGAAGGTTTTCAGCTCTGTGTCGACTTAAATATCAGCATTAAATGGATTGAATCTGACTCTAGTAATGTTGTAGGTTCTATTGCGTTCTCCTTAGCCTCTTTCAAGGGAATTAAAGTCCAATTATTTCATATATTCTGTATATGACTTAATTACCATGCAATATTGGTTACAGTTTTATTTCTCGCCAAGAAAATTCTGTAACTTATAGCCCATCTTGCATTAGTTTTTCTTCGGTTGCTGATAAAGTTTGGCGCGATTATACACCAGACTGTATTTTTAGTCCTATTTGTAAGGATTTATCCTCTTTTAATTAACTAGAAATTATTTACAAAACTAAGAATTTCATTTATTGAAAAATTCGAAATTCAAAAATTACCCCCAGTTCAACATCCAAAAATTTCGGAAAAAAAGCAAAAGTGAATAAGACGTTCTTGAAAAGACCACTAACCATATTTAATCAGGGTCAACGTTTCTTTGACTGCGGTCAAAAAATATTTCACTATAGTCCAAAATTTTGAATGAACAAAGATTTTTGAGTGAGGACGAGTCAATAGGTGAAAATCAGTCGAACAAAAGAGTTGCCGACATCGAGATCAGCAGTGGTAGTGGTAGGGGTAAAAGCAATTTGAAATTTGTTGGAGACGAATATATTTCATAATTTATTAAGCAATATGATATTTAAGTAATTTTAGATATATGACATAACAATTTATGTTTGATTTAGTATAATAGAAAAAAAATTGTAATAGAAATTGTAATAAAATAAAATTGAAATGAGAATAGAAATAATATTTCATCGTTTGGTTCAATTAGTGTAATAGAATGGACCAAAAAAAAAAGTCAAGTTTTAAAGTAATAGGCTAAAATGTAGAATTAGTGTTTATTACCAAGAATTCCACCAAGTGATGGAATTAATATTCCAAGAGAACCCAAATTCCATCTTTTCAAACCTAGCTAAACAATGAATTAAAAAGGAATGATCGAATTATTCCAATGTTTCCAACCAATCAAACATGCTTGTTTAGTTTTCAAAAATTTATGGATGATCTCTTTTTTTTTGGTCATGAATACAAGATTGATATTGGATTATTGTATCAGTTGTATTATAATGGATTGAATTGAGATAAATTTAATATTATTTTATGCCAGTGTAATATTGAATTGAATTAGAATTATTATTGTAATGTGGGACTTATTTTTCATTGAGATATATAATAAATTTATTTAAGATTAATTAAAATCTTAAAAAAAGTATTATGATCTACTAATTTTGGAACTTAAATAGAAGTGAAAGCTACTAATAATCCCACACTTTTGCGTGAGATTAATTATCTCATTCATATGAAATTATTTTAAAATTGTGATTATTTATCTTAATTCCAAGTTAGCATTAAATGAATTTAGGATAAATAATCTCAGTTTCAATCCTTGTTCCATGTACAAGGCCCTATGGTAATAGTACAAAACTGTGCAACGGAAATGTTAAAAAAAAAATACAAACACAGCTCGAGCAATTCATTTTATTGAATTTCTAATTTTCAAATTTAAAATCATAATTAAAATGAAAAAAAAAAATGGGGACAGGATAGACCAGCAGCATAGACTAAAGACACTTGACCTAAAAAGAACAATTGAGACCTAAGGTAGTTGGAAGCAACTTTGAACTCTTGTTTTTCCGTAACCCTTTACAATACATGATTTAAATTCTCAAGTACTTCCTTAAAAACAACCCCTTTAATAATCGTTGTAAAAACTAAAATGATTCCTAGTTCTTAAAAACGATTTAAAAACTATAATTATATGGGGGCCATCCGAGCGCACGAGCTAGTTCTATAACGGGTCATGTTTGCTGGCAGCATGGTATGGTAACTTTAGCCGTACCAACTTCACAAAAATACCCCTGCCATGGAAGAAGGAAAATTCTCCTCGTTTTGATTAATTTAATTGACGACAATTATCAACACATCCACAGACATATGTATGGACATGTATATATATACACATATCAACAGCATACTATGGGATACAAACTATTTTACATTGCTGAGACGAGTCCCGAGCTTTGGTAAGGACTATGTTAAACTCGCTAAAAACTCGGGTGCTAAATCAAACTGCCGATTCTCAAGAAGGCTAAGAGAACCCGTACAGGGGATCCACCAGTAAATGAAATGTGCAGAGAGAATAACACATGTTTAAGTTATAAATAATCTCTATTACATATAAACTGCGAAGGATATTATTATAACTTATGTACAAGGGCAAAGCGTCTCTTTAAATAGATGCGCACTGAACTGTGGAAGAACCGCTGTACAACAAGATTACATTTTCAACTAATTAATTTTTGGACTCTTTGGTTTCTTCCGGTCTTACCAGGCTGCCAACAGGACCCTCTTCCGGTGTTTCACTGACATCCTCATGCATCTTCTTTGAGGAGCATGGAGGTAAATCCTTGGTTTCGCATTCCGGCACTGTGTCACAAACCGGAGACGCAATTCCAGCTTTAACTTCAGAATCTGATTTCTCGGGTGCTATGGCACCAGCTGGTTCCATCGGAGCATTATCGCCCTCTGAGGAATGTCGAGGCTGATCTATATTTTCACATTCTGGCACTGTTTCACGTAGACGTAGACGGGAAGGAATTCCCACTTTAACGTCAGAATCTGATTTTTCAGGTGCTACAATATTGCCAGCTGGTCCCATAGTCTCATTATTGCCCTCTGAGGTCTGTTGAGGCTGATCTATATTTTCACACTCTTGCACTGTATCACAAACTACAGAAGCAACTCCAGGTTTGACTTCAGAATCTGATTTTTCAGGTGATGCAATACTGCCAGCCGGTCCCGTTAAGTCATTATTGCCCCCTGTTGCTGAGGACTGTTGAGGCTGATCTATGTTTCCAGATGCAGTTTCTGATACCACCCCACAACCCTGAGAATTATCAACCAGATTTTCCAGTTCAGCTGAAGTCCTTTGTGATGCCTCCAATACAACCGAGCTATCCAATAAATCCTCCTTCCCATCAAACTTCTTGTCCTCCATCAGCATGGAAGACGCAGGCAGGTCAATATCAATCGGGGTATCATTTTCTGGCAACATCGTCCTAGCCTGGGTTTAAACACAATATTAACCAGAAGTCACAAGAACAAGAAAGAATATTCAAGTTTCCGTGTATAACTTCAGACATAATAATTACATATAAATCCGCCAAAAAAATAACAATCATATAACTCTCGACACAAATATTTTTCCGTATGCAGCATGTATGTATTCTTTTAGATTCACAACTTTAGAATGCTTTTAATTAGGATGTTGAACCTTTTGTTGTTGGTATTGTTGTTATTATGTTACTTGTCTACTTTACCACTTGTCACGAAAAGGAGATACGATAATCGTCAGTTTTCTTAATCATTGAATATTTTTACTTGTCACGAAGAATATGACATATCATGTCTCTGAGGATCTACTGGAATGCATCGATTGGAAAGCCTTAAAGACCTTAGAAAACATTGATTTTATATCTGGCAGAATCCCACCAACCTGGGATGCATCCATTTGATCATTGCTCCCAGCATCAGAACCCTTCAAGTCCACCACTGCTACAGTGCTGCTATCTTGATTCTTCTCAGATGAGCACTCAATCTCTTCATTTTCCTGTGTGGACGAGGGCACATCTACTTTTTCTGATGTATCTTGCCGCGAAGACCCACCAAGCTCAGGCTTATCCATCTCTTGACACATTGCAGCATCATCACCATTTGATTTATCCACTGGTACTGAGCTGCCTTCTGGACTCTCGTCAGACGAGCCCTTGATATTTTTTTCGACTTCTTGCTCAGTGGATGTAGGTACCACAGTTTCTAACCTATTTTCTGGGTCAAAACCACCAACCAAAGAAGCATCCATTTGATCACTGACTTCAGCTTCAGACATTTTCGATTCCCCTTCCACCGAACACTCAACCAGACACTTCTGAGTTAAGATCCCAATCCTCACATCTGACAAGGGAGATGAAGACCGAACCACAGTTTCCGCCATATTTTGAGGTAAAACCCGGTCAACATGGGACACATCCATTTGGTCAATAACTTTATCTTTAGAACCTTCTAATTCTGCCAATCCTACTGAACCGCCAATGCCAATGTCTCCTTCCTCCATTGCCAAGGAAGATGGAGGTCTATCCACGAGTTTTGGAACATTTCCAGGAAGAATTCCATCAGCAGGGGATGCATCCACATCATCAACAGTCTCAGCTTCACTATCTTTGGACTCGTTCAATGTTCCTGAAATGTTAACTAGCCCTTTGCCAGTGGAGCCTTCAGTGTATTCTTCCCCTGACACCAAAGAAGATGAAGGTAGATCCAGAGCTTCTGAATCCATATTTTCTGGAAAATCCCCAACATGGCATGCTTCCGTTGTACTTTCCATATTGACCTCACAATTTTTAGATCCCTCAAGTTGTACAGAGAGGTTTGCTGAACCCTTTTCAGATGAGCCCTCAACTTTTTCTTCCTCCATCACTGAAGAGGAGGGTGGAGAACACCCATCGTCTTTAGACCCCTCAAGTTGCGCAGAGAGGTTTGCTGGACCCTTCACAGATGAGGTCTCAATCTTTTCTTCCTCTATAATTGGAGAAGAGGGTGGTTGACACGTGTTATCTAATACTACATTTTCTAGCAGTATCCTGTCAACCTGAGATGAATCAGTTTGAAAAATCTTTCCATCAGAATCTTCAGTATCTTTCAGGGATTGAACATCCTTTTCAGCTTTAGAGTCTTTTGATTCTTTAACAGTTACATCCTGCTCAGGTGAAACCTCAATCTTTTCCTCAGTTGTAAGCACACAGGATGAAGTCCCCGGCACAATCTTTTCAGGCAGACACCCACTGTCCTTGCACAAATCTAATTGAACCATTTCAGCTGACAAATCTTTTGGTAGAGGAACTGAGCTGCAAACTGGACTGCTCTCAGATGGACAGCCATCTTTTTCTGCTGTCTCTAAAGAAGACGAAGCCTCTAAAATCTTCTCAGGCAAAACCCCACCATAAGAATTTAATGGAACATCCATTTCAGTGCCTTCTTCAGACTCTGAAATCTTTTCCAACACATCCCTGCCAGTATTGTTTGAGGTTAATTGGACATCCTTTTCAGCTCCTGAATCTTTTAGCTCTTCTACAGTAAGCACGCTGCAAGTTGTACCCTTCTCAGATGAACATTCAACCTTTTCTTTTCCCGACTCTAGAGAAGACGAAGGCTCCACAGTTTTTTCTGGCAAAATCTCCCCACCCGAAGGGGACTTGAACTGAATATCCATCTCTGCTTGAGAACCTTTAAGATCCTCTGCAAGTGCCAAACTGCAAACTGGACCCTCTACAAATGGATGTCCAGTTTTTTCTCCCGACACAAATGAAATAGAAGGCTCTGGAGTTTTTTCTTCCAAATTTTTCCCAGCAGTAGAGGAATCAAACTGAATATCAATGTCAGCTTCAGAATCTTTTAGTTCCTCTGAAGGTCCCAAGCTGCAAACCTGAACCTTCTCAGATGGATGTTCGACCTTTTCTCCCAAAACTAATGAAGTAGAAGGCTCTGGAGTTTTTTCTGGCAACACTTCCACGGCTGTGGAAAAAGCAATTAGAACATCCATCTCAGCTACAGAAGCTTTTGGTGCCTCTGAAGGTGCCGAGCTGCAAACTGGACCCTTCTCATATGAACCCTTGACATTTTCTTCCCCATCCATGGAGGATGCGGGTAAGGCTTCTGATGTACTTGCCGACACAAAATCACCGCTGCTAGAAACACCCAATTGATCGCTAGATTCAGCATGAGACTGTTTGGCCTCCCCAAGTGCTATAAAGCTGCCAACAGGACTTTTCCCAGAGTGATCCTTCTCTTCTGTAGCCAATGGAGATAAAGGCAAAATCATCTTCTCTAATGTTTTTCCAGATGCTGTATCACCAACATCAGAAATACCTTCTAATATTTTTCTGGATAATGCACCACCAACATCAGTAACATTTGATTTATCACCCTCAGACAGGTCTACTTGCATGCTACAAACTTCAGCACTGCCAGCACCAATACTTTGAACTTTCTGTGAGAGTGGCATTGCAATATGATCTTTTGAAACATGCTCCATGTTACAAGATTCAGTCACGGACAAGTTCACAGGTTCTGAGGTGGTGTCCACTTTGTTTCCAGTATCAACATGTTGAGCCTCTAAGTTTCTTTCTGTAGAAGCATCATGCAAAATGGAATTTGTATATTTGGAGGCAGTATCAGCAGATTCAAGACCAAGATCATCAGCTTTTGACGAAGATTCTGAGCCTGCAACAATGGTTTCATCACTGCATTTAACAGCTTCAGTTTCCAGTGATGGCAAATCAACAACCTTGTCATTTTTAATCAAAATGGGTCCACTTGCATCACTGTGAGAAGCTTTTGGAGACTTTTTTGATAAAGGTTCAGTATTGTTTCCGGAACCATCTGGAACTACGATATGCCCCACTGTAGTCGGAGATACCAAAGACGAATTCAAATCACTGACGGTATTTTCCTCCGCTGCTTTTGTATAAGCTCCAGTCCCAGTTTGCCTGTCATATTTCCCCGGAAGGTCAAAAACTGCAGCTGCTGTTTCAGAAGTTGTCACACTAGCATTCACTTTATTCTCCAAAGTTTGATTTTTGGCCACTTCCAAAACAGTCTTACTCGTCAGAGGTACAATAGGGACAACCTTACCCTCCTTCCCATAAGACTCTGAAGTTTTAGTCTTTAACAAGCAAGTTCCAGAAAATACCTCCTTCATCACACGAGCAACGTCATTTACAGCAGCAGTTTGAATTCGCCCAAAAACTGGGTTTTTATCATTAAATCCAGTAGCACTATCAATTGTTGCTAGAGGGTTTGTTGGCTGCCTTATTTGGGGATTATAGCTTGATTGGTCTTTTCTTTTTGGATCATGACCAGGTAAACCAGTGGTCAATTGTACTTCACCTGTTTGAGCCTGAGTAACTTCCTGTGCATCAGTCCCCTGCTTACTTCTCAAGGAGGTGGATTTATTGCCCAATGTATCAACAGATTTATTCTGAAACTGAGAACTTAATTTTGGATCCTGACCAGCTGAACCATCAGGTAGAGCAGATACCATTGAAGCCTGTTTCCTTCCTCTGCGACGTGGTGCTTCTGCTCTGCTAGGAGTCTTTCGACCTGGCCTCTTGACTGGCATGGGTTCAGCAGCACAAGGAGGGTTAGACTGAGAGCCTGGAGGAATAGAAGGGTGAGTAGTGATAGAGCGTGGGCTGATAGAAATTTTTGCAGAATAAGGATACTTAGCAATACCTTCTGTGGCAGTAGAACTGGGCAAAGAAGCAGATGAAGGAACAACACCAAGCGCTGCACTGTTCAACGTAGACAGAGCCGGAAGAGTTTTATTCTCCAAAGTATGGTTCTTAAAGACTTCTGGAAGAGTGTTATCCAATACAGTAGCAGCTGGGGCAACCACACCTTCGTCTCTTGAAGGCTCGCTAGTTTCAATTTTGGATGACCAACTTTCAGGCAAAGCTTTCTTAAACACAGAAGCAGCACTGCACACACCAGCACTTTGACTTTCTGCCAAGGCAGGGCCTGCACAAGATTGAAGCCCCTTAATTCCATTCTTTGGTTTAAGTGCAAAAAACAGAAGACATTTAAACATGGACAGTACTTACCTTGGGACCCCCTAGCACTGTCATGCGTGGTTGAAGAGCTATCAATCTGTTTTCCTTGAGCTAGGTCAACTGACTGTTCAGTTGATTTTAGATCTTTAGCTGCCACACCATCAGGTGAAAGAAACACTTGCTCCTGTATAACATTTGTCAGTTCCGTGGCAATCTCTTGCTTACTTCTCACAGGGTCGCCCTTTGATGTATCATCAGATTTATCCTGTGAATTCAGAGTTAGTTTTAACTCCCCACCAGCTGACACACCAGGAGCAGGGGGGCACATCAGTGCTTGTTTCTTTCCCCCACGCCGAGGTCCAGAACCACCACTTTGAGTCTTCCGACTTTGTGCTTTCGTTTGCACAGGGATAGAACGGCTAGGAGAAGAGGAGAGAGAGACAGGTGCAATGAGCTGGAGAGGGGCCTGAGGAGAATTTATGGCAACACCTACTCCGGAATGTTGATCAGTTCCAGGAGTACTCTGTAAAGCAGTAGAACCGGATAACGAAGCTGCAGGAACACTAGGGTTGGTTCCACTCGCAACAGTAGCTGGATTTCCTAACAGATTCACAGGTTTATTCTGTGTAAGCTCATTTGGTTTAGGATCTGGACCAATTAAACCACCAGCAAAAGCAGGTGACATGGCCACCTGTTTCTTACCCCGACGCCTGGGAGCTTCCATTCCGCTTTGAGATCTCCGACCTTGTCCCCTTACTTGTGCAGGCATAGAAGAGTTAGCATTGCTTGATTGAGAACAGGGAGTAATAGCGGGGGAAGTGACTGGTTGAGAGCTAGCAACCCCAACACTAACATGTTGCATAGTTCCACTGATAACTCCTGGCAAAGAATTGGAACGGGAGTTTGTTTCGGAACTAGAAGCTGTTCCTCTAGGTAATCCTGTATCCACCTTGGCAGTTCCAGGTGTTTGAACCACTGCACCTGGCGATTGATCTGTTGTGGCCCTTTTTGGCCTGCCACGACCTCTCTTGGCTGGTGGAGTTACATCTTTGCTTTGCTGCAAGTGTGGTGACTGCACAATGGATGGTGGCTGCACAATGGATGGTGGCTGCACAATGGATGGTGGCTGCACAGTGGGTTGTGGCTGCACAATAGCTGGTGGTGGGTTTGCTACAGGCGGAGCCGGGAGTTCTGTCTTAACAACAGCCACAACAGCCTGACTTGCATCTGTTGGTAAATTTGTTTCTGTAACTTCTTCCTTAAGTTTGGAAGGAGATCCAGGGGAGTCAGCTTGACACATCTTCTCAAATTCCTCTTCTGTCCATTGCTCTTCATAGGAACGAACCTATAGAAGTACTTGAAAATAATATTAATAATAATAATAAGGCAGATGATAATCTACAAGCAAAGATGTCGCAGGGCTGGGCAAAAACAAAAAAAAGGAGAGCATATGTTCAGGGCCACGAGTATAAAAAAATATATACCTCTCTTGTCCTTTTGCCCCTCCCATAATGTTGAGTATCAAGACCCCCAAGAGACGCACCCTTCCGCTTGACTCCAACATTTGAAACTACCTCAGCTTTTGGCACTTCATATATCTTCATGGCTTCATAGAATTCCTTCAGATCATCCTCTGTAACAAGACGAGAAGGCAGGGGAGGTAAAGCTTCAGAATTGTCTGCCCCCTGTCCATGTACCAACTTTCTCCATGTTGCCTGTTTATAGTCACCCCATTAGCCAAGCAAAACCAAATATACAACTATATTCACACAGCACAAGAACAAATGCATAGCCCAGGCGCTTAAATGCATACCATCTCTCTTTCCCGCCTTACTTTGTCAACTGATTCAAAAATATCAATCTCTGACTCACTGTGAATAAAAATCAATTAGAAATTTTCAAAAAGTAAGAAATTCATATTTGTAGACGAAAGGAGCAAGAGCAGTAACAAATTCACATTTGCATACAAAATGGGCTAGAGCAGTAACTCTTCCACGAAAAAAAAAAAAAAAAAGCCGAGAGTAATAGTGCTTGAAGGCTATAGACAGAAAGGACAAAGAACAATGGGTAAAAAGCTATGGCATTAAAAATGGCCATTCAAAACCAACAAAACCATCTGGTTGCGAAAAGTTTCAACCCATGCTACGTATCTATTACAAATTAAACAGGACAGAACTCCCACGGATACTTGAAGACTTGAAAAACCAGACATGCCAAAGGAGTTGTTCCCAACCACAGTGCACAAGTTTCACACAAAAGCTAAAAAGCTATAATGATAATGATGGCTTCTGCATGTTCAATCAAGTGTAAATGAAGCGCAGACAGACAAAAACAGTGAGCTCCAAATAATGCCTACCTGCGGGCTAAGGTATCATTTAGAGCATCATCATCTAATACAGGTGCAGCTTCCTCTTTCTTACACTCTCGTAAAAGGGACTCCAGATATTCCCTTCGGTCCTCAGCACTGTAATTAATCAATGTCAAAACCCTTAGAACCTTCTTTAAACATTAACATCTAGTTTATTTAACATTACAAATTCTACCTCGTATTATTATCAAAGAAACCAGCAGTAATACTCTGATTAGCGACACCAAGTTTATGCTCAGCTGAAGCTCTGACTTGTTCTTCAACAGTTTGGACCTTATTACAAAGCAAAAGGAAAATGAAAATCAAGCAACCACAGGCTTGGCCAAGTACTGCAATTCTTCTTGTAACCAAATGTAGTAATGAACCGTAAGACACAAATTTTAGAGACCAACACTTCATGTGTTATTATTGCTAATGTTATGTTTTCCTTTAAGTTAGTTTCCAATATATATATCAACCAACTTTCCAATAAGAATCCACACAGTTAAACGAAAAATAAAATCTGTTTGCAGCCCAAAATTAAAAGGAAACGGTCAATAAAAGAAATTTGGCAGAGAAATCATGCAAAAAATAAATTGAGTTATAAGCTTACTGTTTCAAATCGAAGAACAAGCACCTCTCTCTTCTGGCCAATTCTATGAGCCCTAGCCTGCGCTTGCAAATCTACCTGGAAGGTGAATACACATCAACAATAAGAAAACTTAACCAACTTCCATTAAAAATCAAATTATGTATGGTTTTGACTACACAAAATCATAGAACAGAGAATTCATATGTTACCTGTGGATTCCAGTCAGTGTCAAATATGATCACTGTATCAGCAGCTTGAAGATTCACTCCAACACCACCAGCCCGAATGCTATAGTGGCATTAAAAATGTCAGACCACCTTGGCAATGGATATTGGCACATAGACTCAAAATAAAATAATACAATGGTGGTTCAACAGGAGTGAAGCAGGTAGTAGCCAACTGGTAATTCCAGGAACTTGATTTGTCAATCAAGTAATATGTGACTGACTACAAGCCTATGAAAGCTCATTCACCAAATGCAAGCTCCTTTACGTGCTCGACACACTACAGCTATATATAATAATGTCCCTCTAGCCCTTCCCCCAATGTATCACTTTCCCATATGCTAAGTTCCGTAATCCCAGTTACCCAATTAACTACCCAACACAGTGCTTGTAATGAAAGACATATACTACATATCAACAACTAATTGAACATACCTTAGAAGAAATATGAAAAAAGGCGAATTTGGTTCGTTAAACTTTTCAATGAGGGCACCACGATCACCACCAGATGTTTGCCCATCCAACCGAAGGTACCGATACTGTTTATAGTGGAGATATTCCTCCATAACATCAAGTAGCCGGGTCATGGTGGAAAAGAAAAGAACCTATAGAAGGACATCTTCCAGTCATTTGTAAATTGACATCAAATCCAATATTACATTCAAAGAAACAATTGCATTAAAAACTTACTCTATGATCTGTTGCTTTTAGCTTTGGTAACAGTCGATCTAACATTTCAAGCTTCCCACAAAGTCTAATAATATGTGGCAGATAATGCTTTGGTATTAAATTATCAACCTGAAAAAACAATTCGATATGCAAGGGTTTTCAGAAGTAAACCAACATCATGGGGCCTCCTCTTCCTTTTTTTTTTCTCTCTTTCCNGGGGGGGGGGGGGGATTGGGGAAGGAAAAGCCATTAAGAAATGTAATTTTCTGTTACTTTCAATTGTATAGTACAACGACCAAAAAGCGATTAAAAAGTGGTTAAAGAACATGCCTCCTCGGCATGAAGCTGACTGAGATAAGGATGATTGCATATATTACGAAGCTCCATAACAGAGTTGTGCACTGAGCGAGCCTGAGATACATGTTTTTAAGGTCAGATAACAGTAGTGGTAATCTCAAAGATAGCTTAACTGAATTCCACAACTTTCAGACCAAAAATAACTAAGAATAATGAAGACCTTCGAACTTCCAATAGATCCCAGATTATCTTCCACCCTCTTCATCAAAAGTTTCTGATAAGCTGAAGCCTCACATCTTATAAGTCTCTCAATCTTCTCGGGTAGTTGATTCTCCACCTGTCAGAAAGAACTAAGAATTTTAAAAGGCGCATAGGAGGATTGACTTCCAAAACCCAACTATATAAATCCAATAACTAAATATGAACTTGCAATGAATGATGCACACAAGCTCATAAGTGGCACATATTACAAATACCAAAATGTAAAGATATTTGTAACAAGTCAAACATATGAACTAGATGAATCCACAACCAAAAACCGTATCAAATAGTTCCTTCCTTTAAGAAACATGCTTCAAATCTACTGATAATTAAATTAAGCCATTGATATCCATTAATTTGGAAAGCTGAAGGTCATAACTTAAACTATAGCAGACAACTCATGTTAATTAAAATTATAAATGTAATGTAGACACAACAACTTCTTTGTTCAGTCCAACTTCAAAGTTGGATATAGTATTGCTAGATGAAAGATCTCATTTCAAGTACCTTGTGTTTCAGCCTCCGAAGTACAAATGGTCGAAGCACTTGGTGAAGACGGTTTATGATCAAAAGATTCTCCTCCTCAGAGAGTAAGGCCTTTCTCATATAAATACAGAAGAATTAAATATTGAAATCAATCAGAAGAAAGTAAAAAGAAGGATGAATGTGGAACATAAATTGTCTTGACGGCATCACTTACTTCATCTGGCGAATTATCACCATTACTTTGAAAAGGTTTGTTGAACCACTGAGAAAAATCCTCCGATGAATTAAAGATGTTAGGCAGCAAGAAGTTTAATAATGCCCACAACTCATCAAGATTGTTCTGCATAAAAAAGAATAAGTAGAAATTACTCAGCATTTCACGATCACCAAACTCACACAATAAATAATAATAATAATAATAATAATAATAATAATAATAATAACAGTAATAGCAGTAGTAGCAAGAATGATAATAGCAATAATAAAAACAATGATGCTGATGATAACAATCTTCGTTGTCGTCATGATAAAATACGAAGAAGAGAAGAACAAGAAAGAGATCATCTTACCTGTAGTGGAGTTCCAGTTAACAACAATCTGTGAGAACTCTGATAATGCTTCAAGTCGGAATTTAGCTTGCAAGAAGCATTCTTGATACGGTGGCCCTCATCGATTATTATGTAATGCCAGTGAACCTTACTTAATTTTGGTCTGTCATGCTTGTTCATTAGATACTCATATGTCGTCAAAAGGACATTGAATTTCTGATGCACAATTCTTTCCCTGCAAAATATAGAGGACATTGAATTTCTGATGCACATGCCACGAGCCATGACAAATAATATAAATTAGTAACTGCTGGTGTTTCTGTCTTACTTAAATAACCGACGCCTCTCCTCTGGAGGCCCAGAATAGACGATCTTATGCACACTGGGCGCCCAGAAGTTTATTTCTGACTCCCATCCAGGTAAAACTGAAGATGGCACAACTACTAGAAAAGGTCCTCTGTCATTTTTGGTTTCCATCAGGTAACAAATCAACGAAATAACCTGCAACAGATATTGTCAGATTCCATTCATCTAAACTGGAAACAGAATGCAGCCAGCATTGGACAGTTTCACAATCAGCCTATACCTGAACAGTTTTACCAAGGCCCATTTCATCAGCCAGAATACCATTCAAATGATTGTTGTACAGTGAAACCAACCACCTTAGACCATTCATTTGATACCTGAAGTCCAGAAGCCAAAATTATAAAGAATTCCAAACAAAAATAATAGCAGCAAGCTTTCCCCTACACACATACACCAAATAATAACGAAAAATAATAATAAATAGATNCAGTATAAGATATAAATTTAAATACTATTAAAAGAACTCAAATTCACTCACTCCCTTAATTTTCCTCCCTGAAGAATAGATGGCTGCTCTGCAATGCTCTCTTTAATGCTGCACAAATCCAAATTAACGGCAAGATACTTAAATAAATCATGTAAAAGAATATCTATAACAATAAAGAAGAAAATCCTATATTAGCAACCTCAAGACAGCCCATCCAAGAGAGGAGAGAGAGAGAGGGGGGGTCGAAGAGACAATTTTTTCACATAAAACACAATTTTTTTGTTTAATCAAACTTGAAAAAAAGACAGGAAAGACCTGAAAAACCAAAACAAATGGAAAGTCTTCGTTTTATTAACAAGAGGCAACCAGAATTTAATTGACACAGACCAAAAAAGTCCACATCGAATGTCAAGAGAGTGAGGGAGAAAAAAAAAAATTGGAGTAAAAGACTGACTTAGCCTCTTCTACAGATATTACAATTCTAAGAAGATTGAGACAGAGATCAGCAGAAAATGTGAAAACACAGAAAAAAATGAAGCTACCATACCTATGAGCCATCAGATAGTACTTTTCATTGCTTTCCAAATAATGCTGCAAAAAAGACATAAGTTAACAAAATGAGTAATATTTTAAGTTCTGCTAAAAATTAAAAAAATAAAAAACGAATAAATAAATTTTAAAAAACCCTGATCAAACTCATTGGGGGGACTTGCCTTTGCTTGATCACTTTCGTCTTCATTTTCAAAAGCAGTTTCACCCTTCTCAATGATGCTTGAAGTTCCTGCCTCTTCCATATCATGTTCAAACCGTGTTGCCATCGTCTTCGCTTCCTGTAGCTTGGATCCTAGCTTTTGAAGATATTTCTCTGTCTCTTTGAGGAGTTGCTTAACACGATCAGATTTGGCGTCCTATTATGTATACACGAGTGTAAGGACACAAGAACAAGAATAAGTTGTGGATCTTTTGCCAATAAAGGAACTGTAAGACAAACCTGCACCATTCGTAAATACCCCTCGACATCATTGATCTTCAATAGATTAATCTTTTCACGCTGGATACGATCAATCTTCTCACGATGAATACGTTCCTTCCTTTTGTGGAACTCCTTAACATACTTATTGAAAACCTTCCAGCGTTCTCTTTTAAACTTAAATACATCATCCAGTCTTTCCCTATATTTTGCAGGTAATGATTAAGTCAACGTATCCTCAAAAGGCCAACTAGTTTAGAAAAATAAAATGAGAGAAATAATGGCAGTGAAAAGAGAAGTACATACTTGTGAACTTCTATCTCTCCAAAGAACTCCTTCTGCCTCTCCCGTATTCTCTTTTGTCGCTCTTCTTTCATTTTCTGCTCAAACTTTTCCAGTTGTTTTACTCTCCTACCATGTTTGTGCTTCTTGGATGATTTCAGGCGATCCATCTCAGTATTGATTGGCTTAAAAAAATCATTCAGAAAATCACTGCCCAAGTAAAATAAAAGCACTGTCAAAAGTGAGAGATTATCTAAAGGTAATTTTTTTTATACACCTACCCCTTTATACTGGTAAAAGGGTTCAACAACTTTGAATTTGGAACATATCACTAGCTTATGTCTGGAATGAAAGTGACATTGCATTTGAAAGTTCTGTGATTCAAAGCGTCCTTATTAAATGGGACCTTGTGTTTCACGTAAAGAGTTAGGTTTCCCTGGGCGGATTGAAAAATTAGACAAGGCGTAGTGCTTCTAATTATTGTCCCCTTGTGAATAAACCTTAGTTAACATTTCCCAGCCTTGAGGTAGCATTTTAGCCCTTTTTATAAATTTAATGATCTTGAACCCTAGTTTCCCAGTGTACAGGAGCAAGCTTACTAAGAAATGAGAATACAATAAATGAAAGTATAAACTAGAACTCAGGAATAAAGCACAACTAGACTAAGACATTAATTAAAATGTAAATTATACAAACATCACTCTATCACCAAAAGAAATGTAATAATAATACAAATTTCCCTCACTCTCCAAACACAGCTCAAACTGTTCATTTTAGCAACAATAACGGTTTTTTATCCACTGTCAAAAAATCAAATCACATTGTCAAAATTTTCATTACCAAAACGATTACATGAGAGTTGATGGGAAACATCAATGTAGTTTCTTTAAAAAGTTTTGATCTTTCCAAAATGGACAATTTAGTTGATGGTTTAAGGGAATGGAAGATACATGATATATATATTGTGCATGTGTACATTAACAAGCTTGAAGCTAACAACTTGATGCATTAAAGGAAAATTATTAACCTTCGGAGACGGCGTTGAAGCTCCAAGAGTTGCAGTTTTTTGAGCTCTATGACACTTTTTGTTTTTGCAGATATATCCTCAGAGGAGCTCACATTTTCCTACATTAAAGAACAAATAGAAAACATCAGAAGAATGACAAAAAATGGCAAACTAAGCCATACATATAATTGCAACAACAGTGAATATTTTAACATTATTCAATGTGTGAGAGAGAGAGAGAGAGATTTTCTTTAAATGATTAATAAAGTGTAAAAGCAAAATGCACTCATCCATTCTAAATATCACTCTCCACAATGAGCTTTTGATCCAGATGGAACATGTTAAACATACAACTTTAGTTTTTCACAAGTTTCAAAGGGGCAAAAAAGAAACAGTCAGCAGTGCATGAATGGTGCAAATGAGAAAACAAATGCCAAAATTACAAATAACTCTTTTGCGTAAGAAGTCCAACACCAAGTCTCAAGCACAAACCTTTAACTTGTAAAAACATTTGGCAATTCTTTGCTTTGTTTTCTGTTGTTTAAGAACCCACTTTTGTTCATCCTGGAGTTTCTTTTTCTGGTGATCCATTATCCATTTTTCTGACATTGTGTACTTCGGAGATGGTGGTAAATTAGTAGGTACCAAGTTATCTTCCTCTAAGTGTTCTGCAGTAAAAACAAGGCTATTTTAAGTCCAGTAGTAGGGACTGCTTTCACCCAATTGAAAAGTATCAAAAATCAAAACTCGTAAAACGTTGAATCCACAAATAGCACAACCACTATGAAAACCAAAAGCAAAAACAGATTAAATGATATAGATGCATTTAGAGGTATGTTTCTCACCTTGTGATACGTGTTTCGGCACCATACTAGCATCCTTGAATGGAAGTACTGTGTGATGATTATTGTCAATTCCAGAAACTCGTTTCCAACGATCTCTTAAGGGAAAAGAAGATACATTATTATCAGCATGATGATTCCCCAGACTACCAGTATTGCTAAGATTTGGTGTGTTATCTTTTCTTTCAGGCACCAACTCATGCTGAACAGCAGGTGCTGGCAGAAATCCCCTGGGAGGAACCTCATCGTGAATACCGACTCCAGTCCAGTTAACTATCTCAGGGTTCCTCTGCTTATTAACCGCCAATAAGGAGACAGCTTGATTAGCCCTTCCAACTTGCTGATGGCCATTTTCCATCTTGTCCCCAGGAGCACTAAAAGCTAAACCACTCCTTGCACCAGAAGAATCATGCTGTGGTGCCATTGTTAGACAGGCCTGTGAAGCTGGTGTTTCCGGAGTCTGCATTTCAACATCTGGTTTTCTTGAAGTTTGAAGATGTTTTCTTTCTTCTGGCAAAATTAAATGGTCGGAAGCCGGCCCACTATTGTCCTCAGCTTTAGGGTTCCCAGCTTCTTTAGACAAGGAATCAATATCTTGGAATCTTCCGGCAGACAAGGTGCCCGGAGGCAATTTATCCATTTCCTTTGCAATGTTCATTCTTCCAAATTGCATCGTATCAGGCACATTATTTAACTCACTAGAAGATGGGACTTTTCCTTTATGATCAACCAGCTCCTTACGAGGTCCATCAGCACTGCCACCTGAACTTTGAAGAGATGATGAATTGAAATTTTCTGTAATAACAGCAGCAGAAACAACAAAGTAATGGAGTAATATAAAAATTACCTTCTTTAGGAAAAATGTTTCCAAGTGCAATCTCAAGATGCAGCTTCTTTGGCATCAAACCGTTTCTGCACATAAACAGAATGGCAACTGAACTCAACACTAAAAGAAAGTTTGTCCTTTCATGAGATGATAACTTAAGCAATATCTACCTGAAAGCTAAAAAGACAAGGCATTGGGCTCTCAGCTGTTTCAACTGTTGTTCCTTGAAAGGCATCCCAGAACTTACAGAGGACTGAAGAACAGGAGATTTTCCTGCATCTCTAGGTGCTCCGCTTCTAAACATACTCATTTCAGATACACTGTTTTGCCTACCAGCCTACAAAAGCATCACATAGCACAAGCAACTGAATACAATGCAGCAAAATAACAATTACCACCAATAATGTTGCCACAAGCAGAACAAATATAAATAGGATCCACATCAATGAAAAGACAATAAGATACTACAGCTTAATAAAATCAACATAGAAAAGACGCAATACACACATAACAAAACACAGATTAAGTGACATCGTTACAGCTATTGAAATAGCACTATGAATTTAAAATGAGCAAGCTTCTTTCTCCTTACTGCTATGGTAGCAAAAGTAGTTTTCGTGTAACTATGGTTCCCTAGTCCTCGGCTAGTTCTTTGTTTCTCCTTCTTTAATAAAAGCTTCTCAGTTTCTTGTTTAAAATAAAAAATAAAATAAAATACAAAAAAGCAGTTGGCCGGGGGGTACCAAAAGATCCATTTTCAAACCCTGTTGTTTCTACATGCTAACTACTGTGGATTATTCTTTTCAAATAAAATGAAAAAAGCATTTATGAAACAAAATGAACAACTAGATAATGAGTTCAACTCTATACAGCTATAGAGAAGAAAATGATAAAATAATTAACATCCAAGATACATCATATGAGCCAACGTGACAATTACAAGGGGGCATTTAAAAATATATATATATAAAAAAAAAATGCTAAGCCTGAACGTAAGCAGACTAAAAAAAAACTTAAAAAGTAGCCAAGCCCACAAGATGTATAAGCATATGAACAGCTACAGTGTTAGCATTATCATATCCAATCCAGTCATTTAAGAAGATATATCTGATGTCCAGAAACCGTTCGTGCAAGGCTTATTTTCATAATAAGTTGATTTTAATTCAACTTTCTGTTTTTATAAGAAAATTTTAAGAAAGAAAAAATGGTAGGGATGGCGAAAAGTGAAGGCAATGTTGACCTAGACCTGCTGCCCTGCATCAGAAAAATATCACAGAAAAAAGACCTCGGGTACAGAAAATCAAAACAGCTGTGCAAAGAGAAAATTACATCTAGCAGGTCCTCTAACCTACCAAAATTTAAATATATCTCGTACAACTAGAGAAATCCAATAAAAGGACAAAGGGAACTTAGGCATCATATCCTCATTTTGGCTACATAAAAATGAAAGGAAACTGAATACCTGAGCAAGTTTCCCTGCATCCACTAATTTAGTTGCACTTCCTCCATCATGCTCCAAAACTTTTCCAGGGGTAAGAATTGAGCCACCAAACTGCATTGGAATAGAGAATCCTGGTTCTGCAGTTCGAAATGAACTAGAAACTACAGGAGCCCCTCCATGAACTTTTCCAAAAGAACCTATATTTCCAACAAAACCCTACTCAGGCTACACTCAAACTTGGTCTTTTAACTATCCACTACTAAAGGAAAAACATATCAAAAAGAAATTACCACACAAAAATGTATGATGTTTAAGACATCCATCAATTCAATCAAGATATGCTTCACTGCAATACCAGCAAAAGAAATGCATAGATTCAGCAACAATATGTTTCTAAGCTCTTACCTGTTCCAATAGATGGAGCAGCTGACTGCAGTGGAACCTCTGCATTACCCGGGACAACATTAGACGGAAACCGAGGAACCTGGGATTTTTCAAGCTGCAACCCAGTTTTGTTTTGATTCCATACACCCATAATGTCATGTGCAACAGAAGGTACTTGCTGCTGTGACAAGGGATTATGAGTAGAGGAGACCTCCGTTTCTTCAGGGTATTTTAAATTCGAAGCACGAGACAATGAATTGTTAATGTTTGCCCCATCCAAATGTTTTTCAATTAAATTTTGACACTCCTGCTTGGACCTTATCACCGGTCTAATGCTACCAGACAATGAGGCAAATTGTTCCATTGGGGTGCTACTTTGGAGAATATTAATATTAGCATGTTCACCACCTTTGATTGCAAAACCAGAAGAAGATTCAACCTTGTTCATCTTCCCCTTCCTTGTGTTAACTATAGTGTTGCGGGAATCAAGTTGCTGAGAATTATCATTATGCGGTTCTGTGGGTACAGATGTATCACCCCTCTTTCTTTTAGACGTGGTCTTCTTGCCATCCCTTTGATTCACTTGCTTGTCCCAGTTTGCTGTATCACGCCTTTCTTGAGACTGAGAATTAGCAGACCTAGAGTCCAAACTAGACGGACTTTCATGATCAAAAGACTGACTATTACGATGACTTCCAGGTCCTTGGAAATAATCATGCCCAGCACTGCTTGGACCCACAGGTGGTCTACTGGAAGCAAAAGTATCCATTTTGGACATCTCACTTTCAGGTAAACCCACTTTGGAATCTTTTGCAACCCCGACTGTCTGGGAAGACCCTGCACAAAAATGTTCCAGGTGCTAAATATAGATCCAAAAGGATCACACTAACGAAAAGCAGTTTTCAACAGAAACCTAGGAGCACCAAATACCAATAGACGTTACACTAAGAGCATTTACCTCCGAATTGAGTTGTTGCAGAATCAGATGCTTGGGTTCCACCAGCCGAAGGAAGGCGTGATGACTTCAAAGCTTCAATATCTAGGCCATGCTGATTTATGACGGTCTCCATGGCCCTTGAAGCAAGATAATTTGAAACAGTTAGGCACACATGATGAGAGGGAAAGATTCCAATATGACAAATTGACGAAATGAAAGTGAAGCACTTAGGTATATAAGTGGCAAAATTTACAGTGCTCACAGATACATCAAAACAAAAAAGAAAAACCAATAAAAGAATCTATGCAATAAATTTTAAGAACTAATTCAAATAAACATGTTGCACATGTGTGTCAAAACCAAGCAGTCAAATCTCAAGTAGACCACTTTTCAAATACACAAAGCAATGATCCACTGCCCCACCAAATTTTTTACAATATACTGGTACAGGAAAACATCATGTTGTGACAAACAAATCAAAGTAAAAGCATCCATCCTTTCATAATGCGCTTATGGTATAAGAAAAGGAGATACCAATCACTTCACAAAAATAAGAAAAGGAGACTGCTAAAACTCCTCTGACAACATAACATGTGAAATTTTTTTAGCAGGTATTCAAATAGTTAATCAAATTTTTTCTAAAATTTTTAAACCAACCAAAAATAATTTCCAATACATGAGAAAATATGACCAAAAAATAATTAAAATAAATCATAAAATATTTACCTTGATATTACTTGATATGGCATGGAATTTTCCTTGCCACTTGACTTCATGTGTTGCAATATCTGATATTTAAGATACCAAAATAGTAAGTAGCCAAAAAGAAATCCAAGAAGGAAATAAACAAATTACTGGGATTCAACTAGACCAACCACATATAGTTTCGTAGCCAATTTAGCAGGCTCATCTTTAGAGTCCTGGATAAGTTTGTGCAGAAACTTTGCTGCCTCCAATTCAACATTTTGCGAACCCGCCATCTCGTTTGAACTACAATGCAATCAACAGGAGAAAAATAACAGAATAAATAAAGCTTCCTAACATAACAAGTCAGCTCTGACCTTCCTTCTATAACAATACCAAATAAGAAGCTCCATTAGACCACTGTATCAACCACTACCGCTAGCAGTTACAAAAATCAACAAATTGATCAAATAATTTTCCTTTCTTTTCCGTGAAATGTTGATTATAATCAACAAAATTATAATTTATACAAATGAACTGTAAAATAGCTAGATTAATACTACCAAACCACCAAGAACCCGGTACCAAGTCGCAAAATTCAAGAAAATGAGGCAGATTAGTTTTCCCTTTTTTGTCAAATAAAATGCCGATTATAATCGAAAAAAAATTAAAAGTCGTACAACTGAACTATGAAATAGCTCGATTTTAGCTAAATACCACCCAAAACCCTACAACCCAGATACCAAGTCTTACATTTAATACCCGATTGCGTGTTATCCACCAAATTTTCCGTCAAAATCTTACCTGGGGTTTGTTTGGTTGCCGAGAAAATAAATTACCAAATAAGAGGAAAGCTCACCTTTTTTACAACCGGCGTAGAAAAAAACGAAGTTAATTAACAGCTTCCATCTCTCTTCTTCGGATCCTAAACTGCTCAGAGTGATCTCCGATCGACCTAGCGATGGAGACGATGGTGTTCGATCGGGGTTTCTGCGTGAGAGTATAGTAGTTTTTAGGGCTTTTTCCACGACATGGGAAATGGACCAAGGTCGATTTTGGGGGGTCCGAAACGACAGCGTTTTTCACGCGTAGTCAAACAGAAAAAAGGCCGATGCACAAAAGAAACCTGAAAATTACGAAAACTTCCGATTAGAGTTGTCACTTTTTTCACAAATAGCCTTGAATTACTGAAAATTACGAATAAACAACGTATGTTAAGCAAAATCCATTCTTGGCCCTTCTCATTTTCTCTTTTTTTTTTTTTTTTGAGATAGATAAACAAATATGCCACTACAAAATGTATCAATCATTAAAATAATTAGATTCAATTGTAATGAATAATTTCTCCAATAAATAAGCCAACTCACTTTTTGTGTCTTTGGCGTAGTTTCTAAAGATCTTTTAAAGTCGAAAAGTTATTTTTAAAATTATTTGAAAAAATTCTCATAAGATCTTTTTCTATTTAAAATATATTTTATAAGGAAGCATAAACTCATTAATTTTTCTAAGAAGATCTTTTAATATATTTTACTTATAAAAGTTAAAATCAGTCCAAACGGTTAATCATATATGTTGTTTGATAGTTGTATACAGATTTGATGTAAAAATAACTTTCTGAAAGATGAAGTATACAAGTCTATTGTCTTCGGTTTTTACTTGATTATTATTAATTGAAATCCACTAAGGGAAAAAATGAAAATATTGAACCAATGAAGGCTTTGTATAACTATGGATTAAAATATCGCGACATTTGTCGATATTATTGGAACAATATCTGTATTTTGAAGTTTCGACATTAATATGGTAGAAAGATATTTTTTCTTATATATTTATAAAATATCCGTAAAATGTCGAGGATATGTCAATATCAGTAAAATGTTGGTAAAAAATAAGCTAATATTAAGATATTTATGGACATTATCGCAACAATGTCATCGACATTTTCAAATATCGACAGAAATGTCGAATTTTTTCCAAGACTTTTTTTTTGCTTCTTTTAAACAAAAAATGGCAAATAATTCAAAAATAATTATAGTTCTCTCTCTACGATATATCGGCAAAGTTTTGGAATTATTTGTATGAAATGAGAATATTTGCATTACTCGTACTTATTATTTTGCACAACTTGCACTACAATCTCGTGATCTTTGAAATATATTTTAACATTATGAGTTTCAATCTTTCAGATAGCTTATTCTAGCCTATAGTTATATTAATATTTTGCATGTAAACGACCAAGTTGGTGAATTATTTACATGCACCTGTTAACTATTTATTTTTCAGTCTCTATAAAAAAAGAATGCAAAATTCTCACAAGACTTTTATACCATCGTGTTTCATACTTTATGCAATTTTTAAGTTTCTTTTGCTAAAGCATGTACTAATATATATGTATATATAGGTTGCAAATCCAATAGGTATTTTTTTTTACCTATGGGTAGGTATTTTTTTTTTTTAGCCATTGGATCACCATCTGGCTATAATGAAGTGCATGAAAAGACGTGCATCATTAATGTTCTTTCTCTCTCTTATTTTTATAATAAAAAAATGTGTATGTTAAATTTTCATTGGCCAAATTGATACCTATACATAGGTAAAAAAAAAAAATACCTACTGGATTGGTGCCTATATATATATATATATATCAAAGCTTTATATTTCAAAAAGTTTTCAATAGTTTACATTACAAAAAGTTCACCTCACCACATAGAATGGCTTGTCAAAGAAAGTGAACTAGTAATTCTTCATTTCATTTTCTTTTTCAATTCTATTTTTTATTTAAAATTTTTTTCATAGTTATACTTATACTGAGTTTGTTCGTTTAAAAAAAATATTTTTGAATTAGTTATTTATATTTAAACTTTTTTTAAGATATTTATATTGGCTATAAATAATTTTATTATCATAGAAGTTTTCTTTCTTTGATAGTGAGAAGATAACATGAAGAATTAGATGTATAAACAAATAAATATAATTAATTATTAATTACTATAGATTAGTTTAATAAGTAACACAATTAGAATGAGTTGTAATATAGTTACAATAATAGGTTACAAATTTTTTTCTAATTATAGCATATTGTATGGAGAGTGGTGGTAGAGGTGATCCTATATTGAGATATTGTACACAAATGGAGAGTTATAAGTATAACACTATATGCAACTTTTGTGGTAATATGATGAAAAATGGAGGGATCACACGCTTTAAGTGGCATTTAGTTGGAAATAATCCTAACAAAAATTCTAAAAGGTATCCCAATATACCTCCTAAGGTATATGATGAGATTATACATTTGATAATGAAAAAGGACACGGAGAAAAAAAAAGAAAGAAATAATATATAAAAACAGAAGAGAAGAGTTGCATAGAAATTTAGGTTCTCAATACTATGAAACTGATGAAGATGATGATGAGAATGAAGATGTTTATATGTAATCTGAAGATATACGCCCAAATGAGCGTCGTGCATATTGAGAAGCTATAAAACAATCAAAAGCTTCTAAATGGTAAAGAGAATATAGGGCAAAGTTCTTTCGTAGAAAAGGTAAAATAGGTAAAATTTCTGTTGGTGCCTAAAAAATGAGTGGAATTGGTGGTAATAATCAACCTCAAAAAATATTCTATCATACACAAAGTATACGTGAATCACTTAAACCTCCTGCTGCACCTTCTTTGTACAAATCATCTGGTGCTAGACAAAAGAACATTAAAGATATTTTTAAATGAGGCACCATAAAAGACAAAATGTACAAATTCATATCAAAGTTATTTTTTCATGAGAACATCCTACCATCAAAAACTAGCTCTCACCACTTGAAGAATATCATTACAAGCAAGTAATAAATTGTCTAATATTTTTTTTTATTTGTAGTTTTTATATTAATTTAGTTGCACTTATTTTCTTTTTTGAATTAAATGATATGTTGACATTTTTAGATATTGGAGTTCTACCACCTTCTCTGTATGAAATAAAAGTAAATAGTTGGATGTAGAATATGGAGAAATAAAAGAACATGTAGAAAGTTTTGAAAAAAAGTAGAAACAACATGGGTGCACAATCATGTGCGATGGATGGACAGGGTCAACTAGATTATCAATCATAAATTTTATGGTTTATTATAAGGGAAACACTGTATTTTTAAATTTTGTGGATGCATCTAATAAGATCAAATACCATAATTACATCATTGAATTATTGATAAATGTGGTAAAAGACATGGGAAAGGAAAATATTGTTCAAATTGTTACTGATAATGGCTCAGCCTTTGTGAAAGCTAGTAAAAAGATGATAGGAGAGTATAATATTTATTGGACACTATGTGCAGCACACTATATAGATTTGATGTTTGAAGATATTGGAAAGAAAATGGTGGCCACAATGATACATAATGCTAGATAAATCACGAACTTTATTTATAATCATAGCTCAATACTTGCAAAAATGAGTGCTTTTTGTAAAGGAGAACTCGTTCGGTCAAGAGCTACTACATTTGTAACAAATTATATTGCCTTAAATAGATTCTTAACAAAATGAGTAGCTTAAAAAGATTATTTACAAGTGATGAATAGATAAATGATCATTTCTCAAGAACTACATTGGGAAAAAAAATTGAAGGTCGTATATTAGGCAATAAATTTTAGGATCATATTGCTTATGTAGTAGCCTTTTATAAGCCATTGTATGCTATACTTTTGATTGTTAATACTAAAGTTGTTCCAACCATGCCAATCTTATATGATGCAATAAAGAAAATGAAGGATAAGATTAGACAACAAAAAAAGACAGTGGATACTTAATATTATAAATGCTTGATGGGATAGAACATTATTTCATCACGTAACAAATTTTTTTTTGTACTATTTACAATTACCTAACATTTATTTTTGCACTTTTTTATGTATTATTTTTAACCATAGCATATTCCTTTGATTTTAGCATATTATTTGAACCATAAATACTAGTATAACAAAGACCATGGGTATAATTCTGAACTTGTACATGCTATACATGATCTTTATTATCAGTTGGACCCATTAGCTGAAGGGATTACTAAATTTGGAACTGAGGTAAGTAATTATTGATTAACAATTTTTCATCATTTTAAAAATTAAAGACTAAAGGTTACTAACAAATGTGTACTTTTATTTCAAGTTAAATTACTTCAGAGACGCCTTAAAAAAATTCGGTGATTATTATTATAAAAAATTCGCTATTACAACAAGAGCAACAATGGTATATGGTATATTATTATTCTAAATATATGAATGTCTTAATTTTTGTGATTTTTTTCATTATGTGTTTGCTTATTTTTTATTTAATATATCAGCTGAATTGTGGCTAATGTATGGGAATAGTACTCTATTTGTGAGGAAGCTAGCAATTCGAATTTTATCACAGGCAACTTCTTCTAAAGTGAGTAGAATTGGAGTATATTTTCTCTAATCCATACAAAACAACATAATCAACTTACTTATGATAAACTTCAACAATTAGTCTTCTGTTCTTATAATATGAAACTAAAGATAAGAGATATTGAAGCAAACATGATAAGGTAAAAGAAATTGACTATTTGGATTTGGTTGAAGTAGCAGTTGATCCTGGTGACGAGAATAATGATCCCCTTATTCAATGGATTACTTCAAATGATATAAACACACTTGAACTTTTTTTCAGTTTAAATAAAGTTTGAAACTATTTTTACACTTGTGTATTATCATAATCAGCTACCAGATAAGTGTAATAAATAATAAAGTTAATAAAATATATACTCCAAGTTTAAGAAATCAGATTATAAATATAGAAAACTTAATCTACTATACATGAAAACACTTAAATTCACAAACAACAAACTTTGGGCTTTAGGTCTAACTTTAATCATCTACTTAAATTCTATATTTCCAGTAATATATAAATTTTCTAAGACTTCTATTCATCAAATAAACACTTTGGTTTAAGGGCTACAGTAAGAAAAATCAACTACAAACTCAAAATTCTAATTAGGCCTCACATTGACTAGTTTGAGATTTTGTTAAAGCTCTTGCCTTCTACCTCTACCAAACTGATTTTTAAGGCTTAGAATTAGATTTTAGGACTCAAAAAGACCTGAAAGAACTATTATTTAAGTAATATCAAGTAGATAATTGAAATAAAAAAACAAAACCTAAGAAGAAGAACTAGTAAAATTACCTTGATTAGTTTTGATCAATCTTGTTTTCTAGTGCTCCAACTTGAGCACCACTACTTGGAAACTCTTGGATATGGCTAAGCGGAGTTGAGAGAATTGTAAAAAGATGTTGGAAAGGTTCAGATTGTGGCTAAAGAGAAAGAGAAAGAAAATGACAAGATTTGGTCTAAAAGTGATACTTAATGACTAAAAAATGACATAACTTAAATTACGAGGGGTATTTTAGGTACTATGCATATTACTTTCTATGTGTTCTACTTTAAAACATCCTTAACATACTCACCATATTATTGGTCATTCCCATTTACCTAAATGTAGACAAAGTTGGTGAATTCTATCTTAGAAAATGAAAATTAGACATACTTTGACATATAATCCCATGTGATAGGTCTTATTGTAATATGGTGAAACCTAGCTTCATAACCAATCATTAAACATAAAAATAAGTCAATTAGACTCTAATTATTAATTCAAACATAGTATTAGCACTTAATAACTAGAATGCACAAAAATGATATTACGCGATTAAGTTGAATCTAAACTAGCTTAATGCAATAAAACATAAATCAGTATCATGAATGCCACTTCGTGCTTACATGAAGCTAACAAATAAAATTCTATAAATAAGTTTTAGACATTGAATTAAAGTTATTTGATATGTTAAATACACAATGAATTCGGCTCCGAAAAATGTAAAAATTGCATTTTACCAAAAAACTATAATTTGTCTAAGTTATCAACAAATATGATTTTAATGTATGTGTACATAGTATTACTTTCATAAATATATTCTTTATTTTTTTCGTATACTGAGCTCTCTCTCTAAGGGTATTGAATTTTTATAATACATTAGGACACTTCGATAATCATTAATGTAATAATATGTATATAAAAGCACATAACATAAAAAATGAGTATGTTACTATAAAAGTGGTATTAATGACTCTTAGATACCTAATATGTAATTATAACATGTTTATTATTGGTTTAGTATGTATGTGTCTATATGTGAAGACACTAAACTTCTTTATTTCCAATACTGTGGAGATTATACCTTTCAACTAATTTAGAAACCACTTCCATTTATATTTGTTCTTTGTCTCCACTAGTACAAAAGTCAATGGAAATAACTGTAGATTAGCATCTATCCCAATAGTAGACACTAACACACCTCTACATAGCCCTTTGAGATAGAATCCATCAAAGCTAAGAAAAAGGTCTACTTCTAGCTTGAAATCTAATAGCACATCCATTAAAACAAGGAAAGACATTTTAGAAAGCAAGAAGTGCTCAATGTTCAAGACATAGCTTTAAATCTTAGTTGCACTACCATGATTGGTCTTCAACACCATGTGAGCATAACACCTCAATATCTTGTATTCAGACTCATGTTTTCTACACAATCTCCCTTGGTCATGCATCATACTCCATAAAGCTTGGTGATTGGGACAGAAAGACCATATTTTTTCCTAAAAAAAGTTCTCATTTCATTGCAATCTAAAATAGGGAAGTTCTTAAAATTGTCTGCTATCTTTTTTGCTATCCAACTATAAGAAACTACTTTATTCTTCTTGACAAATTGGCATGTGTGTTTGTCTATCAATGTCTTTATGTCAAAAATAGAGTCATATAGTTCAGGAGATGCATGTACCCAAAATGGACAACCATGCACCTTGCATTTGACTGTTACTATCTTCTTACAATTCTTGATATTGACATACTCAAACCTTTTCTCTATAGTATAATTCTTGATTAACTCATTGAAACTCCTTGTAATCCTTTAAACATTGATGCAAAACAATCTATTTTTTCCCAATAGCATCAATAAAATGAGGAGCTCTTCTCATATATTTGTTAAGGTCTTCAAAGCTTTCTCTTTAGTTTACCTACCAGGCCATCATTCGAGCCATCATTGTCATGAAGATTTGGATTTCCCTCGACATCATTTTTGGCCTCAAAATCTTCTTCATAAGATCCATCTATTTCCTTCTTAGGTGTATTCATTGCACCAACTCTCTATGCAAAGTCATCATCATTTGTTGGTGATGATCAAAACCCCTCAGCTCCAAAGTCATCTTCATAAGTAGATACTACTATTTGTTTGTCCCTCTTCCTACTCAATTTTGCTTGTTGTATCTTAACCTCTATTAGCTTATCGTCCTCCTGAACTAACCCATCATCCTTCACATCTTTTGCACTTTCATCATCACTAGAGATTTCAAGAGGTTCCTCTTCTATAGAATAAGACATATAATTATTTAAGGGAACATAAAATTGCAAGTTAATATCTACATACAAATCAATAGGGTTAGACCTATCATCATTAAGATCAAACATATCTATCAATGTTCTATCATATCCACAATCACTGTGTATTCCCCTCTTTTGATGTATGCCTTTATTGATATTTCTACTTCTCTTTCAACAAATTCAGTGCTAAAAACTCGATGAACATTATTCCATAGAGTTCAAAATAGTAGAACATATATAAATCAACAATCCAATCATGTAGCTTATGATTATGCGATTGAATACGAAGTGTATGTAAGCCCATTTTAATATCTGCCAATTCAGAATAACAAAGCTTATTAGAATAAGTTTTGATTCCTAAAATGCAAAAACATGACTCTTTATGATCTTTTTAGTACAAGAAAAAAATTAAACAAGAGTCAATAATTAAAAAATATAGAAAACAGAACAACTAAAGAAATAAAATAAAAGAAAATTAAAAGAAGCAATGAAATGCTTCACAAACTTATCAATATTTAAGCAAACATAATTTTTTTTCCTTAGGAATCTATATGGCATTTACATAACCGGTTCCAAGAAAATCAACCAAACAAAAACCTTAATTTTAGCGACTTCTAAAAATCATTAAACACAAACAAATTTCCCTTGTACAAAACATTCTTAAGAGCCGGTTCCAAGAAAATCAACCAAACAAAACTTCAACTTTAGCTACTTCTAAAAATCATTAAACACAAACAAATTTCCCTTGTACAAAACATTCTTAAGCAATTTTCCATCTTAAACCCCTCTGTGTATCGAAGACTTCACACACAAGTAAACATGCAATAGAAAAATTTGAAAAATATGTCTTTTTTGCAGTTTTCTTGTCCATCCAACAACAAATATAAGTCAATTAAGCAAATTTTGTATGATTATGCAAAAAAAAATAACACCTTAGACTTTTTGTCCTCTGTTATCCTATATTTTCTTCAAAACAATGTCAACTAGAACTTATACTCTTCGAACAATGTCACCTCACCTCCTAATTTTTTCTCAAATAATGCCTCGATCATCGTCTCAAATCACTTCATAATTGAAGGCGTTTTCTCCGGAAAGAAAATGAATAGATTGTTTTTAGTTTTCGTTCTTCGTCTTTCTTTCTATTTTATTTTTTGGAAAAATTTTGAGGTAATAAACGGCATCGTTTTTTATTTCTTTCTCAATTTAATTTTGTTTCTTTTTTTTTTCCATGATTTTGATTAATTTTTCAATTTCTCTTCATTTTTATGATTGGTAACAATGATAAGCTATTTTTACACTATTTATTCAGGGGCAAATTCGTCTTTATAGAGCAAATTAGGAAAAAATTGGCCGGAGGATACAAACTTTTTGTAATTTCAAATGTAAGTGTAATTTTTTTTTTTTTTTTGCAGGGTAAAAAAAGCAAGGTCAATTTTAAAGAAAGCTTACGTTACGTTACTTATCACCATATATTTTTTGAAAATAACAGTGTGTTGTGGGTCCGCTTATATCGCTGTGAGACCATATATCACAGCGGCGGGATAGACCGAACACAGTAGCGTTGATGCCGAACACGAATCAGATCGACAACAATGTTCTCGCCTTGCCACGCGTCCAATTCCTAGTGGCCTTAGACAGTATAGAATTTCAAATTTCTTTATAAAGCCCCCAAGTTTGGACACACTCCCAAACATAAAACTGGGATAATCATATCCCAATCTCTCGTTTGATTTTCAATTCATTTTCCCGTTCCCGCTCGGTCACTCTCTCACAGTTCCTCTCTCTCTGTCTTCTTTTTTTTTTTTTTTTGACAAAATTCCCAAAAAATAAAATCACAAAACCCATTTTCAAATCAAATCTCATCTCAAATTTCTCCATTTTTCCTTCTCTCTCTAAGATTACACACACACACACTCTCTCTCTAAAATTTCTATCGGCTGAGAGTATCAAGTTTGGGAGAAAGCTTTGGCTTTGGCTTCGGCTACAATGAATCACTACCACGTATACGAAGCCATCGGACATGGCAAATGCTCTGTAAGAAAGCTTATCTTCGTTTAGGTTTTCAGAATTTTCGATAATAAGTTTGATTGTTTGGTTTGGTTTGGTTTGTGGTTTTGGTTGATTTTTGTTTTGGAATGTCTGGTAGACTGTGTATAAAGGGAGGAAGAAGAAGACCATCGAGTACTTCGCCATTAAGAGCGTCGATAAATCTCAGAAGAAGAAGATTCTTCAGGAAGTAAGCTGCTGCTGCTACTACTACTACTACTACTACTTTTCTGTTTTGCATTGGAAATTTTTATAGCCTTTTGTAGCTTTTTGGGTAATTGAAATTGCTATTTTTGGTGATTTTCTCTTCGGTTATTGCTTGCAGGTTAGCGTTCTTCATTCACTAGATCACCCAAACGTCTTGAAATTCTATTCATGGTAAGTGCTATTTATTCCACATTGTTGTATAATAGGCAAACCCATATGGAATTGTGTCTGTGTGTGTATAGAGTCGTATTGGTTTAGGGATTTTATGTGTAATGTGTATCTACTCTCGGGATTAGCTTCAAATTATGTATGTTATAACTTTGTTTTTGCATCTAGGTATGAAAGTTCGGCTCACATGTGGTTGGTTTTGGAGTACTGTGTTGGAGGAGATCTTAGAACCCTGTTACAGCAGGTAAATATTCAAGGCTTGATGTAATTTGTGGGTTTGATTTAGATGTACAAGTGTGTAGATGTTAATTGAAGCGTATAGAATCGTGGGTAATCAGAATCCCACTGGTGTATATATGTAAATGGAAGATTGAGTTTTGTAGCTGAATATGCAAAATGTTCGATAATAAAACTTTTTGTTTCCTAAAATATGCTGAGTCATGGCAACCTTGTTTTAGCGAACAATAATTTGCAAAATATCATGTGATTTTCTCTCGCATTGTGTCAGCGTGGCAGTGTTTGGTATTCTATCCAGGACCATGTTTTCAGTTAAATTCGAGATCATAAATGTTGCCCTTTACATTTATTATGTAGGTGTGTCAGTCATTGACATGGTCTGACATTTTCATTTAAGCATTGGAATGAAGTCTTTGAGAACTGTAGTCTGTGTCACTAAAAAACTTTTGTGGATGGGTTGCAGGATAGTAAGCTTCCCGAAGATTCAATTCACGATTTGGCTCATGACCTTGTAAAGGCTTTGCAGTAAGCAATTAATAGCTCCATTGGTTGTTGCTTTTTAATGCACTGACAACATGTTTAACTCTTTTGAGTTGTGTTCTGGATGTGGATGCATTCAGGTTTTTACATTCAAAGGGAATTATATACTGTGATTTGAAACCTTCGAATGTCCTATTGGATGAAAACGGGCGAACTAAGGTACTAAAACAGTTATTTGTCATCTGGTGTTTATTGTTGTTTGTTCTTTTATTGAAAAAAAAAATGTTCTTGTTCAGCCTTTGAATCAATATCCTTTCGTTTCATGCAATGCAGCTATGTGATTTTGGCTTGGCTAGAAGATTGAATGAAATATCGAAAGTTCCTTCTTCCTCGGTAGGTTATTATACTTTGTTTGTTAACTATTGCAACATTTGGTATCTAGTTAATGGTTTCACTTAGGAATTTGACTTATCAATACTTCGACTCTAATTTCTTTTTTCCTTTCCAAATGTTTAAATTAATGGAGCTTTCATTGTAATGCATATATTCAGTTGCCACAAGCAAAACGAGGAACACCTTCTTATATGGCTCCTGAGTTGTTTGAAGATGGAGGAGTCCATTCTTATGCATCAGATTTCTGGGCCCTTGGCTGTGTACTATATGAATGCTATACTGGGAGACCTCCCTTTGTTGGAAGGGAATTTACGCAACTAGTAAAATCTATCCTCTCGGACCCAACTCCACTTCTACCAGGTTCTCCTAGCCGTCCTTTTGTCAATCTAATCAATTCTTTATTGGTAAAAGATCCAGCGGAAAGAATTCAGTGGTCAGAGATTTGCGGACATGCTTTTTGGAGAAGCAAGTTAACTCCAGTTCCACTACCACCTCAGCCTGCTTTTGCTAATATGTTAGGACTACCTGAAAAGCCATCTAATTTGGAGTGTAATGGTGATAAATCTTCCAGAAATAGAATGTCTCCTATATCTCGTGATAAGAGTGTAAGGGGGGCTTCCAAGCACGATGATGATTCTATTTTATCATCAAAAGGTAGTGATACACCTGTTAAGAGCACACCAGATAGTCGCAGAACCCAAACAAAGGTTTCTGGTAGAGTAAATGAAGAGAAGCAAAAAAATTCTTCAAGGGGGGTGAACCTTTTAAGACTCTCAAGAATAGCAAAATTAAATTTACAGAGGGAGAATGAAAAGGAAAACTACCGAAGGCCGATGATGGACGATGGTTCTGAAAATGGTGCTGAAGTCAAAATCGAGAACACTGATATGGAACTTGATTTTGATGAGAACACTGAAGACGATGGACATGACGAAGCTGATGGATCTAACCACGATACACCTGAAGATAAGTTGTCTAGTCAAAATCAGCATCATGGAAAAATTCAAGAGGTTGAAAACATGCAGCAATCAGATACCAGACATGTTGTTGACATGCCTTCCTCAGATGAATCAAGAACGTATGAACAGGAATCATCTCAAGAACAAACTGCAGTGCCAGCAACCCCACCCACTGTTAGTCCTCAAATCAAAAATCAGAGAATCAAAGAAGGTGCAGAATCTGTTCTTGAGCCTGATTCTACCAAATCTTCTGATAAACTTTCGCAGGCTCTTTGGCATCCATCGGATCTCTCAGTCAGACCTGTAATGCCCAGTAGAAAGTCTGACAAAGTGCTAGATGTGATTCCTTCACTTCCCTTTGAGGCATTGCCAGCATCCGAGTTTGTAAAGATGGGTAAGGAGAATTTGGATGCACTCAATAATAAGATTATAACCATTCTACATGGAAATAATAGCATTATGGAGAAACAGAATGTAATAAGATACCTTGAGATGTTGAGCACTAATGCTGATGCTGCCAATATCTTGACCAATGGGCCAATAATGCTCATGCTTGCTAAAATTCTCCGGCAGTCCAAGACTTCAGCTTTGAGGATCCAACTTGCTTCACTGATTGGTTTACTGATTCGACATTCTACTTTTATTGAAGACAATTTGGCAAATTCTGGAATTTTAGGTTCGCTTACAGATGGCCTCAGAGATAAGCAGGAAAAAGTGAGGAGATTTTCTATGGCTGCACTGGGTGAGCTGCTATTTTATATATCCACTCAGAATGAGCATACCAAAGACAAAACTCCTCTAGAATCTCCATCCAAGGATAGCCGGTCCTCATCTGGTTGGCAGGTTCGCTTCCAACCTTACTGCAATGCTTCCAACCTTACTGCAATAATATCCTTTTTTGTGCACTTGATCATCACAGTCAAACTTGATTGCTCTTCTATGTGAAAATTATACTTTTCTACCTCTTACTCAAAATCCAATTACGATTTTTATGTGTTCTCCCCACTCATGATTTAAGTCTCATAAATGATATTCCAGGTTAATTTTTGCCTGTTTTCCCTTACATGCTCTTTCCCGTTTATTCCCTTCATTTTACTTCATAAATGGTTTCTCTGAGCAGGTTCCAAATTCACTAATTTCATTGGTTTCATCAATTCTGCGGAAAGGAGAGGATGATATAACTCAGCTTTATGCATTGAGGACAATGGAAAACATTTTTAGCCAAGGAGCACACTGGGTGTCTCGTTTCACCAGCCAAGACGTGATAAACAATTTGTGTTATATATATAGGGCTGCTGGAAAACAGGAGAGCATGAGGCTTACGGCAGGGTCATGCTTGGTCCGCCTTGTTTGTTTCAATCCTCATAGCATTCAATCAGTTATAGAAAAACTTTCGTTCAGGGATATGGCATCTGCCCTTGTCAAGGGTAGTCTACGTGAGCAGCAAATTAGCTTGAACCTTTTGAATGCTGCCATGAATGGAAGTCATATGTTTACAAATATTGGCAGATGTCTTTTACCATTGGCAGAGGATAAGAATCTTGTCCCAGGTATTTTGTCTCTTATTGAGCAAGGAAGTGGAGTTTTGAAGGGAAAGGCACTTGTTTTTGTCGCTCTCCTTTGCAAGAATGGTAGGAGGTGGCTGCAACAGTTCTTTTGCAATGCAAGATTACTTTCTGTGGTGGACAGACTGGCAAAAGAGAAGGACAGATACGTTCAACAGTGTTTGGAAGCATTCATAAATGTTGTTGCATCTTCTATTTCCGGGTTATTGGATATCATAACTGGAGAAATTCAACAAATGATGGGAGGGAGGCGCCATGGCCATATCGCTAACCTTACCAGTCGGGCTGCTTCAAAGAGTAATATTCATTTACTTCCAGTGGTTCTTCATTTACTGGAAAGCTCGTCTTTCAAGCACAAGGTGGTTAATCCTCAAGTACTGCAGCAGTTGGCAAAAGTAATCAAACTTGCGGAGACTCCATTTCAGGTAGGTAGCCGGAACAGAGCAATTATGCATTTTCAGCCGTTTCAAGTTCTTGTTTTAAACAACATTTTAACTTATCAGCCAAGTTATACTTTTAGTTATGATATGCAAGGTAATTAACGATACAATTGTATGGTTTGATGGATCCTACAACTGCAAATTATTAAAGAGGTGAATAGTTTGTCTTTAGCGTAGTAGGATGAGCTGATTATTTGTTACCTTGTCAGTATAGTGCCTTGGGAAGTGGTAATCTTTTGAACTAGCACTACTTAGCGGTTTTGTTCATCAAGTTAACAACTGACGAGAAATCTGGTACCATACGTTTGTTTCAGATGTTCAGCCCATATCTTGTTTCCTCTCTTTTTTAATTTAAAAAAAGAAAAGAAAAAAAGAACTTATCTGTACTTTTGATTAAAAGTATTAACTGAAAAAGGAACTAGTCTTTAGAACTTAAAATTCAAAAGTAGCTTTAGACTTGAAACCCATTCAGATTTTATAAGTAGGGAGAATTCGATTTGGCTTCTGAACCCTACCCTTATTTTTAGAAACTTGTTTTCTTACTACAACCCAAATAGGAATATATATATATATTTTCTGGAAACAGACCCCTCATACTGCTGTAAATGATGACTGAGCACAATGATATTAAGAATAACAATGAAAAGAATTTGAATGTGGTTGAACGTGGTACTGACTTACCTATCTTCCCATTTGACCTGCAGGGCAGGGATGACTTCCAAATAACCCTTCTCCGGATACTTGAATCTGTCTCAGAGGAGTCACCTGTAATTGTTGAAAGCCCTGATATTTTTATTCGTGAAATTCTTCCTAGTTTGGCTGTTCTCTATAAGGGAAACAAGGACGGTGATGCTAGATTTTTGTGTCTGAAAAATTTGTTTGATGTTATGGTAATTCTTTTAAATGAGAATTTTGAGGAGCACAGGTCAAAGGATTTGGAGCTCATTTCCAGCAAGCATTTCCTCCCCCTCTACCCCTCCCTAATTGAAGATGAAGATCCCATCCCCATGTATGCACAAAAGCTTCTTGTGATGCTTATTGAGTTCAATTACATAAAAATTCCGGACATTCTACATCTTAAGACAATTTCTCAGTGCTTCGAGTTTTTACTTGGTGATCTCTCAAGTGCAAATGTTAGTAATGTCAAACTTTGCCTGGCTCTGGCTTCTGCTCCCGAAATGGATTCCAAGTTACTTTCTGACCTAAAGGTAGTAAGGAGGATTGGAAATCTTCTGGAGTTTGTTTACGCTAAGGATATGGAAGATTTTCTAGAGCCAACACTTGGCCTCTGCAAAGCTTTTCTTCTCCGTGCAGTTACTGGCAGGAAAGACTTCACCTACACAGAAGAGCCTTCTCTTTTATGTGACGGTTCTTCTGAGGCTATAGTACATCAGCAGCATGGTATAAGCGACGTTGCGGACTTTGGAAGCTATGTTTCGGTCTTGCTCGAGTTGTGTGGGCTCCATGGAGCAAATATGGCAGATATAGCGTCTGAATGTGTGGTCTTGCTGCTCAAGGCTGCTCCAAGGGAAGCCACTGCTGGTCTGCTAACCAATCTTCCAAAGGTCACAGTGACCCTCGAGTCATGGAGTAGTAGGGGCACTTCTCACTTACTGGTGCAACGAATGCTGAATGCTCTTGGCTACGCTTGTAAGCAATATTTGTCAGAAGCAATGATATTGTCTATATCCATACCAGAGATTTCAAAGATAGAATCCATTCTTGCTGAGCTCAAAAGTTCAGGAATCCCTGGTTTAGCCAATGCTGCTTCACTTGTTGCCATGGAGTTGCAGCGCCTGCCTCGCTGCATTTGAAATTGCGGAGGTTGTACAATCTCTTTCCTTATCCTCTCTTCAAATTCATGAAAATTCAGTCTCTTAATAATGCCTTTTTATTGACTTGCAGGCACTAAGATTAATGGACATCTTCAGAAGAGCATGAATGAAAGACATGCTTCTTGAGTGCTCCATGAGAGGTCAATGAGTCCAATTCCTTCGGCATTGTGTTGCAGTTACTTAAGCTCATCTTGGGCTGTCTTTTTTAATCCCTGTATACCTTGTATAACCATATTAATGTAAGTTGACTGCTGCTTCTTCTCTGTTGTTAAAACTTGCTTTTAAGAATTTCGATAAAAGTCCTTTACCCTTATCCGCTATGTACCAATCTTCATTCATTTCTTGATTGACTGACTTAAGGTATAAACATGAAACAAATCGCTTGTTCAGTCCTAAGAATCGGATGGATTCATCCTAATTTACCCAAGATTTTAACTTACTGATCCTGTCTTGCATATGGTTTTCGAGTATGGGACATTCTCTTCGGTTACACTGTAATTTTCTTTAGTTTATTTTTTATTTTTATTTCATTTACACCCATTGTTCCTTACCATCTAAAGTCTCAGATAAAAATGGAGAAGAAACACAGGGAACGGAGTTCACAGCTAAATTTAGTCTGAGATGTTTGATTTAGGCCAGCTAGTTTCACTTACCTTGATTCAATAATCAAGACATCCTTTGTTGGCTAGCACTTTAGCAAATCTTTGAACTTGGTTTCACCAATTTGATGAACCGTTTTTATGCTGGATATTCTGAAGACCGACAACAAATGATAATCATTTTTTGAGGGAATAATCTGTCTTTTCTTATTCTTAACTTTTTCGTATTGTACAAGGTCAACTCTCTTAATCCAGGGAAATTGATGCGAGTTTATATTATTGCATTGAATCACAGTATCACACAACTCTAGAAAATTGCCCATTAGCGACACTTTCCTTATTTCGCTTGTGAACCCATCCATAATTTCCTCCATACTTTTCAATGATTTCCAAATTAACGCTTGATTAGTTTAACATAGTAAAGGGTGGTTTTGACATTCTAGTTATTAATACTTGATTCAATCGAGTTCCTTTGATTCCGGGTTATTAGAAGACGCCAAGATCCACGGGCCCAAAAGAAAACATCCCCTCTTAACAAATCATATAAAAAAGTTTCTACCATCTTTGTCTTCCCTCCAAACATGCCAACCTGTATCTTCTCATCATTATCCAATTTCCACTTGCCACGTGGTACCTAACCCCACCGTAGAGCCTAGAGTCATTCCTTTTAAAAGCCCCGAATCATAACTTCCACCATATAGCCCCACACACACACACCCCAATCCCTCTCAGCTTTTCTAGGAAAATTCTCAAGCACCAAAAACACGTATATATGCAGCACTCACTCTCCACTAAAGCCTGATAATTGATGATCTTCATCATTAGAATGGCCTCTTTTTGGTTCCATTTAGTACTAATCATGGCCTTCTCAGCCTCCCCATTGCTCTCTCTCTCTTCTCAAGCCTCTACTACTCTTCCTTCTTCCCCTGCATTCTTCACAAACCAACCTCCTTCATTCCAAGAACTCTCCCCGGACATCACCCCACTTCTGCCTTCCCCCGGTGGAGTTTTGCCAACTCCAACTGTGTCCTCTGTTCCCACCATTCCCTCCAATCCAAGTCCTCCAAATCCAGATGAGTTGGCTGCGGCCGGCCCTGCCCTTTCACCGTTTGGATCAATGCCGGTTTCTCCTGCCGCAGCTAGCTTAGCTTGGTCTCCAAACTTGGCTGCTTTTGCAGGTTTAGCAGCATACATATGTGGATTTATGCAGCTCCTTAGGATGTGAATTATCTACACTACGCAGCTTCACTTCTTAATATTTGTTTATTTTCCAGTTCTCCATAGTCTATATAATATGTGTAGTTTCTCCCTCTTATATCCTTTTGGCTAGAGTATAATGTATGTAATTAGTCCCTCCAAATGGGTTTCCGGATATTGTTCCGATTCTATAAAAATTTTGTACTGAAAGAGTTTCATAATGTTATTGGAATGCATTGAAAGAGATTAGATTTCTTAGTGGTTAGAGCTGTTCTTCTTGTGACTCTTTTAATCTTCTCTTCCTTCAAATTCCATGTCACATGAGATAGAACATGGTTTTTAATAAGGCACATCTACATGACTACATGACCTGAAAATTATTATTCCCAAGAGTGCATGTGACACACACCAATAATGACCATGATTTAGGTTAAGATTAGTCACATGAAGGTCAATCAATACCAATCAAAAACTTTTTTTGAAATTAATCTAATTATCTTTTAGGTGACCTGTTTTGTCCGTTTCTACTGTCAAGCATCTTTAACCACCAGCCCAGCACTTTCACCATATTTCCCACTAGCCTTATGACCTTATCTACTACAATCCAACCCTCGGATGCTTTTTTATAATAATGATGCAGATACGAGTTAGTTTAAACATATCTCAAAATTTAGTCACTTTTTCACTTTGGATTACAACTGTTCTTCTACTCAAGCTCTGACCCATCAAGGATTCCTATGCCTTAAGCAATAATGCTAATTTAAAAACCTCTGTACTATATACAAAGGCGCTATGATCAGTGGATAAGACATTATACCTTCTCCCAATTTTTTTTTTTTAAAAAAATATTTCCGAATGTGTAGAAAAATCTTTTACTAAGATACTAAAAACTTATGTTAATATTTCAACAATTTTGTACATACTTTTAATGTCAAATATTTTGAAAACATGAGCTGTTATTATGTTCGAGTCTTGAATAATCACAAAAGGGTGTTCTTTTTATTATTATTATTATTATTAAAACGAATAAAAATTGTGGGTTTCTTTTTTTCCCTCGTTGCAATATACAAAAAGTATTGTAATTCCACCAATACATTAACTTAAGCTATATATATTTACTAAGGGGGTGTTCAAAGTGGTCACGTCGCCGTCGCATTTAGGAGCCCGACTGCATGAGGGTGGTTTTAGAAAGTGATTCACTATTAGGATCTCATTTATTTTTTTTATTATAAAAAAATCTGTATGTTTGTATATATATATTTTAAAAGTGAGGGTTAACTAATGATTTTCACTTATTACGAATTAAAAAAAAAATACGTAATACTATCCAATATTCATTTATTCTATTAGGAATAATAAATTTTCACGCTTAACCTGAATTATTGATTGAAATCTTAGATAATGAATGCTCTTGTACTTGAACTAACTCATTTCGTCATATATATATATATATATATTTGTATATATAGATATATAGGTATCATCAAATAAAGGAGTTCCAAGAGACTTGAGACTCAGATTTGATGAGCATGTCTAATGAGACTATGGTTTTGTAACATACTAGTCCCAACTTAAATATTCAACATTGAAGGGCTTACTAAATGAGTTGGTAAACTTTCTCTCCAAACAGCTTAGTCTAAAGAATCATAAAGCGACAAAAAAGTTCGAACTTCTGTAACCTCACAACACTTGTGGTTTGAATCTTATAAAAACGTTGTATCTATAACTTAAATAACTGATGGTCGGCTTGGCGAACAGTGAGGATTTATGGGAGAATGGGGATTGTGGAAAACGACACTACGAGCCTATGACTAACAACACGATAGGCACATTTTACCCAACGACAGTGTTGTGCAGTAATGCTTAAACAACATCCATGAAGAAACGATAACAGGACAAAAATTGAAGAAACGACTATGAATCTAATAAACAATAATATCTTAGAAAGTTCGGTGCAGCAGCATTAAATAAACGACATCTATACCAAAAAGGACAATGTTTCATATAAACGACATCAGAATTAGACAACGACAAATTATAATAAACGTCTACGTTTTGAGGTCGACAATATCTATAACATAGTAAACTATAAAATAATATCCTGAGATTAAAAATTTCTGAAAATTAATATATTAGTTGATTTTTTAAATAACATTAACTAATTAAAAACCATATTACCTTCAAAATTAAGAAGAATAATAAGAATTACTTCAGTTTTAGTTCATATGGTATTATTGTTTTCTAGTTACTAAAATTGGTCACAATGTCATTTCAAGTATTAATTTTTAGAAATTCTTTATCTCAAAAATATTATTTTGCAGAGTCTAAATTTCAAGTTTAAATTATAGAACACTCAAACTTGAGAATATTTTTTTGAAAGTTTGAGTATATTTTTTTGCTGTACATAAAATGGGAAAATCCATAACCATCAACCAACGACCAAAAAAACGACAGTGCATTTCATAAACGACAACACTACAACAAGCGACATTATCTACTGAAAACAACATCTTCGTAATTCAAAAGGACAATTTTCGGAAAAGCGACAATTAATTCAAAGCGTCAACATTTGAGAAAATGACAACATTGTTCTGAAAAGGGATAATTACATTGAAAAGACAGCATTATACACATAAAAACTAAGGTTAACCTTATTTTTTTTGGTTGAAAAATAAGTTAAATCTTCTTTTGATCTCTTAACTTTCAGAATGTTCCAAACTTGGCACTTTGAACTTATGCTTTTGATCAGTCCTGGTCCACAAACTTCAGACAGTCAAATTCTGGTCACTGATATAAAAGGAGAATGCTCAAACTGAGACAATGTTGTCATATTCTGGTCCTTGATTATAGAGGAGATTGTTCAAACCGAGGCAATGGTTTATTAAAAACGACACAGCATATCACATATTTAAATATTAAACAACTTTAAAAATGACAGTATGACATGTCTGAAAGAAAGCAACATACTAAACAAGTAAATTCCAAAAATGCTTCTAATAAATAACGCGAGGCAAGAATGGTTAGAAAGTTAGAATTGAATAAAAAAGGAACAAAAGAAAATCAATGATCGAACTAGTATTATGACTTTCTTCCTTAAATATTTAGACTGAAATATATGAGTGACATGAGGATGACAAGGAAAGCAATAGCACTAAAATAGAACAAGATCCAGTATCTAAATACCCGATATGAAAGTACATTTGCCAATTCTAAAAATTTTCCCAAGTATTCCCTTAGCTCTAAAATAGATACGAGAAGCTAGAAAACCTTGTAACATAAACAACACTGAAGTTTATGAGGTCATTTAAGACTAATAGTAGCTACATTTAGAACCTCAACTTTCCAAAGAAAAAAAATATTGAGAAAAGGGTAACAAAGAAAATTTGTATAGCTTTCTCCCCAAACAACCTTTTAAGCAGCCTTGTTCTCGGCCTTGTTATCAACCCTTTTCGCACCCTTGTTCTCAACGAGGCTCTCAATCAGATCAGCTGCATCTTGAACAGTGGCAATAGTTTGTGCATTTTCTTCTTCCACAGTGATACCGAATGTCTCCTCAAGTCCCATCACAATCTCAACCTGTTTATACGAAGTATATAAACACAACAGAAAAATATAAAAACTAAGTTATATTTAGGTAAAATTATGTCAAAGTTGTAGATGAGAAATAACGCTTAGTGGGGTCTTGTTGGCGTGAAGCATTAGATCAGTGATTTGGTTCCGAGGTCAATCAATTATCTGATTCGAGAACTTTGATTCTTTGCACTTTCAATGCAAACAAACAAAATTGGAGGATGGACATAACAGCAATGGTGATGGGAAAATAAACATGGGAAATTGAAAAAGTTTGATGAAGTTCAGGGTCTGAGGCAGAATGATTCTTGGTTAACTATCAGTTTACCGTGTCAAGGGAATCAGCTCCGAGGGCAGAAAACTTTGATTCACCATTGATAGTAGAATCTGCAGGAAGAGCCAGCTGCTTCTTTACTACTTCACAGACCTTTTCCACAGTCTCCGGTTTGGCCTGACAGGAAGTAATTTATTTTATTAAATATATGCTTACAACTACTTCCAGTTCAATATTGACTAAAACTACTAATCCATTATCTTGTGTTCGATCAGATAAACTTACTTTGCAGGAAACTTGACGGCGCATAGGCTGCAACCTAAGAGACGGGAAACGTGATCCGTTAATCGAAAATGAAATCGAGTTCCCATTAGAGATCCTGCTGGAAAGTGCCTGCTTAGACATTCAACAAAAAATAAGTGACTAAGAATTTAAGCACAGTAAAGTATTAGAGTATAATGTGGTTTGAATATTATACAAAAAGAAAGAATAAATAAAAAGTTCTCTTATGCTACTACATTTTGACTTGTTCAAAATAATACACCGCCGAAAATCATCCAAGGGTCACATTCAAGTATAGCATTGGTTAAAATGGCGTAGATGTGAAACTTGAAACTTTTGTAAAATGACACATATTAAGGACTTGTTTGATATAACTTTTATATGCAAGGTGGAAATCTTTTCAAAATATTGCTCAAAAGGATATCTACCATTCTTTTTATTCAAATAAACAAAAAAGAAAGTGATAAACCAAACAAACCAGCAAAAAGTATGAAAACAATCAGATCAATTCTGTGATACCTACAATTAAACTTGAAGTTCTCCCCCCGCCCCCACTTTTTTTTTTTGGTGGGCTTATATAGAATGCGTAAACAAAGGAAATGAAATTGATAATCAATATATTCCAACACAACGAACGAGACCAATCATGCAAAGAGTCCAATTAACCAACATGCAAATCTAGTCCAAGCTTGAAAATGGTATAAAACTTACTATGCAGAAAGAACATGCAGCAAAAACACAGTATTGGGTATTTAAAGAAATCAGTTTTGGTCTAAAAAGAACATATAATTCCCCACCAATGATTATAAATGATACACACACATATATACGCATGAATCTTAAGTAAATAAGAAAGGACTAAAAAGCAAGAAACTTGCTAACCACCACACATTCTTATACAAAAATCCAATTTTGAACAGACACATATGACTAAACTATAATCCACTCTGTCCCATGATACAAACTCCAAATCAGAAAAACAAAGAATACCCAGAAACCAAAACATGTAATAGAGTAAAATTAAAAGGCGAAAAGGTTTGAGAAAGTATTACAAGGCAAGGCTTGAAGGAGCTTGAAAGAGAGGTCATGGAAACCGATGCTCCTGTAACAGAGGCCATGGCTTTGAAGAATCGAGACTAAGGAGATCTGGGGTTGAAGGGTCTGATTTGAAAGAGCGAGAAACAGAGAAGAAATGAAAGAAATGGAAGAGAGAGAGTAAGAGAGACGGAGAGCACGAAGAGTGTGAGTGTGTGTTTTCGGAGAGAGGAAGGAGACAGTTTATATAATAAATGTGTTATTTTCGCCCTTTTCCAATATTTAACGCCTCTTTTTCTTGTTTGTTGAGATTTGTTGGGATGTTTGGCTTTGTTTGTATCGAAATTTGTTAGTGTTTGGATTCTTAGTTAATCTTATTCTTATGTGCCTTTCACATTTCGGTGTTTGGTTAGACGTAAGACGAGGATTTTGAAATGAAAATGTGGAGTATCTACAATAAAGATATATATATATATATGCGCACCAATCTAGTTATTTTTTTTTTATCCATACATTATCAATTTGGTCAATAAAAGTTTAGTATGCATATTTTTTATTATAAAAAATAAAAAAAAAAGAATATGCACGTCTTTTCATGCACTTCATTATAGTCATTAGATCACCATCTAATAGTGATTTAACGGCTAAAAAAAAATACTTACCCATACTATTGAATTGACAACCTCTATATATATATATAGGATATTGTTCTAGACTTAATTTTTGTTAGTGATTTTTTTAACAAAACTCTTGTGTGGTTTTCTCAAAACATTAAAATTGTCATAAATATTAATTGATTGTATCTTTTCCACTAATTATCATAAAAAGTTCCATGTATCAAAGGTTACATCAAAAAGTGAAAAAAAAAAATGCTAGCACGTCATAGTATTACCAATTTCATTTTCTTTCACGTTCTTTTTTTAATTATTTGATATTTGAATTCTAACATTGATTATTATATTATTAAAATGTGAGATATTTTATTAGAATCTATGTATCAAATAATGAGATATTATAATATAAATAAGAGTGCTATTAGTTCTCTTGTAATTTTCCAAAAATTACTTCTCTATAAGAAGAAATTATTTTGGGTGCTTGCACGAAGAATTGGAAGACCACTTTCTATTGGATCATCCACTTTCTAGGGAACAGTTTTATTAGATTCAAAGCATTTTTTATAAAGAAAAATATTGTAAAACTAATATTGCTTTTTATAACCATACTGTCTAATGCAAAAAGGCTGAAGTTTTTCAAAAGTACGCATGAATTAGTCTTCTTTATAAAAAAACAAAAAAAAAAAAGAAAAAAGAAAAAAAGCGCACCACATCAGGGTTCTAGCAGTAGTGATATGATGTATTATAATTTATAATTCAATTAGCCAAGTACAATTCTTGTGCAGGCATACCTAATTAGTAATTAGCTCATTATTTGGTATAAAAATATTAAACAAATAATAAAAATCGATAATCACACGTAGTCAAAACATTGAAGAATTTACATGTTTACATCATATACTTGGATATTGCAACTAATGCACTACTCTTGATTTTGTGCCTATTAATGTCAACTGCATTGGTGATTGTCTGCTTCGAGCAATAATGGGGCAGTAGTTTGGTGAACCATAATGAAGTTAGGCTTTGGCTTGGTTACTCTCTATTTTAATAATTCGGACAAAGTTATGCCTTCCAACAAATACCAACCAACTTTATAGTCTTCCAATCATTATTGAGCTTAATCATAGCTTAATTAATGGAAAATTTTTCCCTTCTTGTGGGGATGACATGACATTAAAAAAAAAATCATCTGCTAAAATTCATATACTAATTTGGTAAAACAAACCCTTGAAATTTGAAAGTACCTCCAATCTATATCAATGAAATAAATTTTCCAATTCTTTGTTGGGTAAATAGTACTGATGGTCCCGATGTTTTTCCAGTTTGATATATTGATCCCTGTATTTTTTTTTTTGTGATACGTAAATAACTAACGTTTTTATTTATTGACGAAATAAGTTTGGCTTAAATGGTAGGAGCACCCACTATTTAGAATCTCAGTTTTAGGTTCGAGTCACACCAGAATATGTATGAAAACCTATTATCCATAATGAAATAAGGTGAGAATTATATAATAATAAATATATTTTTTAAAATTTATAATAATAAAAATCATAAGTTAAACTCTATATAAAAAACAAGTTTCTATTTGTTAGTGGAAGAGGTCAAATGCATTAAATAGGCTCGCTTAAAAAGACTAAAGAGCTTTTAACCACTTTTAGATGATGTGAATAAAAAGAAAAAAAAAAAAAAGGGTCCAAATAAACAGAGATGTTATTGCCTCCACTTTGGTATCTTTTTGCTTCCATTCATAATTGTAAATTAGTAGGAGATCCAGAATTGATTTGCTTCTTTTTTACTTTCTCATTCTTAACTTTATGACCACCTAAGAAAAAAGTTTAAAGAGAGATGATATAATGGTATGCTTTTGTTCTTTGGTATATTATTCTTTCTATTCTTTTCTCGTCTTTTTTCTTCCCACGTAAGGAAAAAGGGGAAAGGAATTTGAAGAGAAAAATTTAAAGGAAAAAAGACAGAAAAAGAATAAAAATTATAACAAAAAGCTATCAAGAAATGTACATATATTATTTCTAGTGATACTTTCGGTGAAATTATTTAGTGGTTGGAAATTCGCATGTGGCTGCAGTGGTAGACCACGGTTAGTTCAGCCTGTTTGATCAACAGCGCCTTAGCCTCTTTGGTCATTTGGCTTGGGCCATGGTTAACTTACTACGTCCCAAGCCATTTTCATTAATTATAGTAAATGTTTTCTCTATATATGTGAAAATAATCTTCACTAAAATAGCTGTCTCTTTCTTTTTAATTGGTAAATAGCATAATATTTCAATTTTTATATTGTGTATATCAACTGCTACACTAGATATTAGATCCAATTTTATATCCAAAATAAGTTAGTTTTTACATTAGATATAGGGTTAATGGCAGAGATGATCTTCGAGTATCCGAGGACAGTTTAGTTTTCAAAATTTCAATTGTAATAATTAAGCCCTTAAATTTTATGGTTGTAGTAATTTTCTCTCTAAATTGTCTAAATTACAACTTGTTATTAAATTTTTGACCAAGAATACACATAATGACATCTTAAAATATATTTAAAAAGTGATTCAGGAATTTCTAAATAAACAATCACAGAAAAGTTTTCTCTTAATTTATAACTTCAAGAATCCTAAAAAATGCACAAAAAACCGTCTTTCATAATCTTGAAATCCTTTTGTTTATTTTATTTTTCTTCAAATACTTTTCTAGATACTACAACATGCTCCTCATATGTGTTTTTTGTTAAAAATTTAACAATAAGTTATAATTTAGACAATTCAAGTACTAAATTACTACAAATAAAAAAATCATGGACTTAATTACGATAATTAAAATTTTGAGGATTAAATTGCCACAAATTGGTTACCTCAATGACAATTTGTGCCATAATCCCTTAGCTATATCAACTGATATATGTTTGATGAAGTTTTCTGGTAGGTACCAAAAATTAAGCATAGGGTTTGTTATAAGCATAAATGATTAAGGTAAAAAAGCAAACTACCTCAGCATATACATTACCTCGGCATATACTACATTGGCAAGATGATTAAACCTATAATGAAACGAGAAAAAGGCACTTTGTTAGGAAAGAAAGTACGAATAAAAAGAGTTTTGGGTTATTTTTCACTAGTTAAAATAAAATTAGAAGAAATATTTGAAGTATATGATAATTTGTGACATGATACGTTAATACAATTCAAAACTTATATAAAGTTAGTGGGTCCAAGTTTACCTTAAATAGGTTTGTCTCAAAATTGAGTTGTGACCGCAAACTCGTTTATTAAATATGTCATGTTCGAATTAACCAACTAACCCAAAATTGATCCCCTATTTATTAAACAGATTAATTTCGAGCCAACAGTTTATTATCTATATAATACTTATGTGAATATTATAATATGTTTATAATGTATATTTAGGTTTTATTTGTATTTTAAGATTTTATTATGCATACATATATTAAGATTTTACGTAATTTTGATTTATTTTTAATAAAACATGTATGAGTTTATATTACATGTATTTTTAAAAATATATTTTAACTAATTTAGAGTAAACAATTACTTGATTGTGTTGTTAATTTGATCATCCGTTTGAATAAACTAATTATATATATATCATGTTAAATCTATCTATTTATAAACAGAAAAAATTAAAATTAAAATTTTTGACACAGTTACTGAATGAGTTGGATTGGAGACGAGATATATATACCGTTGTACACGATCATTATACGACCACCCGACAAGATTTGTCACCCCAAGTCGTGAAGCTTAGTAAATGTGACATGAGCCGAGCCGGTTATATATAGGGAGCCGTTGGCAATTTTTCTTTTTTCAACAAAAAAAAGCAAAAAATAAAAAATGGCGAAAACAGAGCGAGAGAGAGAGAGAGTAGAAGGAAACGGTTCAGAGACAGAGACCCACCCCAACGTAAAGCAACCAACGACACTGTATCTGATATCTCATATGGCTTTCTTCGCTTTCACTGCTCTGCTTCACATACATATGTTTACATTATATATAGTGCTTTAGATCACCAACCATTCACTTTCTCTCTCTCTCTCTCTCTCGCTCTCTCTATCGCTCTTTCTATTTTCCTGAGACTTGATTTTGTTTCTAGTTTGAATCGCCACCTTTGCTTACTTTGGATCTCTCTTCTCCAATTCAGGTTTTCTCCACTACCCTTTACTTTAAATGTCTTTTTTTAGGCTTCTGTATTTGAATATGTGTTTGATTTGCTTTTATGGTATCTGGGTCTAGCCACCTTGTTATCTTGATAAGCTGTTCTTTTTTTAGTTGAATTTGGGGTTTCAAGTTATGGGATTTGTATGATTTGGTAAATGCTAAGTTGGGTTTTGTTTCTTTAACTGTTTAAGGGTCTGGTAGGAGTAAATACATATTTTGGCATTATATTGTTGCTTTTGGAATTGGGTGACAGAATTTAGTGCAAAACTGGAGTTTGTCTGTGATGAGTACAATTAAACTATTACTCAAAGTCTGTAATGGATAAATTAGAGCGCTTTTTTACTGTTTAGTATTTAGAAATTTGAGGGTAATATGTAAGTTGTATAAAATGGAGTCCATTTGAATAATTTGAGTCATTGCCATTTAAGATTAAAACGGTTTTGAATAAATTGACCTGCTTTTTTATACGTTTGACTTGATTTTAGTTTTTTTGGTTGTTTTGATTACTTATCTATACCGATTGGGTTTGTATTTGTTAAAATGTAATCTAGAAGTTTTTTGCCTTTTGGTTTTGTCTGATTTGGATACGTGGATGTAATAATATGTGGAATTTCCTTCCTCTAGTTTCTAATCTTCATGTGAAGTTTAAAATCATTTAGTGTAAAGTGCAAATTTTGTTTTTTTTTTTTTGAAAGCACAAATTTTGTATTTGAAACACTTAATTTTGTGCGATTTGCGAATGAAAAATAAATATATGTTCTTGGTTATCGACTTAAATTTGGGTGGTTTTGGTACCATGGTGATTAAGCCATGACTACAGATCTCTTGGAAATTCAACCTAGGGAACTCAAGTTTACTTGTAAGTTAAAAGTGAATAATTCCATCTTTGAGTATTTTTTGTTTTGTAGTATCTTTTTGATGTTATGGTAATCATCTGTGTTCTTCGTATGTTAAGTTACTGATGTTGGCATCTCTCTCTCTCCAGTTGAGTTGAAGAAACAAAGTTCTTGTGCAATTCAACTTAGCAACAACTCTAATCATTATGTTGCCTTTAAGGTACGGTAGTTCGTTATTCAGGCCATGAGCAAAGATCTTCCTTTTTGGAAAGTTCTAATTTGTTTTCTCAGTAATTTATCAAGCCAAAATGCATGATTTACGAACTAGTTTGACTGATGTTTGAACTTTTTAGTATTCATGTAAACATGTAGCACTCAAGGAATGTCAAAGTGAGGAAAAATTTGTCTGATGATATGACTGGCAGGTGAAAACTACCTCTCCAAAGAAATATTGTGTACGCCCGAACACAGGCATCATAAAGCCCAAAGCAACATGTGATTTCACAGGTCTTTATGTACTATTTATCTGTTTCAATTTCATTCACCTTACATTTTTTCTTTCAAGTGTGTATGGTTTAACAAAACTATGATGTATCCAAAACATGTTGCTAGATATGTGTAATGCCAAATATCTTCTGCCAAGTATAAATGGGACAGGATGTTCACTCTTCATTTGGTTGGTGCAGTGACTATGCAAGCTCAGAGTATAGCTCCGCCTGATTTGCAGTGTAAAGACAAGTTTCTGATCCAGAGCACAGTTGTTCATGCTGGAACTACTCAAGAGGATATTACATCTAAATTGGTAGAAGTTTGTTCCTGTAATTTGTTTTGATTTGTTCCTTTTTTCCCCCTAAATTGTCCGCCCTCTTTTTGGCAGTTTTCAAAAGATTGTGAAAAATACATTGAAGAGAAGAAGTTAAGGGTCGTGCTCATGAGCCCACCCTCTTCTCCAGTATTGGTACCAAAAAATGGAGAATCAAAGCAAGATCCATCCTATGAAACTTCAGTGCAAAAAGATAAAGTTCCAAGTGGAGTCGAAAATATACCACCACCTCATAAGGTTAAAAGACATTGCCAATTTTTTCCGTAGAATAAAACAGTCCTGTTTCCTTTTAGGTTATTTTGTTTTTTGGCTTTGTTCCCCTTCATGCAATGTTTTGGGTACATTGCATTTACATTGATGTTGCTTCATGTGTTTAAGTCGAAGGGTCATTCTCCACGAGGATGCACTTGTACATGGTATGCAGCATTGTTGCTATCCATTTTATAGTAGTCGGACTTTTAGTCATTATTTGAAAGCATAAGTGTTGGTTTGAACTCCGACTTCTCTAGAGTATTTATTTTGATATTAAGATGCTTTGAATGCGAAACTATTCATGCAAATAATGATACTGACCCCAAAAGACCATTATTCTTTTTCTTGTGGAAGGCTGTTAAAGATTTTGAGGGGTTTGAACCTACCAAGGATCAGGATGAGTTAAGAGCAGCCAATGATATGAAACCCTGTCTAACTACAGAAGATGTGGAAGAAGCAGAACTGACAAAGGATGGTTTGTTCCTGAACCTAACTAAGGATTTCAAGGAGTTGACATCAAAGTTAAATATAGTAGATTCGAAGCTAAAAGAGGTCAGTTTTCTCCTCCTAGAAGCTCCCTTCTGTATAAGCTTATTTTCCACCCCTCTCGCCTCTGACTGATGTATAGATTACGAAAGAACACAGTGGTAAAATATTTTGATTCCTTGAGTTGTTGTTTGGTCCTTAAGAGAGGATTAAAGGCTTGAATTATATACAACAAGCGATATTCTTGGCTTACTAATATCAGGGTCTCATTAGGGAGAGCGCTTATCTTATTTTATTTCTAATGTTTAACCAAGTCTCTGTTGATTTCAAGGAAGTCTATCAATCTACTCTGGTCTTTCTCATTACGTGTTCCAACTTTTTTAGTCAGGCCTTACCTGGCTGACCTCTTCTAAATGATTAAATTTGGTCATCTCCTCTAAAGCTCAATGTTTCGTGTTCTTCAGGCTGAACTTACCATCATGAAGCTAACAGAAGAGAAGAGCAAGAACACCCAAGGGAAAGAAATGCTCAAGCATGAACTGGTAGGTAGTAAATTACTCGAGTCTTTTATCAGTATTACTATTATTAGATTTCATTACTTGTGGCCACGTTTACTAATCTAGAATAGACCGTGAAGAATGAGAGAGTTGTTTCCCTTTTTCATCCGATTGTTTACTCACACTTTTTAGTAAACACATTCAAGTGAATCCGTCACATAATTAGGATGGTAAGGGATAACTTAAGCTTTGATTTATTCTGATTCCTCTTCAAACTCTTTCCCTCTACTATTCTTTTCATTACTGATTAGCAAACATACCCTTTAAGATATAGTTGCTCAAACTGTCAATCAGAAATAATTTCTCTTCTACCATTTCCTTGTTTGGCAGACAGAAAAACGGGTGATATTTAGTGTCTTTTAATTTTTCTGTGTGAGAGATCAATGTTGCTTTCCTCTTTTTGCAGGAGATATTGAAGAGGAAGAACGGCATGAGAAATGTGCAAGTAGGATTCCCCCTTCTCTATGTTTTTATGGTTGCCCTCATTGGCTTGGTGGCCGGATACCTCATCCATCCATAGATGAAAAGTTTAACTGTTGAATGACTTGGTCCCTCTGTCTCTTTCATATAGCTGTATGTTTAATTGTATTTGATCTTGTAATATATGAATCTCTTCTAATTTGTGCAGGCAAAAGTCTATAGAATAAAGGAAACTTTACTCATTTGTTAAGTAATTGGCCTCTGTACTAGAGGAAGAATAAGATATGGTATTCGACCTTAGAAAAACATGTTACTGATTTATCGCTTATTTGAGGATACGACATATCGTTTGTTGTCTAGAGATTGCTATACTTTTTTTCATGATATCGATATACCATTTTCTATGTTCAAGTTTTAAAGAACTTTCTCTTGCTGTACAAGCCTATAACGACTTCCAAATTTTGTTGTTGTTTAAAGCAGAACGACAGTCGTTTAAGCTTAACAATGTCGTTGTTCTCAATAAGAAAATGCATTAGCTAGCTCTCATTAAAGTAAAATACGACACCGTTATGTGTAGATTTTATGTTGTGTCGTTCCAGTGGAAAACTTACTGGTTGTTTAATTGTTTTGTTTGGTGAGAGTGTTGTGCTTTTGAAGCTGAGATTTGGGCTGTTACAAAAAACGTTATAATTGCACATCAAAATGGTATTTCATTCAAAATAATTGTTTTATCATATTACATTTAGCAGGAATTTTTAGCGACATATTTAGCTGTAGTTCGGAGAATAAAAACGACAGTCATTCTGGATTCAGAACTTGTTGCCATTTATACAACAATCGATTCATCGATCAGTTTTATGTAGCAGTCGCTTATTTACAGAAACGAAATGTCGTTTGTGTATATAAAATTTGTGGTCGTTTAGGAATAAACGACATGTCCTTGCCAATAAAAACTAGTTGTTTTATTTGTAAACGACATGTCCCTTGACATCTCATGTACAAGCATCCTACCTGTCCTTTATATGTAAAACGTCCTGTCTTTTAAAAAGTCACTGTCGTTAGCTTCCACGAACATGAAGTTTGTCGTTTATGCAAACTATGTCGTTTTTCCTAATCTTTACCGCGGAACATAAAAAAGTCAATGAAGCGGAGAAGGAACATAAAATGAAATGAACATTGAGAAAGATCAAAACTCTTTCATTCATCATAACAACTCAACTCTTTAGAGATTAGAATATTGTCAATCAACCTTTTACAAAACCAATCAGACAAAACTCAAGACAGCTAATAAGAGCTGTCAGGAAGACAAACTCCTCACAAACCTATATATATAATATGTGTGTGTGTATATATATATAGTCACGAATCATCACTCCAAACAAAGCCGCCTAGACTACGTTGGACAAAATTGTTTGTCACCACCCCAAGATCAATCAACATCCCCTAATTCTATACATAAACCAAACTATCAATCCCAGTTTCAAGTCCACACTACTACTTCCTAAATTAGTGCTTTTTCTTTCTTTTGTAACATTATCAAGTGTCACAACAACAACAACAAAAAGGACCAGTAACTTTTTTGAGAGTTCTTCATGTTGTCAATGGTGAACATGGCCTTAATGATCAGTAGGCGAACCTGGAAAGAAGGGTACAAAACCGCGGCCGCCGAAAACCGGCCGCATGAAACCGTCGTCAAATTTCCGCCAGTAGTGGTGGACGGTGTGAGATGGGATGCTTAGGAGCATCCTTAAACTGGTGGGACGAGGTACATTATGATGGGAGCTTGGATGATTGGCCTCTGTATCATCCTGAGCAAGCAGTGGCACTGTGAGAGATTTCGGAGTGGAGGGTTCGGAAGACAAGACGGTGGGGATGTATTTTGAAGAAGGAAGGAAGACCCTCACAATTGGTTTTGTCATCAATCCGAACACCTGCATCAATACAGATTTATGGAAAACAGGCATTTTATCAAAAGGAAGATAAATTCACCCAAGTTCTCTCTCTCGGTTGGAAGAATACAAGGAAGTTCTAAAAGGCTGCAAGTTCACTAATATTAGAAGAGCAATGTTATGGTGTCCAACACCACATGAGATCTGTTACTGGCTGATTTTAATCAATAAATTAGGTTCCAGACGAGTCTCACCTGAAATGTAAATAAAAAACATACTGACACATTATGTGTATTGAGCGCCTCTTAGCAATACTCAACAGTCTCGAGTTGCATCACAGCCGCCCATTCCAATGGCCGTTATTTCGGGACTGGAATGAGACGTTTGACCAAAATACAGCTAATTTGGTAAGATGAGCTATATTTGCCTTCAAATATGCTCGTGGGTTCATATGCAATTAGCTTTTTCCCTTGCCGGGTTTAGCATTGATCATTCAGTAAATCTGCTGTTTACTTGGTTTTGAACACTCAAAACAACTCGACAAATTAGATGGTTGTAGTTAGGTCTGCCTTTGGCCCGTCAAGCCTACATCTACTATTTGTTCCATTTTAAAGATTAGGTGTCCTACCACTGTGCTGAAGAGAACAACTGTGATGGTACTGGTGATCATGATCGCGTTCTTTCGCAAGTGTGTGTGGCCTGACCTCGTAAACTGCATGAATAGGAATTGAGAAATCATTTCTACTTGTCTGAAAGATGGTAAGCCTACGACCAATTTCAAATCAGACCGGTTGTATCTTCTTGTCTGAAACATGTTATTGCCCCAAATTATTAAGACAATCCATAGAAAAAGACATGTTCTGATCTTGTACCTGATTATAGGCGAGTGCCATAGAAACAGCACCTCGCATAAGACCAGCCCACCATATTGTAACCTGCAAAAATAGATAACCTATTGAGAATCATGACAGGTGACGTATCAAGTGAACCAAAGTTCAAATAATTTTGAGTTCAAGAAAGCCAAATGTGCTAAAGTGACTCATACCTGTTGTTTTAAGTTGACTTTCTCATATGGGGAGTTTTTAGTCAAGTTGGATAAGAAGGACAAGGGGAAAACAAAGGCTGCTCTTCCAACAAGAACCAGTGCCAAAAGTACTGAACTCACCCCAATAGGCGTTCCAGGGCTGAGAATAAAATGTAAGAAAACAAAATTTAACCCCACATTTTCATAAAGATAAACATATCTTACTGGTGTTTCATGGTAGTTATTCATACCTACTGCTAACAATTTTCCATTTCTCAATGTCCAAGGCATCCATGCCAACATAAAGAAAGATAAAGATCTCAGCAACAAATGATAGAGTGGCAAAAGCATGTCTGCATAAGTTGGTACAGAGAATTGAGATGTTAGTATGATAACAGTTGAGTTGCATATTCAGTCTACCAAATGTTCAAGCTAAAAGTCCAAATGTACAAATCTTTAAAATGAAAACCGACTAACATGAACGTATGCCAGTTTTTCATGAGAATTTTCTGGATATTAACGTACTTAGTTGTCACTCTTGAACTTTCAGTCACGTTATGCCATGTGTAATGAGACATAACAATTCCACAAAAGAATACGGTGAGGATGGCACTTAAATTAAATAGCTGCAAAAAAAGAGGGCATATTTTAAACTTACATGTTCGATTTCTTTTTCTGTAAATGCAACAAATGGAGACAGATTTATCTTACAAGTAGTGATGAAACTTACTTCAGCTAGCATATATGACAGGTAAGCCATGAGTATCATAAGGGCAACCTCACGATCAGTAGAGTGCCTGGTTTTTTTTTCCAAGAAATTACCAACAAAATGACAAAATAACCACATCAAGTTTTAAGATGGATAAGAACTTTCTTTTTTCAAAATACTAATTTAACACATGCATCATGCATGTAGTTCGTAGAGACCAATAGAGACTTCAGGTACTTTATTGTATCCTATTATGAACAAAATGTATGTTGAGACAATAATTCACAAACCTGCCGAAGTATAACTTTTTAATTATATATGCACTAAGTAGCCCAGCCTGCAATGAGTAAAATAGTGAAAATTTTCTTTAGGATCTCATATCCAATCAAAAAGAAACTTGCCAAGAATAGGTGTTAATATAATCAAGGTCGTTGATTGGCGTGAGTTTGTGGTGGGTATGGGATCCATGTAAAGCTTACATCAATCAACGGCCTTGATCTAATAGATGCCTGTGTCCTTAGCAAATCTTACAAATGGCATGTTTGTAATTCACAGAGAGAATCTTACAAATGCTCCCAGCAATGTACTTGCTACAAATAAATAGAGAAAACCTCCAATAAACTGCAAGGCAATGCCTGAATTGAGATGAGTGAGGTCAAAGCTCTGGATTGCATTAAAAAGCACCACTGATGTGGCGTCATTTACTACTCCTTCACCAAAAACCAGACTGTATAACAAGGGTGTCTCATCTTGATTAAGCACCTAAAGTAATGATAAAGGGTATTAATCTTTGTTCTTGAGTAGCTTTAAAAAGGACACCACAAAACACAAGGCCACAAGAACCTGCAATGTGCAAACCGAATCCGTAGCAGAAAATATGGCACCAATGGCTGCAGTCAAGAGGCTGATAAAATTAAAACAGGAAGTAAAATAATCTAAATCAATATAAACCACAAGTCATCATACTAAATCAAAACTTAGCATACCAAGATAATCTCCAATCTTGAGAGGACCCACATTCATCTTCTGAAAGAAGTGTATAGCACCTAGGTGAAAATAAGAAAAGGACTTCATGAAAGCATAGAACTATCATGATTATAAGTCCCCATTCTCCATTTTATGCAATTGAGCTAAAACAAAATGAAAGCCTTAAGTTTTTGATTGTGTACCTATGGAGATTATGCCAAACGATATGAGAGTACCAACAGCACCAAATAGCATGATAGTTATAAAATTTCGAAAAAATTGCTTCTTCTTCACCTGGAACCTAGTAATGTCACAAAGACAATCAAGCAAAACCAACGGTACATGGTATAAAAAAGAGGCAAGGAATTTGATTGGTACCACAACTTACTCTCACCAGAAAACTAATGTGGTCCCACAAAATAACCGGAAAAAAAAAATATATCGAATACTGATACATGAAGGCTCTCTTAGTTTATGGCAAATAGAACAAGGAATACAAGTGAATATACATCAAAGCTTAAAAAAAAAAGCTAACCATCAAAGTTGCGTGCAAACCACCCATAGAAACTCAACTCTAAAATTCACTCAGAATAAGATAAATACTGTTCCTTTTCAGAGCAAGACTTGTTTCTTTTAGCTTTGATATCATGAATTAGAAAGTTAAGACATTCACTTTAACAAACACATTCCAACACCATTATTAATTTGTAATAAAAGCATCCGGATCCTATTTAGATTAGAAGATCAAATAACAATCACTCGATAAACAATGGTAATTTGGTAAAACTATTTGGCGACTCAATCAGTGACGTCATTAAAATCCAGGTTGTATGCTGTGGATTCTCTGTTCTCACACTTGTTTCATGAGGATGGATACCTCTCACCAAACTGAGTCTCAGATTACGGGTATGTCATAAAAATTTTCGTATGGAAAGCAACTGTTTACATTTACCAAACTTTTTCCGTACAAATGAGCCTAATTAAACCAAGTACTACATAAATGTCTAAACAAAATGGGCAAAAAGATTAGAACCCAGAAAATATGATCTCACAAATAGAAGAAAAATTAAATAAATTTGATGAAAACAATATTCTAATTTAAAAAACAATAATAATAATAATAATAATAATGACAATAAGCGTACCCGGCATTGAAAATGATAGGCGGGAGAAGATAGATAAAGAAAAGATCTTCACTAAATACTAATAAATGGGAGCTTTTTCCTCCACTTGTGAGTAATATAACAACTCCAGTACAAAGTCCCTGCATTTCAACATACAACACTAGTCATTTTCATTATTCCTCATCTCATCTCATCTCAACACGTAAATAATTATTTATATATATATATATATATAAAACCAAAAATTAAAACTCAAACAAACAAACTTTTTGGGGTCTGAGGTTCGAGTCGTCACGTCCTGACGATAATGATGGGGTTATAAGTCATTCTAATACATATTGGGAACACAAACAATAAAGAAACTCACAATGGCGAGTGCCGTAATGGACTCGTTCATCCACCGATTCTCCTCTAGCAAATGTCCGATTATGATGCAAGCGCAGAGGAGAGCGACGAACAGGTTCATGGAAACCACAGAAGAGTGATCGTGCGTCGCCAACAATTTCATCGGCTCTGGTAAAATCGAGCCCGCTTCCATCGCCATCACTTCAAGCTTAGCTAACCTTTCTTTACTCGAATCCGATTTCTCGTGTTTGGTTGCTGAGAAAATGTAATAAAGAAAAAAATATATATATGAAATTCTCAGCCAGAAAAAGAAAAAAGCATAAGATATCTTCAATTTTAGTTTTTTCTTTTCTTCTTTTTTTTTTTTTTTTCCCCTGAGCTTTCTCGCTAGCAAAACAGAAAACAATGACTCTTTAACTCTACAAAACCTCGCGATTTCTCTCGTTTGGTTGCTGAGAAAATGCAAAAACTACAAATATCTCACTTAATGCGACTGTTGTAATAAATTAAATAAAAAATATATATATCTCAAGTTTCTTTTTCTCTGATTTTCCTGAGCTTTCTCGGCAGCCAAACAGAGAGTGATGACTCTCTCTTTTAACTTTACAGAGTTTTTTTTCTTTTTTTTTTTTTTCCCCATGTCACACGTAAATTTAATCAACTTAAGACTGAAATGTAGGAGCTGAATGCTGCTCCATTAATGGCTCGGATTGAAATTTTAACCTAAGAAAATCGTGAAAGAATCTTCGAGAATCTTCCAACTTTTCTGCGAATTAAAAGAAAAAAAATCGGAGCGAAAAAAAAGAGAGATAGACGGAGAAGAAAGGCCGCCAAGGAAATTTATTTATACGGCTTTTTTCCAGGACAAGTTTGAACTTGGAATGAATATTGACCGTTGATCTCTCATGATGGGAGATAAACGGTCAGGAATACTGATTTTGATGTTGACTGTAGGGGATTCCACCGCGTTCTGGAGGGGAAGAGGTCCCACTTTTATGATTATGTCGTCCAATAGAATCCTATTCATCCAATGAAAGCTTTTTCTGTTTTTTATTTTTTTAATGAATTAATTAATTAAAGTGTTCTAAAAAGCAGGGGAGGAAATGATTATGAATATAGGCGGTATAAACTTTCCATGTATTTACTCATTTTTATTTGAAAAAAATTAGAGGGGGGAACACGGCAAATATTGTTGCACACAACACAACGCTGCCTGAATCTACAGGCAATTTAGGGGTTTTGCCTGAAGCCAACTTCAAGCCGATGCTCAATATTTTGGTACCAATTTTTATTTTATTTTATTTTTCTGTATTTTCATATTGGAACAATAATACCTTATGTTTAAACATTTTCATATTTTAAAAAGTCAAACAAAATATTTTCTTTCAAATTTCAAAAAGAACTAAATTCTTCTATTACACAGTTACATATTTTCATAATTGATGTTTTAAGATTAAATTATAATAGCTACTTCATATTCACCTTAAGTTGCCTAAAAATTTACAGAGGATTAAGTTTGTTTTTATATTAATGTTTTTCTTTTTCTAGAATCTATAAACTATTTTTTTTTCTTTACTTGTATTTAAATATTTATTTATTTTCAATTTTACAATACATTTTGCAAAAAAAAAAAAAAATGAAAAATGAAATCTACTGTTTTTTCTATCTCAAAAAGCTCTCTATTTTCCTTCATATTTTTTCAAATTTCTTGGTCAAAATAAAAATAGAAAATAGAGATAAAGGGCCACAGACACGTTAAACATGAAGAAGCTATTTAATTGGAACTGCTTGCTTACTTAGTCATAAGTTGATTTTCAAATTCTATCTTTCTATTTTTTTTTTTTGTTAATTTACTAATTAAACTTTATGTTTAAATATTATTACAATAACTATTTTTTTATTATTGTTGTCTTGTATTGAGTTTTTTTTTTTATATATATAGTAAAATTATAACATATATATAAATAATTTCATCCAGATATAACAAATTTAAAAAAAAAACAGATAAATTAAGAGTTTAATTCAAGGCTTAACTACCAAAAAAAAAAAAATCCTCTTATTTGGTCTATCTACAATTTAAACCATGACTTGTAGTTTCTAAAAAAAAAAAAAAAACCTCTACAGTTGAAATTCTAAAAAATTTATACATGTACAAATTTTTTGAATTTCAAAATGTGGAAGTATTTTTTTACATAAACTAAAACTCATGGTTTAAATTGTAAAGTTGCTAGACAGGAGGGGTTATTTTGTAGTTAACTCTTGATTCAATCACAAAAATGTAACCATTAAAAAATTTCCCCATGTAGAATAAGAAAGTAAACAATCCAAAACATTTTAATGAATTAAGGGACTTATTGTTTTTTTTTTTTTTTAGTTTTTACAAAATGTTCTATTAGAGTATTTGCCTACCGAAAGTGCCTGAGCCAGCCCTTAAAGGGTAGCTTAAGAGTAAGGGGAATAACCCTTTGATACGCCTCCATTATACATATACACACACATCATTATTAAATATAAATAGTATAATTTGTTTTATTTGACGATAAATAATTAAATCTTTGTTACATGTAAATTGTATATAATTTAATTCATGTCATAATAATAATACTTGTGACACTATTGCTTATAAATATAATAGATTTACTAACTTGTTTATAGTCACGTATAGAAAAATAAATAAATTTAAATCTCGAAGGTCTAATATAAAGCATTAATTCACGTTTTCGCCTAATGCCTCATTTTCAACTGCGTATCTACAAATGCATGATGCAGAATAAAACTATGTCCAGGTCTAAAAAATTTTAAATTGGATATGTTAAAATTCTCAAAATCCATTTGTTTTTGTTTCTAAGGGAGCTTTTATCACAAACATTTTATGAAAATTTAATTTGTATTATTAACATTTAGTACCGAATTTTTAGGCATCATATATAATCTAATGCTATTTATTTATTAAAAAAACACATCTTAGTTTGTCATTTTGCCATATTTATTATCTTAAACACGAGTATTATACAAATAATTCATTATTTTTTTCGTGATAAATTTTGAAAGAATCAGTAAATTAGACATAGATCTCGAGATTTCTCAACTCTTTATCACTTTTTAATTAGTAACCGATTGTGCCAATTTTCGAGGATAATTATATTTTATCTTTTTTTTTTCACTAAATAAGCAAAGAATAGTAAAAAAAAAAAATAGTATGATAATATCAAGTAGAAATGTAGAATCCAAAATTCACTATGTCGACAAGTATGAAATTTACAAGGATCCCACGATGAGACACGTACCGATCAAGTAGATAGAATCAGAATCAATTTAATATCGTTAAACTTTTAAGTAGTAAAAGAAAAACAGTGGCAGCAACGTACCTCAAAATAGGTTCCCCACTTGGTAAAGGGTGGTGCAGAGGAATGTACGGACACCATGATAGTCTCCACAGAGGCTCATTTTGTTTTGGAATAAATTCATTAATGGAGTTGAAGAGGAATACGGATACTATTTGGATACACAGTTTTAATTTTGGAGCACTCTTTGTGCATATTTTAGGCTGCAAAGCCATCATTGCTGCTCGACTTAATCCCGACAAGTCTAAATGGTTTTATAGACAAAAATGTTTTCATAGTGTGGGGAGTGATCTAGACTATGTGTTATGGATCTCACGGTTCACATCATCGCCAATCTCATGCCACGTGGCTGCACACTTTGGTGGGCCCTCCATTATTTTTGGTGAATGTTCTATTTATCTCCGATGGTTATATACATGACATTGACATTGACATATGACATTCATCATGTCTTCGTATTAAGGGCAAATCCATGTAACAAACTCATTTGGGTTCCACACCATCAAACACTCGAGAATTGAATGTGTTTAGCAGTGATCTTAACAAGCTTCTACGTATACATGTCTTGATATGTACAAAAGAAGTCACATTCGATGCATCATAGTCCTTTGGTATAGGTATTGTGGGGCCCGTTCCTGTACCTAGTACCTCAAGAAGGGCCACACGGATCGCACGTGACCTAACCGTCGGCTCTTGGGCCTTCCAAACGCAGAGGTCATAAGCCCCAGGGTCCCCATACTGACCCCAGACGGTCCAGCCAGTCAGACCCCAACCACGACAGCTAGCGGTCTGAGGCCCCAAGGGTCTGCTGTCTAGGAACAGCGGCCCCTACCTTAACAGTTGAAGGGGTCAGAAGCCCCAAGGGTCTTCAGACGGGGTGCAATTGAGAGCAGCCCCCTCCACTCCAGACCCGGACAGAGCATTTAATGCGTTTCTGGGCAGGTGTGCACGCAGGGACAAGCCGTCCTGACAGAACGGCGATTTGCCCAAATCTCGCTCCTGACAGATTGCAGCAGTAGGAGGCGGCGAAAATCAGGCCACGGCAGCATAGAAGAGATTACAGAAATCTCGGCCCGTGACGGTAAAAAAAGATNGCCTCTCCGATCTTGCTTGGAGTTCAGAAAGTTTTGAGATAGCAAGGACACGTGAACAGTTGGAGAATCCAGCATCAGCAGTTCAAGACACGTGGACGACTGGTGAGAAACCGCTCCAACAGGTATAATTCTAGTGAATTTTATCACGAGACTCACCCAAGAGAGTACTTATAACATATCCTCTATTTTATTATTTTAAATGTCCATATTTTCGTTTTTATAGCAACGTGACTGATCAGTTTTATTCGGAATGTACTAGACATTTACTAAATCATATGTCAGTAAATCAAGTTTATACTGATGTATATCAGCTATAATATGGAGTATCAATAGTAGTATGCATACATTTAGAACTGATAAATTGGATCATTTTGCTATAGAAAATGGTCTATACTAAATGTTAATAAATCAATTGGGTAAACTATAAAAAACTACCGTAAGGTTTAGGTATTTTGTAATTTAAATCTTGAAGTTTCGACTCTACAAAATAATACCCTGAGATTAATAATTTCTAAAAATTAATTCTATGAGCTGACTTTTTGAATAATTTTAACTGATAAAAGACAATAATATCATCAAAATTAAAGAAAATAATAAGGACTATTATAATTTTAATGGAGGATATTATTGTTTTTTTTTTGTTATTAAAATTAGTCAAAAAGTCAATCCAATATATTAATTTTCAAAAATTCTTACCGTTAGGTTATTATTTTGTAGAGTCCAAACTTTAGAGTTTAAATTATATAATACTCAAATTTTAGGGTATTTTTTTTAGTTCACTCTAAATCAATTTTATACTAATTGAAGAGGCAAAATCTATTATTATTTTAGATGTTGCAACATTACTGTTGCATATATTGACTAAAATATTTGACATGGCTTTATTAAACGTGTTTGACAAAATATACAATCATTGTGTGATTGAATAATTATTTAATTTTATAAAGATCTTATTAGAATTATTTATGATTAATATTTGTCTTCCAATAAAATTAATCTTGATAATTCTCTCTTGTTTAAGTCATGTTTAATGAAGATTTGATTAATATGTGACCGATTCCAATAATTATAAATTAGTCTAATCAAACTCTAATTTTATTAGGTGTATATGTGGACTTTGTTTCACCTAATATATTTGACAACTCGTGTGAATTTTTTTTTGGAAACAATCTTGTTGCATGAAAAAGTAATAGTTTAATTTTTAAAATAATTTCAAGATTATTGTTTTCTTTTATATTCTACGCTGATTCTAGATGTATTTGAATAGTTTTATTATGTTGATTTGCTAATCAATTTATGAGTAATCGGGTTTGTTATTGCAAGAAACAAATGAGCAACTTTCTCATAATATTATAACATATAGTTTCAGATATGATCAATGTTGTAATATCACTGGACAAAATCAGTATTTAATTTCAAATAAGTCTTGATTATGATTTTGTTATATTTGACTGATTATTTAGTCTTCCAATCATCATTTACTGTGATTGAATATGTCTTGCACAAGGAATATCTTAAGCACTATAAATAGGAGTCTAGATTAGAGTCCTAAGAATGTAATGTACATGTGTGATTATATTTAGTGTAATGCTTTGTTAAAACTATTTATACTTTGTATTATGAGACTATGAGGGATTCTTAATCGTGAAAGTGCTTTGAGAGAGGTGCAACAAGTCTCCAGGAGAAAATAGATTCCGAGAAATCTGAAAAGAGTTCAAATAGAAAGAATCATATCAAGACGAATGAAGCTCGCTAGACGAATTAGTGAATGAGTACTTGCATATTGTAACAATTAAAATAAGGAATATTTTAAATTTGATTAATATTTATACTCACATTGAACTTTACAAATAATTTTATTTCTCTATGCATGACCCATTGGATATAGACTATCCAGAGATAGTCAAACCAAGTGAAAATATTATGTATCAATTTTTACTTTTCATTATTACAATATCCATGTATAAATTTCCACATAACTATTTTATATAATTAATTGGACAATTGATTATATTTAGTAAGAATACAATAAGGTCCTAATACTAATGTATATAAGGTTTTATATTGATTATATTTGATATCCACTATAGTAAAACTAATATATATATTTTGAAAATTATAAACTTGATTATATTGCTATAAAATAGAAGGAAAAAAAAAAGGAAAGGAGAAGGGGAGACATGTATCAAAATGTACTATGAAAAATGGTCATTTGGTTAACACTGCATTTGGTATGACGGAAATAAATATGAAAGGAAAAAAAAATGAGTCATACAAAAAAATAATTTTCTTTATGCATAATTTGGTAGGAAAGAAAAAGTGGATTTAGTATAATTATAATTTGAGAAACTTAAATGTATTATTTATTTTAAAACTAAGGTATAAATAATTCATTTTTTATTAATTGCAACTTAAACCATTTTCTCCATTTTTTTTTCCTATTTTGGAGATAATGAAAAATGTTGGCCAACCTCAAATTTTTCCTCTCAATTTTCTCTTTTATTTATTTTCTCCTTACCAAACAATTGATTTCTAACTTTTTCCTCATTTTCCACTTCATATTCTTTTCCCGATAAAAAATTGTGATGGCAATTTCATATTTTGTCGTTGTCACGATCTAAAACCCGGGCCAGTGGCAGAAAGAGAATTTCACAAAGATGAGAAATTCTTTAATTTATTTGAAAAGTGTCAAAAGTTATAGTTTTATAAAACAATCCATTTAAATAAAATAATTAGAATTTCATCCCGTGAACCAGTCCCACAATTCGTATACACCATTAAACATAGACCGAATAATAATTTAAAAATGCGAAATCAAATATAAGTCCAAGCATCATCATCATCCACGTCAAAAATCAAATACCGGAATAGCATACATAAGTTCACAGACAAAGACAGAGTGTAATAATCTTGGTTCAATGCTAAACAAAACCTAAACAATCCAAACATTATGATAACAAGCTTCTAGCATTACCAATAAATGAACTATAGTCAAGATGACCTCTTACTCCTCTTGATCACCAAAGTCGCACTGGACATCACCTGAGGAAGGGAGGAAGGGGGTGAGCATAAAATGCCCAGTAGGAAAAATAATTACCTCATTCGAAATTGTTTTAGTGATAGAGAATTCATGCATAGTTAGTTTAGTCCAATATATATATAAAGCAGTATAAATAAAATCATTTAATTTATATGCACATGACACAAATCAACCCATACCCATGAGCTCTCATCCTCTTATCTGTGGAATCCTAGGATGATGGCACTAAGTATGCCTAACAGCCTACTTGATCACTAAGTCCATACCCGCAGGGGACACCCGTGTGTCGCCTACCAAACTTAAAGGGGAAACTGAATTGCATACGTCTACTAAATGGGGAGGTAATCAGAAATAACAAAACCCCACTCGAGTTTGCGGATTCTATATCAACAGTAGGGCACGCAGTGCCACACTGTAAACCCACGATACTAATATGGTGCTCATGTATGATCCTATGACATGTGCAATACAGAATTGAAGTGTGAAAATAATCATGCTCGGATTTTTCAATAAAATCAACATACTAGGTTTTATAGGAAAACGAGCAGCATAACGACCTTATTTTTAATATACCCAAAATAACATGTACTCAGAAAATTCCCAGAGTAATGCAATATGTATACATCATATAATCAATTCTCATCACAGATGTTCAAGAAAACTAAAAATCACATTTGTTATCATATGTTGCATAAAATAAGTTTTATTTGAAAACAATATAAAACAGAGATAATTAAGTCCCTACCTCGCTCGAATAGTGATACCGCGCTATTGAATCCTCAAGGTATCATTGACGATCGCCCGGAAGGTCGGGAACCAATTCCAAGCCCTCAATCGTCCTCTTGCGAAAAACCAACTTCTCAATAGAGCTTCAATTCCACAAACAGACCTCCTCACTTAATTCCTAACACCCAAAATAACCAGGTTAAGCATATAACTTATCCAATTCGGGTCTAGGCCCACACCGGGCTGGTGGCATGTATAACAAGACAAATCTCAACCGTCTGATCTCAATTTCTGTGCCGATCACTAAACATAGGCAATATATATATATATATATCAAACTTCTCCATTTTCCGAGTACAATCCAAAAATGACAACAAAAACACAATCCAACGGTCAGATCAAAAAGTTAAACTTAAACTCAAAACATTCAAAAAATGGTAACTTTTGATTCGGGCAGTATGAAGTTAAGATATATATACCTTAAATTTTCTCTCGACGAGACGAATCCAACGAGCCCAATCTGAGGTCAAACGGAGGCCGGAATCATCACCGGTGGCCAAAAATCCAAAATGCCTACTTCGTCTGCTCTGGTAACGGCGGCCTCTCCAGCGGCTGCAACTGGTCAGCGTCAACTCAGCGCAGCACGGGGGAGCTTTGCCGGTGGGCTGCTCGGGCAGACGATGCCCGGGAGGCGAGCTGCAGCAGTGGTCCTCCTTCGGCCAAGAGAGATCCGAGAAGGAGAGAGAGCGTCAGGGGGAAAGAGAGAAAAAAGAGAGAGAGAGAGAGAGAGAGAGAGAGAGAGAGAGAGAAATGACGGGGCACGTGACTCCATTTTATAGGGCAATTCAATTTTTCAAAAATTGTACATAAGTCCCCAAATTTTTAAATCTATATCAATTTTGTCCCCAAAAAATTGTAATTTAGTCTTTCTGTACAAAATTTTTACAAATTAATCTCTCATTATTATATCCAAAAAATTGATAAAATATTTAAATTACCCTCCCAAAATTCGGATTTTTTACAGTCTTACTATAACTTTTACATGTAACTTTTGTATTAACGGTGTGACAAGCAGATTTATCGTTACTTAATCGATAAAATTCAATTTTTTTTTTATTTTTTTTTAATAGTGGACAAAGAATGCGAATTTACATGACATTCCATTTGTTCTTTTATTATTTAATCATGTGGAGCCCTCGTGTTGGTTTGAGTAGTACCCATGTAGTTCACCACGTTGGCAAACCACCATATTGATTTTGCTCCCAAGCTTCTCGCATGGATGGCCTTATGATATTGTCCATCTTATGTTGGGCCAGTTTTTCACTTTTTAGCTGCGTCATTGCCGATCATGTGTGTCCTAATTCCCTAATACGTGCTATTTTCGAAATAGTTGTGCTTAAAACACTACTTGTTGTCGATTGTTTATTGGTTCATTTCAGTTTTATGGGACCCAGTTAGTACACAAACTAGTTCAACTGCAAAATAAAATAAACATATCCCAGTATCAAATATCATGTCTCCATATAAAATAGAAAAAAGAAAAAGAAAAAGAAAAGAATACTACTACTCTAGTGGCCTTGTTAAATTTTTCTAATATGAATACATAATACTACATGGAATCTTCAGTATTGCTTTTCAAAGTTTGATTGTTGAAGAAAAAGAAAAAGAAAAGAATACTACTACTCTAGTGGCCTTGTTCAATTTTTCCAATATGAATACATAATACTACATGGAATCTTCAGTATTGCTTTTCAAAGTTTGATTGTTGACTTGTCACTTATGCACCATATGTTGTTGGCAATGAATAATAGGAGGCAAAACTTCATACTACGTAAAAGAGATTTATAATAATCTTTATACCAACTTCAACATTTTCTTTTGTATAGTTTAGCCCAATATCCACTATATTCATCATAATTGTTACATCACGCAACTACTAATAGTTTTAAATGAACTACATAGTTTTAAATGAAGGTTTTTATCATTTAAATTAATTGTATATGTTTTGTACGATGAATAATGCTAGTTGCACTTTCTTTGGTATTCTTTCAGTCTCATTGTTTGATACGTAGATTTTAATGTGATTTGTTATATTGTTAAAATATTAAATTAGATAGTAAAAATTACTTATTAGACGATATAAAATAGAATTATTTAGCACTAATCTTTGTATAGTTTACTTGTATTATTACTATTCGTGGCCTATAATCTTGGGAAATGGATTAGTAGTGATTTAGACTATAATGACTTTTCAATAAATGTTTTGAAAAACAATTTTTCTAGAAGTATCACATCGTTGTAAGATGGAAGTCACATAATTGCCATTAATTAGTCATTAAAAATATCCTAATTTTATGGTTACAAATTGTGAGAAGAAAAATCATTTTAAAAAATCCTTCTGAAAGAACCATTTATTTATAGAATACTACCATTGATGTCAATTTCCCTTTAACCTCACGATGATACGAGGCCCAAATTCAGTCCAAATGAATGAGAAAAAAAAATCATAAATACCCGTTTTATCTAGCACATTTTCATAAATACAATTTTCTATTTTTTTATCTCACAAATACCCATTTTAGACTCATTTTTGGAAAAATTTAACCCAGAAGTATTTTATACATAAAACATATACCACGATATATATTTTATAGATAAAAATTATACCTAAACATTGCTATACATTTTGAAATATATATTATAGCTATAAATTCAAAATGTAGACTATAGGTATAAATTTTAATAGTAAATATAAACTATATGTACAAATTTGTATTGTAAATATATACTACATATATTTTACATATGAAATAGATACCAATAAAATGAATATTTCTGAAACAAAATTAAAAGTTAATATTTGTGAAAAAACGGATACTAATCATAAATTTCTAATAAATAAAGATCAAGACTAGTGACGCTAGCTTACAACAATTTCTTAATGGTCCGTAAATGTATTGGGCCTTCAAACGAGTGTTTTTAGCACTCAATTTATGGGACTAAATTTTTACCATTAACAATATCCTTTTAGTTTTTTTTTTCAATAATAAAATTCAAACTTTGTCCCTAATTTTGCTCGACTAGTTAAGGTATGTGCCAGATTTTTGGGAAATTAGAATATGCGTCCTTTTGTTACACTTTATTTTATTAAATATCTATTTTTCTCTTTTTATAGCTAAATGACAAATTATGTGTACTTTTAAACTTAGTATATTTATTTATATTCCAATTTTATTTTATATACTAAATTAATTTTTATTTTGGGTACATCATATTCTACCCTTGAAATATGCAATTATATATTTTACTACAATATTTAAATACGAACATGTTGCTATAAGACTTGAGCTTTTTTACTAATTAGCTGAGATTTTAAAACTATGGTAGGGGTAATTTTGGTACAAAATATTATGAATATATTTAATTATTTGCTATATGACAAAAATTGGACCTCGTGCATTAACTTGTTGAGTTTTGTCTCCCTTTCATTTGTAAGTAATTATGGTAAATGTCCTTTTTTCGTAGTTCATTTTAGTTAATGTATGTTTGTGTCTTTTTAAAAAAAAAAATTATATCTAAATGGCTGAGTAAATCAATTTTTACACTTAGTATATCTAATATACATTAATCCAATCTATACTTAGTATACCAGTTTTTTAAACTGTATAAATATATTTTTAAACCATAAATATCAAGTTTAAGTGTTTAATACTAGGACCGAGAGTTTGGCAATCTATGGCAAAGTCCTGAAAACTTGAGCGTTCAAGTGTGATGAAGTAGTCGCTGTAACAAATCTTATTATTTTCACAATAGAATATGCACTTGTCTCTTTATGAAAACTTTTTGGATTTTGTCCAGGCCTTTTTAATTTCCATATTTGGTGATTATGAGTATTATATAGTTGTTAATTAAAAGGAATTCCATGCTTAATTGTTTAGTATGAAAGAGAAGTTCTTCCCATCAATTCATTTTAATATTTCCATACATAAATATCATTCCTTCCTTATTCTATTATCTTGATATTTGATTACTCATTTGAACTAATAAATTTTGACAGGTTTCTTAAAAAATTCAATAGGATTTTTTAACATTTATTGTGCTCTGATGAATATTTACTCATTAATTAATTGATATTTTATTAATTAATTGATACCAATTGTTTTCATCAGATATCTGATCTATTGCAACATGATTGGATATTCTCAAAAAAATTGTAAAGTTTTCTTAATTCTTAGAACATGATTGATATTAATGAAAATATATATTTTTTTAAGTTGATTTAATTTTTTAAGTTGATTATCATTATTTGGTTGGTTTAATTGAAGAATATTAGTTGGCCAAAAACATGTCTAAATAGTGTTTATGAATTTGCACATTTTACTAGTAACTATTTAGAATGTAACAATTTTCTCACAAATAACACATTTTGGAAAGTTTTTTGATATTGCCTTTAATATTTTCTATATTTGATTTTAATCTATTCACACTATAGAGTACAATTAAATGGTTGAAAATTCATCTATAAAAGTTCATATATTTCAAGAGAATGTTATGCACTTCGAGAGAAAACTATACTTATAAGAGCTTTTATTTTTGTAAGGCATAAAGTATGTTCTATTACCATTTAAGTCTAAAAGAGATAAATAAATTGTCTAAACAAAGTCTGAGTGTATATATTCTTTTGGAGGATGAATATTTTATCTTCAGAAGAAAATAGATTCGAAGTCGTGACAAGAGTTTATGAGTGAATAGTCAACCATAGATTCGTAGTCGTGATAAGAGTTTATAAGTGAATGGTCAACTAGAGTTTATAAGTGAATGGTCAACTAAAGACGTGTAACTAAACAACATTGGTTCATGAATTCATTCATATGACATCAATTTTAAAGAGTTAATATTTTATTTATTAAGTTAATTAGTGATTGTATTCGTCACTTTACTAATATCGTTCAATTATCTGTGAGTGGCCTAGTGGAGTAGGTTATTAGGAACTAATTGAGCCACATAAAAACATTTTCTATTCTCTTTTTATTTTCAAATTCTTTTATAACAAAAATAATTATTATTGCAATATATTATATCCGCGTATTATAACATAATTAATTAATGCTAATAATTAGGTATTATTTTTCTTATCTATCTATAAGTATTATTTTGTCTAATTAAAATTGGTCATACATGTTTTTATTTATTGTAAAAGTGAAGAGACAAAATTATTAAATAATTTGTATTTATTTTTATTTTTTTTAATTACTTAAATTGTGATAGCCGTTGGATAATGATCCAATAGTTAAAAAAATACATATAGATAGGTAAAAAAAAAAATCTATTTGAATGAAAACCATTAATTATCATGTAAATAAATAATTAATTATTTAGTAATACTCACTAAAACATATTTTATTTAATAGCTAATATACTCGATATTTAAAGAGAATTAAATCGGCAGAAATATAAAATACGGGAAATATAACAAATCTAGTGCAAGTGAAAAACAAGTGAGCAATCACGTATTTGTACGAATTCTATTGCAACTCAATAATAATTTCTAGAATTGAAAAAAGTGGAAGCAGAGAATATTTAGAGAAAACATTAAGCATGTTTAGTATGAAATATTTGATTAGTCTTCGCTGGTTTTTTATTTTTTATTTTTTATTTCAAATGTAAATCTAGTTGTTGAAGTAGTAGTTCTAAACTTTGATCAGTGTTTCTCATATAGTGGTATTTGATTACGATACCCTATAATTTCATGGAATTTGATCATGGTATGATATGAGTAATTTAGACTAAAAGAACTTTTTTTTTTATTGACTATCTTCTTGGAAAACCTTTTTCATGACATTATAAATATTTATAAGTGTTAACCGTTAGAGGTCATAACTTTAATTATAAAAATCTTATTCGGACTTTAAAAAAATAGAGATGCATCCAATCTCTAAGGTCATGTTTGATTGGGTGTTAAAATATTTATTTTTATAAGTGCTATCAAATAAATATTTGGTTGATTAATTATGTTATAACACGTATCCTAAATATTTTAATAACAAGTGCATATATTGTAACAGACAAAGTGTAAAAGTGGAGACATAATGTTTTTAATGTAATTTGGCTCTCACTTGCTCATCGAGTTGACACTTAGAGATTTAAATAAGTTACTGGAGCATAATACAATACAAACACCAATTGATTTAAACAACAAAAGACTCTTTCTTTTAAATTGCCGTAACGTATTATACTCTCTTCACTAATCTTATTTAGGGGGTTCCCCTAAACTTAATTAATCTTTTGCTCGTGAATACTCATTTGACATAGCATTAGCTAGCTAAAATCTCTCATTTAAGCCTGTCAAATATTTTTGATTAACTCATAAAACAATTTCATTATTAATAACAATCAAATTCCATTATTAGAGGGATTTTTCAAAAAAATATCTGATCTTGTTGCAATCTTGTTGCAACAGATCAGAAATCCCAATAATTTCTCAATTATTAGTCAATGAGAAAATATACAATACATTAAATGACGAAAACTTTTTTTGAATATTTCTCAAGAATATTTCCAAACACAATTAACCAATATTGAATAATCGCGTAAAGAAAGAAACATCAATATTGGAAAATAGAATAAGGAAAGAATTATCAATATATGGAAAAATCAAGAAGGTGAATTTCTCTTTCACACTAAGCAATAATGAATGAAATTCTTTTTATATTTTGGCCATATATTTACCAGAATCAACTATTGTGGAAAATGAGAATCATTGGAATAAAAAACCAAAAATTTTTATTTATGTAACTCATTATAACAACATAAAGACTTGTTGTAATAGCAATCTATAAAATAAGAATAGTTGAGTTAAAAGAAACTTGCCATAGAATCCCAAAATCTTGAACCTAGCAGGTGGATGAGTTTTGTAATGGAATGTCCATCTAATGTAAAACTCATTCCATTGTTTACTTTGGACTTTAATTTAGAAGCACCATCGTTTCCGAATCACAATTCATATCCCAAAGGTAGTGAATAAGGATTCTATTATTTAACCAATTTATTTAAAATATCATTTTTTCTTTATTTTTTCCATATATGGACACCAGAAAATAGTGCTATTTATGTCAATATCATATATATATTTGTTTCCATTCTATTATATTTGGTCAAATAAACAATACAACAATGATAGTCATATTCATATTTATATTTCATTTCCATTCCATTATAATCATTATTACTGTTGAAATTTAATTCCACAAAATGAAATACGACCTAATTTTTTCCGACTCGTTGAGATTTGTCCACTGATTGAATTTGTTCGATCAACTAGTTGAGGTTTAAAACGATATTACCGATAGTTTTTTTTGCATCAATTAATGAATTTATGATAACGATTCAAATCTGAGATAAAAAAAAAGGTGGTGCCTGACCACCACCGCTAATGGGTACGGTGGTAATCGACTCAATTTAACCTGAGCAAAAAAGAGTGAACCTGAAATGAGGGGGCGTGCGGGTCACGTGCAGTAGCACATTGAAACGCATGGTATATATGCCCCTAAGCGCGGCCAAAAAAAGCGAATTCAGAATCAGGAGTGGGGTGTGAAGGCCACGCTCTCTCTCTCTCTTCCTCCCATTTTTAGCTCTCTCTCTCTCTCTCTCTCTACTTCTCTTTGAGAGGAGACAGAGAGTTTAGAGAGAGAAACAAATTCAGAAAAAGAGTTTCTATAAATATTTTCTCATATTAAAGAAATTGAAACAAAATTAAAAATTAAAATTGAAATTCTCTCCCTCTCTGCCTAGGGTTTCCGGTTTCGCCATTGCCAAGCGTCTTCTTCTTCCTCATTTTCATATTCTTCTACGGCCACTGCTTCGAGATCCACTGCTTCATTCCAATTCAAGTTTCTAGGGTCTTACCAGGTTTCTAGCGATTGAGGTCAGCTTTCTTCAATATTTGAATATCTTTATGTTAAGCGTTGGTTTGCATTGTGTGTGTGTGTGTGTGTGTGTGTGTTTGTATATATATATATATATATATGTATTATCTTTATAATGTATAAAGACGTGCCTGGGTATTGCTTTAAGCACATAATCATGAACTTTGGAGCAATGTGTGTGTCTGTCCATGTATTCGGTCTGTACACATGTAATATTTCTACTACATTTTTATAATTAGCGAAAATTTGGTTTAGATTATGATTATAGTTCGGGGGTTTTCTACTTTGTTCCATAAAATTTTGATCGGAAAAGCTGTTAGTGGCAGCATTGCCCTGTGTTATATTCACTCAGCGCTTTCTTTGTTTAATATATGGTTGTAATTTGATTTCTTAGTAGCTCAGTTTACTATGTGTTTACCATGTTTTATTTGTTTTTCGTAGTTGAGTTTTGTGTCATAGTGTTACTCAAATGCACCCGCTATATTGTATTAGGTTTTTATATAGTTAATATTGCGCAATATAGACAACAGATATACAACTATCAATGGTATGCTCACTTGGAAGTGGGAGGATGGCGGTGATGGCGAGGCTTTTGGCAGCGGGGAATTTTTCACGAAATTTAACGGGTACAGTGGACAGAGAAGTGAAGAGAAGGAGACTTTTATAGCCAGCACTTAATAATTTTCATTTTGCTATACAATAATATATTTGTCATGTTAAGTCCCATTTTATTATTTTGACAGAGGAAGTTGGACATCAGAAATTAGCTGCTAATTTGATATGCAGGGAATTAAGTGAGGCAGATGAGCCGAATTTGCTGGATGAAGAAGGTGATTTGTTTATTTCTTTTTCTATCCCCTTATTTATTTCCTTAACTAGTTTCTTTGGATATTGATTAATCACTGTAAAGCTATAGTGCCATAATAGTGTTCAATAAAATGAGGTGGTGGTGGTGGTGAATGCCGAGTGGCATATCATATACAAGCCAATGATCTTGTCATTGTTCTTTTTAATGTTACTTCCCCTGCTTCTTTCATGGTGCTTAATTAAACTGTTGTTGATTTCTGTTTGGGTTTGCAGATATGCATGTCTTTGGCTTGAAGCCTATGGCCGATCCTTTGCATTTGGTAAGCCTGATTTTAAATTTGAGTTGTTATTTCTTCTGATGTTGTACCATGTGTACTGTTCATGTACAATGCTTGGATTTGAAGACACAGATTTGTATCTTTTTTTATTTTTCAAAAGAGAAACACCACAGTTGTATATTTCATTCAATTTTTTCTTTCTCCCCCGAGAAAAAGGGACTCTTTTTTAGCCACAAAATATCCTGTGGCAGCTTACATGCTGTTGAGTGGTCTTTTCAAATAAAATATTCTCTTATCTGTCTCGTAAAATACGAGAACTTAATAACGCAATGTTATAGTTACCTTCTGCAGTTTCATGTTTTTTATTGTCCCATTTCACACCAAATTACCACATATTAGGATTCTGTCTTCACCAGAAGCGAAAATTACTATTAAGGGAAAAGAGTCGCTTTTGTTTTCTAAATGTTACAAAGCATATGTAATAAACATAAAGTTCAATTTATTAACATGCTTTCATTTGTAGACTAATCATCACTTTCATTTATCTGATTGCTTAATATTGATGTGAAGGTATGCTGCAATACTTGTAAGAAGCCAGTCCAGGCTAGTCAATACGTAGCTCATGCAGGTTTGAAGGGGGTCTCTAATTGTTATTTATAGTTTGTGTCATTCTATCAAATTTCGTAGTTTTCCAAATACATTCCATAATGTGACGTGTGCACTTCTTAAATTTTGAAACCTTTATAAATTTTCCCCAGGTCCATGTTTGAAATCATTTGAGTTTCTGTGACAATTTATGCGCTCAATCCAAGATATCATGCCTATTCTAGGACCTGGGTTTTATTATCCAGGACCTTGTCACTGTTTTAGCCATTCGACCTCAAATTTTTCTTGTCTGCTTGTGCTAGTGTTTCTGCTGAAATGGGTTTGTTTCTCCCTTGTGGATCTCTGCAGAACTTTGTAGAATGTTAAACTCTACAGAAGAATCCATGCAGGGCGTTAATGGCAGTGTGGGGCCTAGAAAACCCGTAAGAAAAGAGAAGAAGAAGTCGCTAAATGCTTATGCTAGTATCCTTTTTTATTCACTTCCCAATGCATTGCTCAAGTCTTTGGATATGTTTGCCATGATTGCTATTTTTCAACCTAAGGAACATTTTTCCACCCTAAGATAGTTATAATACATCTGTAAAAGAAATTTCAATACAGTCTGGCCTTAGCCTATATTAGACCAGGCTATTTCAGTTGGGGAGTTAGAAAGGTTTGAATCCATTGATGCAAATGATACTGCTGTTGCAGAATCCCAGTTGAATGGACAAATTGGGATGAATTCTTCATTCTCTACGGACGCAAAAAGTAATTTTTTCCTACCCTTAATTTGTTATTTTGTATAATTACTTATTATGTACAGTTCTAGAGGGATGGTCCTTTTTTGTTAGACTTCTGGATAGTTACTGTCTGAAAATGTTATATCATAGTTTCCATTGACAACATTCTTGGGTAGATGGAATGACTTTGTCAAATGAACTGACATATTTATTACTTTAGGGAGTTCAGCTTATGGAGATGCGAAACATTTGATGGATGGTTCAGCAGTTAGTCCTGGAAATCCGGACAACTCAGCTGCTGTAACGCCTCGTGCAACAAAGCGCTCTAAATTGTATTCTTTTCCATCCTTTTCACCTTATATTGATTTAAATGTTTATTTATTGCACATCTTAATGTTTCAGTTACAAATTGGTTTTCCCAGTAAATGTTCTTGGTCTGAGTATCTTTTTGGTTCTATGTTCAATAGATGATTACTCTACTCGTTTTAGGAATTTTTATATTAAATAAATTAAACAACTTTTGGGTTGCTGATGGAGCCATTCAGAGATAATTTAGGGTAGTTGTGGAATAATCTCAATTTTCAACTTCATATGTGTGCTATTGGAAGTTAAAAATCATGATATAACAGGATTTTAAACTATTTGTTCTTAGGTGAATGCTTATATCTTATCAGTTGTCCTAGTCTCCACTCTCTCCATTCATATATGCCCCACTTGGCATCTTATGACAAACATGGGTACCCCCCTTTATTGCCTTAGGTGCAAAGTAACTAATGACAAACAGTGGTACGCAGTTTATTGCCTTTCTTAGCAAAGTAGCTAATCCCGAAACACATTCCCAGATCTTTTGGTTGTTGAATATACCAATTTATTTAAAACATCTGTCCAACTTTTATAGCAGTTGCTTTAAATCCTGTTGCCAGATTTTTGTCCTTTTGTCACTGGTTTCCATTATGTGATGCAAACTGTTTTTCTGTTTTGTAGGATAGCAGGTGAGTGGCTAAACTATCAGATGATCTTGAAACAGCATCTACTGTCTCAAAAGTCATTAGCGATCAGGATGAATGTATCTGCGAGGCTAGATTTGAAATTTATTTGAAATTGTTACAATTTCTCAATTCCTCGTAACTCTGTTAATTGAATGGGTGGCTTTTAGATTCTGGATAGACTATAGTGTGAAAATTGTATTACAATTGGAACAAACATTAGTTAAGGTTGTTTCCTCAAATTTATCCACAACTTGACTTTTGAAGAGACTGATCCTTGAGTTGGACAAAGATTCTGCCCTTGCATGGGACTTGGTTTTGATTTTGCACTATGTTCTGTAATTGAGGGAAATCCTATATTATTGATGAAGATAAGTTACCCCTATCTTGGTTAGGGATTAGAAAACCTAACGGGTTGAGTAACCTTGTTGATGGACTTACAGCTCAGACTAAAACTGTTAGAATAGTTCCTGTTAAGTCTCTGTACTTAGGCAGTTAGGTTGGCACCTCAATGAATTTAAATAGAGGTTGGGACAGGTGAAGTTGGGGTAACTGAAGGATGTGATCTCATGGCAAAGAATTCTCTAGCTCCCCATGTCTCAATTAACTTTAATGTCCGGTTGTTGGAAATGTAAAGGAGGATCTGGAAAATATAATGTTATCATTATTTAGTTTAAATCTAATTATCATCAGTCTATGAAACTAAAAGGAATATTTTTGGTTTTTCTTAGTTCTGCTGTTGAATTAGTTATTAACGTGTAGACATGTGCTGAATGCATGTCTTTAGGTCACATCTCCCAACAAACTGTTGCTGAGAGTGGAATCCCTAATGACAGTGTTGTTGGATATAAGAAGCCTGGTCAAGTCAATGGATGCTGCCTGCCAATAAAAGGTATAGTCAGAATTGTGTAGTTTGCTCAATGCATGTCCCTATACACATGTATGATTGATTTTGCGTTCCTGTAAACATGAACTGTCTAATATATCTTTTTCTATTGAAGCGGGTAAAATTCTACTGAGTAACAGTTTATGAAAGTTTGTCCTCTACCTTATTTCCAAATTTATTTACTTCATTTGCTTCTTGTTTTCACAGTATTTAAAATCGTCTATTTTGATATATGAAAGCAGATACTCCGGTTCCCTTTGCTACCAAAATCTATTACTCTCAAAGAAACAATCGTCTTCGCTCTGCACTTTCCCATCTTTACTACGAGGCGGTGGCATCAGCCGAGGAATTTTGCAGGGACACGGTGAATACAAACTTATCAAATGAAAATGTGTACCATTCACAGGCTTCATCTCAGAAGGATACATCACCGCACCAAATCAATAGCGAGTCTAACGGCAAGGTTTGTCTTTCTTTTCCTTTTTTTCCTATTCATCATCAGTAGCTTATTGCATTCACCTAGGATTTTTTCTAGAGAAGTATTATCTCTGATGTTAATAAGTATGAATTTTGATCTCTCTTTTTTTTTTCCCCCCCCCCCTTATTAGTTTTGTAAGGTTTGATGTATTAGGAGTTGGAAATATGAAGAAGACTGATGTCGCGTATCTGACCCATTATGTCTCTTACGGTGGCATCACTCTGTGCTAATATTTCATTTTTCTCTATGATTATAGGCACTGTGGGCTCAGGCTAGTTAAGGTCATTTGTTTGTCAAAGGTTGCACCAAAGATTAAGTGCATGTGAATATATGATTTGTTTCTATGGAATTGCTCGTTACTTACTTAGGAACCAGTGAGTTGAAGTTACAGTTGTTCTTTTGAAACAGAAGGACTCACTTTCTCTGCCTTCTGTTCAAAATCCTGACCAAATGCTTGCACAAAGCTCAGAAGTGTGCTTGGGTACATCTGGAGTATGCCCGCCTCCAACTCTGAGTGATTTCTCTAAGCAGTTCCCTGTTGATAATGTTCAGAAGTCTCAGGTTGCTCCTGTTGGTTTGGCAAGAAACAAGTACCTCTCAAAACCTTTCTTGTTTGCGGGCAATTCAGGTACTTCTTTATGGCATTTTATTGTAGTTTTATTTTTGAGTTCGCCCTTGAATTGGAGTTAAGTTTAAGTGTATATAAGGTCTTGCATAAAAATTTTGGAAGTCATGCGATACTTAATAGCTTGTTATTTACTATAGAGAAACCAGTAAAGCTCAACGTGCTTCTGAATGAGATCACTGCACTATGCAGTTCCTATTTTTACAGTTTTTGCTTTATCTTGTATTCTGATGTGTTGTGTCAATTGAGTTCTATGATCATTACCTCACTATCCATATGCTGTTACCTTCTTCTCTGGAGGTCAAAAGAAAAAAAGATTTGGAGGGCAGTTTTTGTGAGGATTGTCAGATACTTGAGAACTTGAGAAATCTCACCCATTTTGTAATGCTTAGTTTCTCTAACTTACCAAATCTTCGCTACCTCCTAAGGGTTCTACACTTGTAATTGTTTTATTGATGAAAAATTAAATACAACTAATTTCTATTTAATGTCGTAAATTTTTTTGAAGAGAGCATTTACCAGTGTTTTCTCTTAATTTTCTACAGTATGGAAACATGACTTGCTTTTTATATCAGTTAGTCATTGATAAGAAATAATCCATTGGTATAGTTTTCTTTTCTTTTTTTTTTTTTTTTGGAACAGAATTTGTGAATTCCTTTTCTCATTTTCTTTCCACGTGCACATTGTCTAATACCTTCAAGATGGAAATAATTGGGTTGTGTGATTGGATTTGTAGGACAACCTCTGGGAGCAGTGCAACAGCAAAATGGTAGTGTCCCTGTCTTATAAGAGTTTGACGGGGGTATTTTTGTTTTGCCAGAGGAAAAGCTGTAATTAACCACATACTTGAGGTTAGGTTCTAGGAATCCTTTTTGATATTGACCAAGTTATCCGTTAAAATTGTTCATTCTGCCCTTCTTCATTATACCTGAGTACCGGCCCCTGTTTATAGTCATTCAAGAATCAAAATGATGGAAAATCTTTTGATTGCTGAGAGGGTAAATTTGTAATGCGTACAGTTGTATATCTGGCTTATGTAAATATAAATTTTCTCCTCAAATTGCTGCATTTTTCCCCCGTTTGTGTGTGCGTATTACTTCTTTTTCTTTGTTAATGGTTGATATGAGACTGCAGAACTTGGCAAATATTTCTTTTTGTTGTCAAATGATATCCTTTATTTAGTTTAGAAGTGCACTAGATCTCTCCGGGGAGGAAGAACATGGCGTCGCCAAAGTCTCGGCCTGGTTCCGTCTTGATGAAGATGTGGGCCGGTGTTCTCTCACCATCTCTTTTTCTCCTATATGGTCTGCAGACAGGGTTGCGGTTAAGGCAATACTCTGGCTTGGCTAGCACCTAGCTTTCGTATTCTTGTTGCCTTGTGAAGATCATTTTCTGAAAGGCAAAACGCGTATTTGTTGTTTTTCGACGAGGTTCTCTTTTCCCTTCTGAAAATAGTTCTCATGGCCTGCATTTTGCTGATTCCCATCTCTTCAGGAAAAAGAAAACCTCAAGGTTTTGATTGAAAAAACATGTAATAGACACGAGTTATTTTTGGTATGTGGGTTTATGATTATTGAGTTGATCTTTATCATCTACTAGTCATTGATAATCAAGGCCCCCTAGAAGGAAGGGCAGTGAGGTTAAACGCCACTCAAATATGTCTCCTATTGATGTGGTTATTGAGGGTTTGGTGGGGGATGGGAGCTTTGTTTCTCCAATTCAATGACAACCCATGTGGGGGAGTTGTCAGCAGGCGGGTCCGGGTAAGTTGCCCTTGGCAATTATGACAATGCAGTGGCATGAGACTAACGTGTGGCAGCAATAGACTAGGACAGCCTCTTATCCTTGTGCTAGAGGAATTTATTGATATCTAGAATTTAACGTGTCTTTTAGAAGCATTTTTTGCTAGTTGTGATTAAAATATCCACTATTCCTGATGATGTGACTTGATACAATCGTGGATTGTTTTGTCTTGTCTTCACCAATATGATCTTCTTTTTGGTATGTTTATTCTACCATAAATTATCATTTAATTGAACTGATTTTGAAAAGGGAAAAAAATAATATGTATATATATATACACACGCGCACACACACACACACACGTAATGGAAGAAAATTGTGACGACTGTGTATGATTCCCCTCACTCTGCAACAGTTGAAAGGTTCGCTTAAACTAAATAACTAATTGTTTGTAGAAGCAGAGATGGTTTAGGTGTGTGTTTTTTATCCGGGTGATGCTACAAAATGTGATTCTGTGTCAGCCGATCATGTAGTTTGTTGCATTATCATCTCTGATAGAAACATAATATCAGCAAGAGCATATAACAACGTTTGATCTTCACTGATGTATGATTTCGTCTTCAAGTGTATTCACGCATTATCCTCCTTTTTGTTTGGTTGTGTATGGGCACAATTCTTTATTTATCTTTGTTAATATCATGTGCTACATGTGAAAAAATTGAGGCTGGCAGTATTCACGATACGATAGTTCTGAGATGGTGGCAAATTAAATATTTAGAATACTAACCAATTGGTAAAAATTAATGTAATATGGTGTATTTGGCGATATACACTAATGAGAATGGAATATTCTTTGGGTATTGACATTTAAAAACAGCACATGCGAATTGGCCATTATTCATTTATTCAAGTTGTGGCTGCTGTAATATATTTGGCTGCTTTTCTCTGGGAAACATAATCTCTCTCTTAGCATGATAAAAAGTGGTGATAGCTCCTTGTCAAAAAAAACCCATGCAGCGAAAATATTCCTTTCTTTCATCTAGGTTTCGTATCACAAATTGTGTGGAAAATATTAGGTTAAGTACATGAGAATGGTTCTGTGAATTCATTCGTCTCTCTTTTCCTATATTCAAGCAAAAAGAATAATGATATCCTGTAATATTATAAACAAAGAGCATCTCCATCTAACTTATATGATAAAATCAATCTTGTTTTCTAATCGGGGTAATATCAATTTTGTATCTTGTATTTTGCATTTTGATATTTTATTCGAATTATATTGATATTTAGATTCGAAATCTATTATAAATTTATTACATGACACCAATTTATAATAATTAATTTACTAAAATGTAGTTTAAAAATTTGAAAATAAAACGCGTAAAAATTTATCTGATAATAAATTTATTAAATCATCTTGATAAATTAACAATTCTATATTAATATTAAAATGTAGAATTATAATAAATTTCAAATTTTAAGATCAATATTAATAATAATTAAAATATAATATATAACTTAAACAATGTCATAGTACAAATACAAATACAAAGTTTAAAAGCAATATTATTTCTTTCTACTCTTACGTTTTAGAGAATAAGTTAGGACTTAGGAGCTTATAATATAAAATGTCAGAAATTTGTACCGTACTTCATGAGTATTGCATTGGAAGTAATAGTACCAATTCAGCTTTTGCTGGATTTTCTCTTTTATTGAGGTAAGGGTCAACTGAAAAGACCAAGACAAGTCAATATCTTTGCCTTAATGAAATTTAGTACACGAAAAATAGGAAAATGGGAAAGAGAAAAAAAAAAAGTGTGAATTTATATATATATATTCGCGCTTGGCAGGCGATAACTCGCTTAAGAATTATAAATCTTATCCGAAAGCATTTTCTTGGCGAGTTTCGATTTTGACAAAGACAGAGAGACTAACAACCGACAGACAAAGCCCTCCTCCAAAAACTCCCGACTCTATGCTCACATGATCGAAATTGGATAATAAATCACATCTTCTTCACTCATATATTTCCACATTATATTTATATGTATATATATTTTTTATATTTTATTTTTATTTTTATTTTTGTCTTTTCAAATTTAGATTCATTTGATTTTATTGAATTCCCAATCCTTATTCGTCTCAACCTTTTTTCACATTTCCTTGCCATGGAAGTGTGGCGAGCAAAATGAGGGTTTGGCCAAAAGACACGGAGAACAAGATGTTTTGGGAGTGGCGGGCCCACCCAATTTTTGCCAACCTTGGTAATCATTGGATTCCTCCTACAATTTCATTGCATTTTGGGAATGAAAATGGTTATTTTTCCAAAAGAAAAAAAAATAATAATTGAGAAGCATAAAAACGTGTTTGGTGAACAAGACAAGGAATTTTGGGTAGTGGTTTTTTTTTCCCCTAATTTTCTTTGAGTTCTCTCAAAATTACTTTACTAATGCTGGTATTGTAATAGAATTTCCAACTCATTAATGGATAAAACACTATTTAAAGTTAGAAGCTACTTAATCATATATATATATATATATTTTTTAATTTTATAGTTTTAAATGAAATTCTAATATGATGTGTTATTTACTATTGGTTGAATATATATTGAGACTAAAATTGGATAAAAATTTTGAATACAATATTCAATTATAATGTAATATGACATTAAGATTTTATGCCATATTACATTCCATAAACACAGAAAATAAGAATAATTATTGCACTTACATGTTTGAATTACATAAGATATCTCCATGGCATGAGGATTGATAGAATAAATCACTTGTAAGCTTAGGTTAGGTCGTTAGTCTTTGGACCAAACGATTTTAGAGGAATACGTACTAGGTGTAGTCTTTTTATAGTCTTTTTTGCATTCTTCCGGTTTTACTGCATGATATGTGAATTTTATTTTGTTTTATTATATTATTAAAATATTAAAATAAATAATGGAAGTCACATGACAGATAATGAGATTAGAGAGTATAAAAGAGAGTGAAAAAAATAATATATTTAGCACTCCTCAATATTTTATATTCATTTTCAAAATTAGATTTCATATTTGAGTTACATGAGTTACATATCATTCCAATATGTGAAGATATAATACCAAAAATATTTATTTAGAAAAAAAATACTGATATTAAATTACCTCTAGTGGTATTTTGTAAATTTTAAGATGAATTATTACTATTAGGGGAAATTTTTAAAATGATTGCCTCTTTTATCAATTTTAGGTGTCTTTTGGTAACACTTTTATCTTTTTAAACACAAAAACGAAAGTATTTTTTCTTATTTTGTTTTTTGATTTTTAAAAACAAAAAATGTGTTTGGTAACAATATTTTTGTCTTTGGTTTTTTAAAATAAAAACAAAACATATTTGATAGCTAGTACTTTTTACTTTTAAAAGTGAAAAATCAAAATGGAGAGTAATAAGGGAAAAATGGAGGAGAAAATGAGGAGAGAGAGAAAATTGGTATTTATCTAAATAAATTTCAGAAATGGTACTTTCAAAATAAAATTTTAAAAGGAATATTCTTCTAAATTCGGGAATTTTTTTAAAAAAATTACCATTTTCATAGTTATATTTTGAAAAATATCATTTTTAAAAATATTTAGAAAGATATTACTTTTAAAAGAGGCTAGAGAGATAGTAACAAACGAGATAGTGATTAGAGAGAATATGTTGAATTTTGATTATGCTTTTCTAAAAATTTGTTAAAAAAAAATTTAAAAGTAAGAAATTTTATTGTCAAATTAAAAAAATAAAAAATAAAATTAGTTTTACCAAACATGACTTTGAAAAATATTTATATTTTTTTATTAAAAAAATAAAAAAAAACTATTTAAATAAATAGTTACAAAACAATCCCTTAGTAAGAAGCTTAGTATTTTAAGTTATAAAATAAATAATGAGATGATTATGAACAATTATCCGATTATATGGCTTCACAGTCGAGCAATGTCAATTTTTACTCAATAATAGTGTCAAGTCACACAGTCTTTATTCGACAATATTGTCAAGTATAAATAAATAGTGTCAAGATGTAAACGATAATAATGTCGATTATTAGACTTAAGAATAAGTTCATGACTTAAAAACTCTAATTTCACAACAATAGCATTGAAATTTGGGAAAGACTAATTACCAAAGGCGCTATTTAAAGTAGACTCTTTTGCAGAGAAATCCATTGGATTAAACAAAAATAAACAGCGGGAGTGGAACTTTTCCTGCTTTGGAGGCTGTGTCGTTTGTGAACTCAGGAATGTGTTTTTGTTACCTCCGCCCGTGGACTTGGACCAACAGACCTTTAAGTGGGACCCACCTTGAATGGATACATTTCAATTAAAAATTAAAAATTGCTAAAATTACAATATATACATTCCGATTTTTTTAAAATAATTGATAGGTGGGCCCTATTCCCAATCACCTTCTGCTCTCCTTCAATTTCTTGTTGAACCCCAAATAAATGTTAATTAATAAAATATGTGTAACAGCTTGTTTGGCGAAACTTGAAAGATTTTCAAGATTCCCATTATATCTTCGATGACTCTTCTACAATTTTATTATTTTTAAAGAAAAATTGAAATACTACCAAAAAATGTCACCTGATTTCAAAAGGAAATAAATCATCGTAGTTTTGTTGCTCCTGAACTTTTATTAATTTATTTATTTTTTTAATGGAATCCTGAACCTTTATTTTTATATTTAGAAATGTGTTATGCGTGAAACGTAAGATTACTTTCTCAACTTTTTAAAGGTTTTGTGAATCCTCCAACGATTAAGAGAAACAAAAAGATTAAAAAAAAAAATGAAAGCTTCCGAGATAAGCCATTTCCTAAAATATTTTTTAAAATAAAGTGACACCATAAATATATACTTTTTAAAATAATCAAATCGTATTATAATCTTATCAAATCACATAATTAAGAGCATCTCCAAGCTAATAATTTAGGATATGACATAAAATTTATTCTTTAACACCATGCTATATTTTTTTTACCAGATTTGATATGTATTTATCATAATTTAGCACCATGTATATAGCATACTATATTTCGGCATTTGATTAGCTTTAAATTTATTTAACAAAATTATTATATCTTAAATTTTAAAACACATAAAAAATACATTTTTCAATGATAACACTCTTTTTCACACATCTGAATAAAAAAAAATGAACTAATATGTAAATTTATAAAAAAAAAATTAACAACTAATATTTCCAATTTATTACTAGTATTAACAAATTCAATGAAGATTGTATTATTATTATTTTTTTTTGAAACTTTCCATATAATTTATAATTATTTTCATTGCAAAAGCAGATCTCCATTATAAATTTGGATAAAGTTTCTATTATTAGTACAATTAGTTTTATTTTTTTTATTATTAGGATAGTTCCTTCCGGGCATCATAATTTGGCTGTATTCGAATTTTTTATGCGTGTTAAGCTCACAGAAAAAGAAAAAAAAAAACAAGGAAAAAAAAAAAAAGACAAAACCAGAAACTAACCGCACTCCAACAAGGACCCAATCCTATCTCTCTCTATATTTATGTAGATATCTATCTAGTCTTTACTGTCCCAAACAAGAAAAAAAAAATACAGTACTTAGAAAACTCGATCTCAATCCTCATTTTCTTTGGTGTAAAATCAAATAAAATAAATCCCAATAAAAATCACAAATCACATTCTGCAGAACCAAACATTCAATTCATTTCATTTCATCTCATTTTAATTTATTACCATAAATTTATCTCTCTCTCTCTCTCTCTCTCTCTCCCAAAAGCTTAACTCTCAGTTTTGCTTTCCACACCTCAAACCCCACCAAACAAACAAAAACATATGATTTTGTATACATAGTGGGTGTATATATAGATTTTGGATGTGGGTTTCTTGTGTTGAAGAAGAACACAAGAGAAAAATGTCAACTTTGTAGATATTTAAACATATATATATATATATAAATATATATTGGTCTATAGATATATATAGAGATTTTGTTCGAGGAAGAAGAAGAAGAGGAAGAACATATAGAAGAAAATGTCGATAAGGAGTATAATACAAGATATGAGGATGTCACGGTCGCAGCGGGTGGTGCAGGAGGGCTCTTCTACGGCGGCGATGGCGGTGGTTGATGGGTTGAGCCAGAGTTGCTGGGCGAATATGCCACAGGAGCTGCTGAGAGAGGTGCTTCTGAGGATTGAGGCCTCTGAGACTGCCTGGCCGCCGAGGAAGAGCGTCGTCGCCTGCGCCGGAGTTTGCCGGAGCTGGAGGCTCATTACTAAGGAGATCGTTAAGACTCCTGAGCTCTCTGGAACCTTGACCTTCCCCATCTCTGTCAAGCAGGTTCATCTCTTTTATCATCTTCTTATTTATTTATTTATTTGTTATAATCTTATGGATTGTCCTTTTAGATTTGATTTAGCTGTCTAGTTGTTGGGTTTTTTTATTTTTATTTTTTTAAGGAAACGAGTTTATTTAATATGCATTTGGAGTGGATAGATTTTGAATTGAATTTGGTTCTGCTCAATGGGCAATGGGTATTTGATGAAATGTATGTATTTTTCCTTTAAATACACGCGCGCACACATATACATATATATATATATATCTTACGGCTTGTATTGAATGATTTTGGTTTTTCTTGTTTTAAGTTTTTTATTTTTTTTTTGGATAGCTATTGAATTGGATTTGGGTTTGTATATACCTTGTATATACTGAATTTGGTTCTGGGAAATCAGGCTGGGTAATGGGTACTGATAATATATACATATATAATATATATATATATATGTTTTTTTGGTAGACATATGATGAATTTTCTTCTTTTTTAGGATTTATGTGATTATTTACATTGGAATGTAAAAGATCGACTCAATTTGCTCTGTTTTTCTTTCGAATATTCTGAATCCTAGACCCTTTTTTTTTTTTTTTCTCTCCCTCTTTACAGTTTGTTTGCTAAATTGTTTGAGTTTGTTGTTCATTTAGCATTTGAGGCAGGAGAGACCATTTTTCCTTCGTAATCTTATAATGGAAACATTATTTATTCGAATGTCGGCTTATTTTGATACATTTTCCCTCCAATTTCCACTCATTCTGAAAGTGTGTTTAGAATATCTCTGTACTAGCGTCTAGCTTCACATGATGAAGTCTAGTGGAGCTTGCTTGCTTGCTTTGGTGGTGGTAGAATGAATTTCAGACTGAATCCCTCATAAGTAAATTTGATATTAGCGAAGCCCGACAGAAACTTGTTAATAAAATCCTAGATATTTCCTTTTAAATTTTGGCATTTTCCCAATCTTTGGGAGTTTATGTGGAAAATTACTCAGCAATTTCCATTTTCTCGTTAGTGCAGGTTCTTTTGGGGACCACGTATCAATATGATGAGTAGACTTTACTTTTAAAGTGGAGGATTTGTTCTTATTAGCTTGCTCCACTTGACTTGCCAATGACTTGGTTTTTAATTTTTTATTTATTTATTTGTTTTTCCCCCCCCCCCCCCTAAATGTCTTAGTTAATCGGTTGGTCTAGGTTGCATAGTGGGAAATTTCTCACTTGTGTTAATTATTTCTGGTGTTCAGCTTGGCATTTGTTAACCATTGTTGGTTAAAGACTCTTCTTTTCTTAAATTCTCTAATCAGGTTTTTTGTTGTTGATTGCCTGCAGCCTGGTCCAAGGGATAGTCTCCTCAAGTGCTTTATAAAACGGAACCGTTCAACCCAAACATATTTCCTTTTTCTCAGTTTGACTAATGGTGACCATTTGCTACATTAACTGGAGTTCCATATTAGTTGAGATTATTTTCTTTGAAGTTGCCAATATGTGTACACTTATTATCAAATTATACCATCATTGGTCTTGTTCATTTGAGCCTTGGAGATCTTAACTTCTTTTTCCCTTGCCTTCATGGCAGCACTAACTGATGATGGAAAGTTCCTTCTTGCTGCTCGCAAGTGTAGACGTGCCACCTGCACGGATTATATCATCTCTATGCATGCCGGTGACATGTCTAAGGGAAGCGGCACATATATTGGGAAAATAAGGTATGCATTAGGCGTACTTGTTACTGTTTTCCTGAACCATGGGCCTATGTTTTACTATTTTCTGGGTCTATGTCTAGGTCTAATTTTCTGGGGACTAAGTTCACAATATATGACGGACAGCCGCCACATACTGGAGCTAAGATTACAAAAAGTCGCTCTACTAGGCTAGTGAATTTGAAACAAGTTTCACCTCGGGTCCCTGCAGGCAATTACCCGGTGGCTCATGTTTCATATGAGTTAAATGTGTTGGGTTCCAGGTACGAGTTTATCTTCTGCAACAATGTGTAGAATTTCTGTTATAAAAGCACTTAGAGATTGTTTTTCAAACATCATCTGCACAGGACTTTTCAGTCTTTCTTCATCATTTCATCTGGTAAAAAAATGTTAAGCTGGGTGTTCTCTGTCAACTAGAACTCGTAAAAACTTGATTATTACTTATGAACAGGGGTCCAAGGAGAATGCAGTGTATCATGGATGCCATTCCTTCCTCTGCAATTGCTCCTGGAGGAGTCACCCCAACCCAGATGGAGTTTTCTATTACCAATCCAGATTCCTTTTCCTCACTCTCATTATTCCATTCGAAATCAAACCGCATGGAAAATTTTCTATCGGGGCCTTTGGTCAGTCAAAGCCATGAAGCGCTGGTGTTAAAAAATAAGTCTCCTAGGTGGCACGAGCAGCTCCAGTGTTGGTGCTTGAACTTTCATGGGCGAGTAACAGTTGCTTCAGTGAAAAACTTTCAGTTGGTGGCTTCTCCAGAGAACGGACCATCTGGACCGGAACATGAGAGGATCATCCTCCAGTTTGGTAAAGTAGATAAAGATTTATTTACCATGGATTACCGATACCCAATATCGGCATTCCAAGCATTTGCTATCTGCCTCAGCAACTTTGACTCCAAGCTTGCTTGTGAATGATGCATGTAAGAACGGTTTTGAGTTTTTCGTTTCTACGAGTTCCGAGTATTTTGAGACTGATGTTGTTGAAGTATGACAGTGGTCAAGTAATCTGTTTGAAGTTTTTATTTACACAACTCTTGGTAACCCCACTTCTTGTTTCCTTTCTTGTCAGGATCAGCAAGATTTGGTGGTCATTGGAAAAAGGCAGCTGGCTTATGTCTGGGTTTTACTTTACCAAATTGAACTTCACATTGTCCAGATGGGAAGAGTTATATGGAACTTGAGAGGAAATCATAATCATCCATTGTACATTTTTAGTTTTCGTTGATGTACATAATAACTCTATTTTTTTCAATATAAAGAAATTTGCTTTGCTTGTGATTTGTGTGACTAGTATACCCCTAATCAAAATTCATTATGTTATCATATCAATGCATTAATTTTCGGCTGTGTAGAAACTAGAACCTCCTCATTCATCGATGTATTTATGAGTCTAGACTTGTTAGTTGTTAGGTTGTTTGACCTTGCAAAGCTTCTTCAGATTAATTGTGGCTCTTCTTGTCTGTTCAATATTTTTTTCCCGGTTTGTTTTTTGAATGGGAAATGCTAAGGTACAGAGTGAATTTCATCGCAGTTTGCGAGAGCCAAGGACAGAAATTATATAGGAAACAATTAAGCTGTTGATCAAATCTTTTAACAAAAGGTTCATAGTTGGTGACAACTTGCGAAAGTCGTACTGAATTCGCAAGTTTTTTCACAGTGGTCCAAACGATCGTAGGAAAATTTATACGAATACAAAACTGAGCATTTTGAACGTAGTGACAATTGGCCAAGTATTCAATCCGTGTAGAAAAAGTCACACCCAACTAAGACAACATTGGTTAACAGTTGAAAATATATAACAATAAATACAAATGTTATAAAAAGTCTCGCACCATAGAGAGAAGTATATATAAGTTCTGCATCCTTATAAAAATGGACAGGCTTAATTGTTCAAAATTCATATACATAATTTTTCAAAGTAAAACTAGAACGTGCTTAGCTAGTTGGCTAATCCCTTGTCATGCTTTGTCTAGTAAAAGCTCTTCACTTACAATGATATCATATGTAAACGTTCCATATTTACATGAACGAGTGATTTAACTCTTTACTAAGCGGCTTGCATGTTGATGCTTGATTCGGAAGTCATAGGTATAGCTTCAGCAGCTTCTTCTTCTTCCTCTCTAAGCAGGTCATCTGAGTGTAACTGTGGTTGATTAAGACTTCGAACAAACTTCGTGAATGAAGGAAAATGCTCGGGTGAGAAGAAATAAGCACCCATTCTCTGATAAGTGAACAGGTTCACCAAATTCTCACCGGACAAATTCTCACGGATCTGTTCAAAGCCTCCTGGAGCCCCTGAAACTGACGAGTTCTGTCCAGAAATCTCAATCCCATGCTTTCTGCAAGATGTCATAATCTGTTTAAGTAATAATTCAGGGCTCGAAAGGGAATCATGGGGTTGGTGTTCATCTGACAAGTCCATTCCGGCCAATATCATTTTGCAGGAATTCCTTGCAAACATCTGTGCCACTTCTCCATAACCATCTCTATGGCATGTGTTATAGAACCCAGAAGTTAGCTCAAGAGGGTGAGACCTTGTTCCGTACCATGAGTGCATGAGTGGGACTTTACCAGAAATTTCTATTTCAGTGTCCTCGAAAACTGAAGCCGCCATAGAAAGTAGCCGATCCCCATGATTAATAAGCTGGTTTGAATACCACAAAAGGAAGAAGTCGCCGTAGGGCGACTCCCATGATCCACCATGGTCCTTGAAGAAAGAGTTCGAGTTTGGTGGCTGATCATAACTTGGAGCATCATGGGGACCGCCAAGTCCCCAATATGGATTCCCAGTTGCTTCAGCATGCTGCTTCAGACTGCTGAGCATGGTTTTGTCATAACACTGGAATTCTCCAACACCAGGGACTGTACCCGCTTTTGCTATCTGATGGTAAGAAGGATAACGAAGTTCACCATCAGGTCCTAAGCCAATGGAGACACCCTGAAATTAGCATAAGAGAAGCCACATAGAGCGTCAGCAGACATAAAAGACATGGGAGATTCTATTTCTTTCAGAGTTTTCGAAATCAAAAATCTCACCTCAATCGTGGAACCCATGGAACACAAGAATGAAGACTTGAAACTCTCACAAAAGTCATGGTAAACTTGAACTGGGGTTTTTCCATGGAGAACAGGAAGATCATCAACAGCTAGTGATAAGCACTCTTTGTACTGCTGCCCTGACCGATCTGTGAAGAAGATGCTAGGTTCGGATTCGCCAATCTGAGACACCCAGTCCGGGAGTGAGATATTCGATTGTTTAGATGCATGGAAACAAAGTGAGACATGGATCTTGAGACCTGCATTCTGAACCATCTCTGCAAGAGCCAGGTACCCTGACCACTCATATTTTCCAATAGCTTCTTTCTCCACTATTCCCCACCAGACTGGGAGCTCAACACCTTCAACACCTAACAGCTTCAGGGCCTTCAGTCCAGCCGTGATCGCTCTTGCATGGTTTACTGTATTGCAATCTGAAATTACATCCAACGGCAACCCAACAAATAACCTTACACCAGCATCAAACTGCAAAAAACACAACAAAAAGTCGGTAAATTATAAACTTCGTCAAGCATATGAACCATTCAGTATCAGTTTTCCTTAGAGTAAGAAAGCCTTTTTCTACTACATATCTTGCAACATTACATAATTCAGATCGATTAAATATAAGCGTCTTTGCTTAATCAATCCAGAAAAAATCTTGAGCTAAAAAGTCCCATGTTTTCAGGTCTAATATTTTAAAAAAGAGAACCCAAGTCTAATGACTCTAATCATCGAATTCGTAGCTTTTCTCCATATCCATCTAGCTTTACATTTTCCTATACCCATTTTGTAATCAACAATCCCAATTTCCCCAAATAAACACCAAATACAAACGTGCCCACAAAAAGAGAAAAATAGTATAATTTTCCTCTTATAAAAAAGTTAGCTAGCTCGTTATGAAATTAAATGCTAATGATAGGAGATTTATTCAATAATATAAGAGAGATTATTTACACCTCAAACTAGCTAACTTGGCAATCCTGGGTCCAAAATATATATACACATACTATATATGAAGTGAATTCGACTCTGTATCCTTCTTACTTATTATTTACAACCCTTTTCATGTTTGGTTCCCGATAAAATAAATATTGGGAAAAAGAGAAAAATTAAATAAATAAAATCCTTATCTTTCCTCATCTTCCAATTTCTCAAAAACAATAACAGATATATGGAGAAAAAACAAAAAGTAAAAAAAAAAAAAAAAATAACAGATATATGGAGAAAAAACAAAAAGTAAAAAAAAAAAAAAAAACTCACCGATTTGGATCTTCCGGCGAGACCCGAAACTTCTCTAGTAGACCGTACAGGTTCCGATAGTACGGCATTCGTCGGTGACAATCGAAGCCTGGCGTTGTTCCACCTCCTATTCTGATCGAACCAAATCCTGCTCCTCGAACCAAACACCTTCCCAAGACCCGGATGAGCTTTCGAGCTACTACAAAACCCTAGCTCCCTGTACGCCACTTCCATCGCTCCAACCTTCGCCTGCGAGCTCCCAATCACAGAAACCTCCATTTTCAACGATTGTTTGTTCTTTTTTCCTCTTCAAAATTCAACTTTTTTCGCAAACGAAAAGCGTTTTTTTGGATTTAAAACAGCTCCAAAAAATTTTCCCAGAAAACAAAACAGAAAATTTCGAAGGAAAAATAAAAGTATGAGAATTTGAATTTGTTTTCTGGGAAAAATTTTAAATTAATTTACGAAAATTTTGAATAAAGGTCTGAGGCGAAAACAGAAGAAGATGAGTTTTTGAAGCCAAGAAAAATTGGAGCTCTCAATGGCTATTTATATATGAAAAATAATTAATAAAACATTAAAAAACTGAAGTAACCTGAGATGCGCTTTCTTTCCGGGACCATTGGATTACGTATTACTTTTTTTAATTAAAAAAAAAGCGACGAAAGGGAATGCACCACGTGTCACTAATCTAGGACACCAAAGTTGGGCCTCATATATTTTAATTGGTTTTATTATTATTATTATTATTTTAAAATAAATAAATAAATGGAATTTACTTTATTTTATCCAAACTGATTAGATAATAGACACTCTATTGGCATGTTGATTGATTGTGTTGCGTACGTGTCAATGAGAGAGAGGGACTTAAAATAATTGAATTGTACTGTTCATATTTTAAATCATAGATGATTATAATATTTGGTTTGGTGGATAGAATCATACAAATGTGCGTGTGAACCCTTTTTAAGGAACAAACTTTCTTCTCAATATTTCAAAATTTTTTAGGTTTTGTTTTTGAGAGGGAAAGATTCACTGTTTGGGATACTCTACTACTCTGAAATTCTCTGTAACGTTAGGAGGATAACATTTTGTTTGTATGTGTATTGTATCAGTTATCTTATTCAAAATATATCCGTAATAATATACAATGTATCTCTCTAAATCCCAGCACAGAATACGTATATCTATATAAAAATAAAATATCTAAAAGTTCTCTGCAAATACAGTAAAATTTTTTATTCCCAATATGACAAGGGAATTGAGTAAAAAAAATAACGAAGTAAGTTCGCTCAAATGTAATAGCATTCACTACGTGAGATATTGGTTTCGAATTATATTGTGAGTAAACGTGAAAATCTATTATCTCTAATAGGGTGAGATGAAAATTAGGTAATAATATGTACTTTATTTTAATTTATAATAGGTCATTAATTAACTCTTACTTTTTAAAAAAAATTAAAAATACTTTTATGCATTTTTAAACAATATTTTTATATTTTTTTATATATTTGTGATCACATATTTAATCTTGATTAATAACATATTTTCTTCTAATATTAATATTCAAAGTCCGAATCTTTTTCCACTTGTGAAAAAATGTAAAATTACACCGCTAATTGAACATCTATTTATTGAAGGTCCAAATTAAAAATACTATACTTATTCATGTGTCAGCAACATAAGAGAAAATCTAGCTCTTAAATATGAACAAGAGAGGAGAAAGGTTTGCATTACTACTTTTACATTCCCTTGTTCTTCAAGCAAAGTGAGATTCTTTAAATTCCTTTTCTTCATTTTTATTTTATTTAATTTTGTTTTCACCAAGATGAAATAAGTTATAAGGATAATAGCTATATTGGAAAACGTAAGTTCATTTGTAACAATTAACCTAATTTTTGTGCAAAATATGAATATGAAGAGAATTGGGTGAGATAGAACTTGAGAAATGAAGAAGATAACCATTAAATATTAATCTTCCCTAGGTGGCCTTCCTTTTTTTTTTATAAATTTCATCATTATGGTAAGGAGCATAGAATGAATAGAGAGAGACAATTATTTTCAAGCTGTCCCACTTATATATACTACACCCAACATTACTAGACCATACTCACATCTATGGTCATGATCAAATGAATACTCTTATTGAGTTGGCTTTAAAATTCAATAGGGACAACACACATCTAACATACCAATTCTATCAAAACCCAACTAGGAATTTGTGCAATCCATATCTTATCTCTTTTTATTTTTTGTCTTTCATATTACTCAAAAGGAAGTCATAATCCAAAGCCTAATAAGTGTGAAAAAAGGACAAAAAAATAAATTGATGGGCATTTCCTCTGGTCGGACCTCGCACCGATCCATAGTGCATATTTGAAATTTCAGGATAAATTAAAGGTTTCTTATTAGACTAATAATTCTTAATAACCCTTGATCCGTTTGTTGTGGGCATAAGTTTAGGTTCTTAGATTTGGTTCTAACTTCTAATCTTAAACTCCAATTGGTCATGATATGACTTGGTCAAATATTTAATATTGGAGAACTAGAGTTTATTTGTGGATGTGGATAGAGAAAGAGAGAGATGATGTGGAAAGTTGGGAAGCCACCTCATACCAACGATCACCACCGGCCTTTAGGCCGTAGGGCCCTATAAATATACTTTTTTTTTTTTTTTATTTTTTTGGCTGAGAACCCTATAAATATACTTGGTATAATCTGTTCAGGGCTTCAATGATGGAGCTTTGGTTGGTCAGACACGTGGCGCCATATGAAGGCACTTGCTTGTGTGCTGACTCATATCCAAGTCGGATCTGCTGCCTAAGTTTGTTGTATTTTCTCCTAGATCCTTTGCCTTTTGATTGCCTACCGCCACATTATAATAAACATTATACCACATACCCCTCTCTCTCTCTCTCTCTCTCTCTTCTCTGGAACAGAGAGATTGAGATTTTGTGGATAAGAAATATGTGTTACGTTCTTGGTTGTCTAAATTTGGGTTTTGTTTGATTTAGATCTCTACATGTAAAACATGAACGAGAAAGTCAAAAGCTGTTTTTGGATGAAATAGAACCCAAAAGGGTAGCTTAGAAGTTTGTCAAAATTTGCTGGGTCTTTTTCTTATTGAAATTTACTAGGTTTTTTTTTTTTTTTTTTTTTCTGACGATGATGTATTTAGCTCATCTATGCAGCTTTTTGACGTGCATAACTGCATATATTATATTTTCCAGCGGAAAAAAAAATGCATTAATAATGTAGAGAATCTCACCCACCAATTGACTGAGAATTTGTTCAGATCAAAATATATTACAATCCCAATATTAGTACGTTTTATGAGATGTCGCCAAATACTTTAGTGTCTTATTTGGACATGACTTGTACTAACTTGACCTTAGAAGTTTTTAGGACGCACTTTTCTAAGACTCTTTTGAAAAGTGATCTTAAAAACGTTTTTTTACCTTGAAATGGTCCATAATTCCGTCGACTTTTTTTTCTCATCTTAGAAAGTTTAGTTTAAATTTTTAATACACAATCACTCAGAAAATCCAATGAAATTAAACCAAGCCAATCTTTTCTCATTTCTGCCCCTAATCATTTGTAAGAAGATATATGGAGCGGAGTTGTTTGAGAAATTAAGAAATCAATTACCACCACGTCTAGATTATGTCACAATCATTTTGCAGCAGATAAGCAAAATTCATGTGCTTGAAAATAGATCCAAAAATACATTCAAAGAAAAGTGGTAGCAAAATGTTTCGATCATTAATATGAAAATGACCCCCAAAAATGGGTAGGTGTATCCCATTCTATGGTTGAGTTTCTTCCTTTTTTTTTTGTTTGTTTTTTATATTTTCAAACTCCTTTCTTTTTCCCACTTTTTCTTTTTATTCCTCAACTCTATTTTCTCTTCTTTTATAATTCCCACTTGTGTGTGTTCTTCATGTGGCTTATTTCCGACCACGTAAAAGTCATTGCAATAAAATCTTAAAACCAAATCAACAGCTGGCTTCTCTATTGGATTTTATCTCTGTTTGCTAGTTTCTGTACAATTTGAAAAGCTATGGAGTTTGGAGATTGCTTATTCTGAGGATCACTTAGCCTTTAAAGGGTAAAAAAGGATAGCCACTGGTTTTACTTGCGATAAATATATCTCTTTTCCACTTGTGCTATGCATGTTGAAACTGATTTCTTTCCCTTAAAAACAATGGATACAACTAGTTTCACATCCCATTATGTATGTACCTTATGATTTCTTCAAATGAAAATAAATATGCAAAATTCAGGTGCCCAAAAATTTTTGGTCTTCTTTTCCATTTTTTGCATCAGAACACTATAAAAAGTTCAATGGACAAGAGAAGTTCTAAGATGTCAAAAAGGAAAATAGTCCTTACCATTTAATTTTCTCCTTCCTTTACTTAGATGATCTCCTATCTATTTTGTTCATTTCTACTTTAGGAATCCAAATCGTAAAAAGAAGATTTCACGCTTAAGAAATAGGGAAAAAAACATCACCCAAGTTAACATTCCTTTTTTTTTTTTTTTTCCCCCCCTTGCCATAACTTAAAAGAAAGAATAGCCTATCAACCATTTAAATATGGTTGCCAATCCAATAGGTATTTTTTTTCTTTACCTATGGGTATGTATTTTTTTTTTAGCCGTTGGATCACCATCTAATAGTGATCCAATGGCTATAATGAAGTGCATGAAAAGACGTGCATCATTAATGCTCTTTCTCTCTCTTATTTGTTACAATAAAAAAATATATATGCTAAATTTTCATTGGCCAAATTGATACCTATGCATAGGTAAAAAAAAAAAATACCTACTGGATTGGTGCCCTTTAAATATTATATATAAAGATAACTCTATTGTCATCGTCTACTCTATCTATACTACTTTTAAAATCACGTTCTTTTCTTAAATTTACTTCTTATTACACCCTTATTTATTCCTAAAATATCACTCCATTTAATTTTACCTTTTTTCTTTCTCACCCATACTGCAACTAGTTTTCTCATCTTTTATTATTTCTATTGTATTAGCCTATATATGTCCAATCAAAATATGTCATGCTTGTCAATATAAATTCTCCATAGCGTTGATTAAATTTTTACTAGCGACAATAATGAACTTGGTACGTCTTTTGCTTTTCCTATTTTTCCAGTGCTATTCTCATATTCACCATAAATTTGATGAATTTTTGAATAACAAGTTAGATGGATCCCAAATAACTGACTTATAACCTCTGGTTGATGGAGATCCAAAACAATTGACATATTCTCTGGCCGATGGAGGAAGAATCATTTGTTTCCTTTGAGTTTTCTGGGTTTTCCTAAAATTATTTAATGCTTATATTATATTAAGAATTGAAGGATTCGATCAGAGGTAATAATCATATTCTTAACATCAAAACCATTTCATGTTTGGAGAACATTGTTTACGGGTTAATTTTATTATTAATTTTCAGATTGTTTTTTAATTTCTAAAAGACTCAAGATCTCCGCACAAAAAGGTAAAGATTTATAAGATAGAATATGATGTAAAAGCATAGCTAAGAGTAACAGTTAATTGGTTAAAAAAAAAAATAAAAGAAAAAAAAAAAAGAAAAAGAGTTATTGAATGGTCGAATATTACACAAGGGGTATAAAATGATTGTATAATTTTTGTTTTTTTGTTAAGAGTTTTGCTTTTAAATTTTGGGCTGAATGTTAGATCACGATCTAAATTTTAGGATTCACGTCTAAGACAGCGGTGCAGAAGATTTTTTTCATAATTATTTAGAGAGATGTCTGAATTAATTTTCTTTCAACAAAGTTATGTACTTAAAAGTAATGTCTAACAAAGGTTATTTTCGTAATAAAAAAATTCTTGAAATAAAGAGCGACGAAAACATACACAGGAACAGGAATGGGAATAGACTCACTCTACATAATTTGATTCAATCATCTTCGTCTAACATATGACACATTTTAGACATGTTTGGACAAGTCAAATATGTGTGCACTGTACCTTGATTAATTAAATGAACAAAAGCTGAAGAATGGGAATCTCACCTATATAAATAGGATTAACAATTTTAAACCTTTTATATGCGATGAAAAAAAGAGATAATTTATAAATTATTTATAAAAGTAAGATTTTTATTATCATATTATTTAATAAATATTTTAGAGTTTCAAAATTATTCATGACTCGATTCTAGTCGAAAATTTTCAACTAAGTCGAAAAAATCGAAAGTGATAGAAGTGGCCTCAAATTAGGGTCGAAATTTTTTTACTACAGTTGAATATTAGTCAAATGCTGGCTGAAAATTTTGACCGGTAGCTTCGAACCCAATCGAAATATTCAATTAGAGTCAAAATTTTTTGGCCATCGATTAAAAAATGACCGGAACAAGTGGGAGAGATGGCTGAACAAATCTGACCATGGTCGAAATTTTTGACCTTAGTTAAGTGGAGGTGCCGTTGCCGAGGTGGGATTAGGACTGATTTATATGACTAAAGTAGTTTGAAATTTGTCAAAAACATGCAATTTTGCATGTATGAAATGACATTTAGGATTAGTTTGAAAATATTAACGTCGCAAAAATTTAATAGACCATTAAATGTAAATTCCCTTTTTTTCGGCTCAGTATATATATATATATACATATATATATGGGCACCAATCCAGTAAGTATTTTTTTTTTAACCTATGTATAGGTATCAATTTGGCTAATGAAAATTTAGAATGCACATTTTTTTATTGTAAAAAGTAAGAGAGAGAAAGAACATTAATGATGTACGTCTTTTTATGCACTTCATTATAGCCATTGGATCGCCATTAGATAGTGATCCAATGGCTAAAAAAAATACCTACCCATAGGTAAAGAAAAAAAATACCTATTGGATTAGCAACCTATATATATTTATATAATCATGGTTTGGTAACTGCTCTATGCTTCCCGTTTCAATTATTTCGTTTATATTTTATGTTCTAACCATCACTGTCAAACAAATTACAGACCCGTGATCATCCATCCACTTCAAATTTTGATGAGTGCAGGGCCCTTCCACCCACTTTGTTTTTTCATCTCCATTATTAGCTTCTTCAATCTTGATATATATATATATATATATATATATATATATATATATATATATATAAAGATTATATATATATTCTAGCCTTTTTCTCTTTTTGAAAGATTTGCTAGTTGCTCTTTACCGGCTTTTTGAGTTTGCTGATCTCTAGCAGTAAATAACACATGTTATACATTCTTCAAACTAATAAAACATTGTTTTTGTTGTCGTTTTAATTATTAGTTTTAGTCATACAAACAAAATAGTTTCGATTAATCAATGCCCTAAAGTGATTGGATTAACGGTTAGTGGTATAATCATTATAGGAATGTAAAACCAAGAAATCTTGATCAATATTATTTCTTAAAAATCACAAATGTAATCCCTCAAACAGCACCCTAGCGCTTACATTGTGTTATTTGATTGCCAAAAGTGAGAGAGACTGAACAAACATATATATATATATATATATATATATATATATGTGACCAATGGAGCTGTCCATTATAAAAACTCCTTTTTCCTCGTCGTGTGATCTCAATCTCACTAAAAAAGGGGATCTTTTTCTGATGGTACTTCCATATTTTTTGGTTTTTCTCTTCCATAATTATTTGTTTAGTGTGAAGGTCTTGTTACCGTATATTTATTCTTATAGGTTTTTGTCCTACTAAGTTCATGATTTGTGTAGATTTTGTCTACTTATTTATTTATATTTATTTTTTATTTTTTCCCCATATATGAATATTCTATCTAGAAATTTAATAAAAACGTTGCACAATTTATAAAATATACATATTTGGTATATTCTATCTAGAAATTTAATAAAAACGTTGCACGATTTATAAAATATACATGTTTGAGATTAACAGGATTGATGTGACACTTCAAGATGATAAAAATATGAATCTTGTGGTGTCTTTAGATTCATCGTCTATACGATAGAAATTGATTTTAAGGTTGTTGTAGATAAAGTATTTGTAGATAAAATAAACTCTTCTAATTAATGGTGTATCTAGTAATACACTAATTTTATGGACTCTTTGTTAATAAATAACAATAATGATTCTTATCACTTTATTTTTCGTTTCGAATGAACTGGTCCATACACTTGGTAAGATTATTATTATTATTGTTATTAAGTGAAGAACTTTTGAATTTTATTGGTTTATTTTAATGACGAAATTCCCTTTAACTTAAGAGAAATTAGAGCTGCCCATTATTGAAAACATATTAAAAAATTAGAAAAAAAGGTTTAGTTAGTTTGTTATTTAGGAAAAGAATAAAGTTAAATATATCACTTCATATCTCACATTTTTCAATACGTGACGTATAATTTGTGATCGTATAAGTGATAAATAAGGTCTAAATTTTAATTCAGTAGATAAATTTTGACATCACTTGGTGTAGTATTAAAAACAAAGTGGAAACTCTATCACTGTTCTTTAGGAAAATTAGAGCAACCAAACAAGAAGAAGTCATACTTTTCAGTTTTGCATTGGTCATGTTATGCACAATCACGTAAGACGTGGATTAGTAATAGATCTGATTTACGAGGAAGGACCTTGATTGTGCATACCCGCACATATTTATGTTACTTGTTAGCAATTTCTTCAGTCTGTACGTCCGATAAATATTTATTATTATAATATTTTGCCACCCCAAAATAACTTGATTAAAACAGTAACACAGATGCACACAATCGGCTTTTTTTTTTCAATTTTATTTTTCATGTTATAAAATATAAATAGTAGATAATACATGGTTTTTTTCGCCCCTTTCCTTTAAAGAAAGGGAAAAAAAAAAAAAAAAGAAAAAAGAAAAAAGAAAGGAAGTCTTTTGTCCAGATGCCTCTTCTCATTTATTGGGTTAAGATATTTTCAACACTTACTTACCCTAAAGGGGGAAAAAAAAAAAAATGTTTTCAGCATTCAATATCTTGCCGTGAATCGCGTTAAGGTGGTGGTGGACCCCAAGGAGGTCCTCCCGGACCTGGTGGGCCTCCAGGTTGAGGTCCAGGCGGAGGAAATGGGTCGAAAGGAGGTGCAGGTGGTCCCGGCGGTAAAGGTGGGCCAGGTTGAGGAGGTGGCCCAACTGGCACAGGGGGAGGAGCTGGTGGGCCAGCAGCAGGCCCAGGTGGACCACCAAAGCAGTCTTGTAGCAACCAGCAACAGCACAAGACATACACACTGCCATAATGGAACATGGAAGGAAAAAAAAATTATTATTATTATTTTGTGTTGAACATGTTCATATTCCACTAGTCATGCTATGGCTTCTTTTCTTCTTTTATTATTATTTTTTTAAAAAAATAATAATAAATAGGTAAGACAATTTTCATTTTTTTTTTTTTTTTTGCAAATCCCCATACTTGCTTTGCTGGACAAATAAACTTAAAAATTCAAAAGAGCTTATGAACTTTCTTTATAAGCACTTTAGTTCTCTACGTCAATTTCTCATCTTAGGCTTTATACATACATATATGTATAATATGACATCTAAAAAAATTGATAATAATAATAATAACAATTCAAAATGGAAAAGACTAGCAGAAAAGTAGTTAAAATGAAAAACAGGCAAAATGGTTACGCAAATGTGTATTTGGCATTTGTGATGTAATTGGGTTTGTAGAAGACCATAGCACCCATTTTAACAATAGAATGCAAATTCAAAATACTAACCAGGAAGATATGGTATTGCACAAGCCATTGAAAAGGCCACCAAGAAAACCCGTTGGAGGCCCAAGAGGTGCAGGTCCAGGTCCAGGTCCAAGTCCTCCAGGGAAAGGAGGGCCCCAACCCGGCCCGCCCGACCCATCAGGCCGAGGCGGTCTCATGTGTGACGGTGTGAGTCGAGAGTGAGAGAGAGAGAGAGAGAGAGAACAGAAAAAGGAAAAAAACCTAGCTGAGAGAGAGCATTAGCTACAGCACAAACATAAGCAGCAGGAGTTTCCGGGTGTTTTTCTTTCTTTTTTTTTTGGAAGTAGGAATTTAGCCGTGATATTATATAGAATTGTGACTTGTGAGTATGAAGTGCTCTTCCTTAAGGTTCTTGAGCTCACACTAGTATAATCTAATCTGCCTGTCAAAACCTACTACAACTGCTATTCTTCAACCTACTCTTCTTTGAGGGGCTTTTTTCTATTTTTATTTTTATTTTTATTTATTTATTTATTTATTTATTTTCATGACCTACGTGGAATGTTTAAGGAAAAGGAAGCTCTCCAAGAGGAGTTTTATGTAGAATGGATGTTTGTGATTTTACTACAGCGAATGTTTTTAAACGTCAAATTGTATCAAAAACAAACAATATGCAAATCTAGCCATTCGATGTTCCATCTTGAATTCGAAATTAGAAAAAATTGAAAATCAACTATACACTTTCCATGCGGAAATCTCCAAAATTTTGAAAGTCAATTTTTTTTTCCATTGTCATCACTTGATGTCAAATTTTTTTCCATTATCATATCTGTCCACTTCTTCCTAGAGTTCACATGAATTTTTCATGGTACAATTTAATAATCATTTGAACTTGGCTCTTGCCAACACTGCTTTAGTACCTAGCTTCAAAATGTTTTCACAGCATTGGTTGTGTGAAAATTCACTCTCAAAGATGATGGCACAAATGAAATTTAGAAATGATTGAGGAGAGACCAAGATAATTTCTACCATACTTTAAATTCGGTGAGCTATTCAAGCATAATCTAGATACATTAGCAAGCTGTAATCTTAGATACAAGATTGTGCATCACTCCCTCACTCTTAAGAGTGTGTGTTAGGTAATAGAGAGAATTGAAAGGAAAGAAATGGAGGAGAGTGGAGACTAAGCAGTCGGATTAGTTTGGTAAAAAGATTATAGAAAAGGAGAGATAGGTCATCTGCTTAACCCAACTTTTAGTCCCTATATAATTAGATAGAGTTTCTCCTCTCGTACCAAACACAACAATGAAAAGTCCATCCTCCTACAAAACATAACCTAGGAGTCAAACAATGTGTTTTCAAACGATATCCAGAAATAGAAAACACTAAATAAGATCAATCCAAAACAGTTTCAGATTAGAGAACCAAAATCAAGGCCCCAGATGAGGAAGTGTTCAACAGTAGTTTATTAAGCCAGCGGCATATGGCTAGATATTAAACCACAAAAAGAATCTAGAGATGACACTGAAAGTATGAGTTCCCAAAACAGATTTATTAAAAATTCAACTAATCTAGATAAAGAGTTCTTTAACACAGAGGGAGAACTAATAAAAAATATACATATGTAAAGAAACTTCTCGCGGTACAAAAATAATGGAAGAAATGAGAAAACTGAAATACAAGATATATTACCTCTCCATGCAATTTTATCTGGCTTTCCCGGATTCGATTTTAAGACACTTAACAAGCAGCATTTGCAGCCTCATATATAGTCTCACAAAATCGCACTATTTATTTACCTTTCATCATTCTCTTTGGCCCAAGCAGTGTTCTTATCTTCTTGAGTCTCTTTTTGATGATTTTGAATGAGTGTCACCGACCGATTGTTTCTTTCTTCTTGGAGCCCCAACCGCAGCAGGGTCAACCAACGGGCCAGACCAAGTTTGGATGGGTGCTTTTGAATAAGAGAAGTTGGTGGAGCTGAATGGAACTTCGGGATGGTCAAAAACAGGATCAATGTGATGTGACGAACCCAATGGATAGCCAAGCGTTCCATCTTGGTGCGGAGGAGGAAACTTCTCACTTTTACTCTTTGCATTTGCATGTGTTATTAGACGCCGCCTCTGTGTGGAAAAACATAAAATTCAAAAATCAAGATTTCTTAACTCAAAAGAAAAAAACCAGTTTAAGAGGCAAGGATAAGGATAATCCATTAAGAATATATGACAGTCAAATATGAAGCCAATACACGTTAAGCATGCAGAAGAAATATTATTCCATTATGAGGAAAGGGAGTAGAGCTAAGGTGAATACCAGTAAAGATGGCTCAAGGAGAAGGCAGTTACAGATAAGAAGAAAAGTTAATTATATAATAAAACAGCCAAACCAGATGTGTTTTGTTAGTTTAAATTTAGGAAAAATATAATATTGCTAAAAGGGTCGCTTGTGTTGCATACATCCAGATTGGCTTGAAGCTCCGCGTTGGCTTCTGGAGCGGGCATTGCCCTTAGAGCTCGCTCACGTGCACGAGATTTCTTCACACCATCTGCATTAGCTTTGCTAGCAGCTCTCAACCTACATTATAGTCATGAAAATGATTTCAGGTTAGACTTCGCACAATGTTTTCTGTTATATATAAAGTGGGGCATACAATCACACAACCTATTATCTTTGAAGAATAAACATGGAGGATGAGATGAGAAAAAATTAGGACCAAAATTCAACAGTCAAGAAAATGTTTTAAACCCATTTCAGATGGTTGAAGACAAAGCACTAATAAAACGGGACCAAAGTAAGAAACATCAACATATTCATATTTTCAGCAGGAAAACAAAAGTCCCACTGAGAGTACACGTAATAAAGTGAATAGAAGTGGGAAATTTTATGGACCGTTGGTTGTAGACACTTGTTAAGATTTAGGAGTATGAATGATTTATATTCATGTGGTCGCTGAACTAACTACAATAATTTTTTATGAGAAAAAAAAATGTACACATATACATATCTATAAATCCTTCCAGTCATCACCTTCTAGCTTCTTCATCTCGTAGCTTGGCATCCATCTCTTTGCTGGGAGGATATTTCGGAAGGCTAGAGGGGTCACATGCGTATGGTTTTGTCGTGAAGAACTGCAAAAGAGAAAAAGCATATTAAAATTAGCAAAGTTTGATGTTACCTTGTTTGCCATAGAAATATAACAAAGACTTCCAGCCATATTAGAGTCAAGAAAAAAGGACTAAAACATTGAAGAGACAAATTAAGAAGAAAAATTTAAGTCTCACTTCGCTCCTTAATGCAGCGGTTGCAGTTTGACGTTCTGCAGGGTCAATCGCAAGAAGGGTCTCGATTAGTGGCAATGATGATGGAGGGAAATCTTTGAATGTCTCTGCAATGCAACGTTTGTATGATTGTTGGGGTTTAAATATTGTTGCATGCGGCAACTTTGATTTTTTCCAATATTCATCTGAAGGAGAGCCACATAACTTGAATATCTTGTGCAGCTGCTCCACCTAATTGAAGAAATAAAAATCAGTAGCAGAAGTAACAGGATGGTACAAAAATAACTTATCAAGTACCAAATAAACCAATGAAAGTACAAAACCCATGAAGCATCTAAAAGTGGCAGGGCAGTCTTATGAAATACTATGCCGTATGAATAGAAACATCAAAAACTTCTATGAATAGAAACATCAAAAACTTACTTCTGTTCGACCAGGCATGATGGGCTTTCCTGCTAATAACTCAGCTAAAATACAGCCAGCACTCCATAGATCCACACCTACACCATAATCGGTGGCACCAAGCAGAAGCTCTGGGGGTCTATACCACAGAGTAACAACCCTACTAGTCATGGGCAGCCTGTTATTAGGATCAAAAAAGGAAGCTAATCCAAAATCAGCAATCTTTAAGATTCCACCATTGTCAATTAGAAGATTTGACCCTTTAATATCACGATGCAAGACATGCCGGTTGTGACAGTGCTCAAGCCCTGATAATAGTTGGTGCATATAGCATTTGACCTGCGCATCCATATATATAACAAAGACTGAGCAAATGACAGCCAGCTTTACCATCAGTGAAAACTAACTCAAGGTAGCTAGCAGCTACATCTCAGTTTCACACATTAAAAGCAAGAAGAGCAACTTCTTCGATACCTGAGACTCTGTGAAATTGATTCCCGGACTCGCTGCTAGTCCTGCCAAATCATGCTCCATGTATTGAAATACAAGATACAAACTACATGACATTCTGGAAGTCACTAAACCTTCCAATGTTACAACGTTGGGATGATCCAAGCGACGCAAAATGAGAATCTCCCTGGCCATAAATTTTACACTCTCAGGCTCCAAATTATCAAACCGAACTTTCTTTAGTGCAACAATTTTTCCCGTCAATGTATCCCTGGCTTTGTACACATTGCTGTAGGTACCTTGCCCAATCTGATTAAGACAATAAAAGCACAACTAAGCCACTCGAATTCCAAAAGAAAAATAAACAAAGTGCAAAGAATGTTAGTATAAAAACAAATGGATGTAATTTTGACCGAGTCTTGGAGTTCTTCAGCTCCTAACCACCTATCTAATTTTAGCTCACGGTTACTTTAGAACCTGAAATAGAATACAAAATCCCAGATTCCATTTCTGATCCTGAAAAATTGTTTTTTTTTTTTCCATTTACATTCTCAGCTACCAAACAAAAAACATACCAAATTGGGAAAACCCCATCAACTTTAAACATCACAAAATTCAAAAATTCAAAACGAGGTTACTCACCTTATCAAGCTTCTCAAAACTGTCAGCCCGTCGAGGCGTCCACCCATTGATGGCTTCCCCGGCGACGGCGGAGAGCCAAGAGGGCCATCCGGCGGCAACCTGCTCGCCATGGACGTGCTTGGGCGGATTACTCAGCCTCGGATTCGGCCTCGACGAACGCCTCCTCTCACCGCCTTTGGGCCTCACACTCGTTTCTTCCTCCTCATTCTCCTTCCGATTTCCACCGTTCTGAGTCACCACCACCACCTGACTCGCCTCAACTCCCTTCACTGACTCCACCTCACTCTCATTATCACCACCTTCCCCCTTCTTTCTCTCCCTCCCAACTGGCTTCCCCGTTTTCCCGAACACACACCCCATTTTCTCACCAACCAAACAGACCCAACACCAAAAACAACAAACCTCATTGACCCATTTCGTTTCTCAATCCCATTTTCGCATTCCACCACTCAAGACTCAAAAAAATCACAAAACCCAGTGCCCACTTCCCACCATTGATCCCAACTCCAAGTTCAGAAGAAAACCCTAATTACAATTATTCTTTTTTTTTTTCCCCTTTGAGTGGAATGTGGAAAAAGGGGGAAATGGGTTTTGATTAAAAGAATGGGAATAAGCTAAAATTGATGAGAAGATGGTCTTGTTACTTGAGCTTTTTTGAGACAAAAGTAAGGAAAGAGCAATGATTTGGAGTGTTATAGCCCAAAATGACCACAACTTGTGGGCACCAGTCAAAAAATATGAGCTATAAAATACACATCACAAATCCAAAAGCAAACCCCAAAAATAAAAGAGAAAACAGTAAAATAAAACTTGCTTTTTCCTTTGTTTCTGGTTTTCTTTGGGGTTTTATTTTTCATTTTTTTTAGTTTAAATATTTTTTTAAGGGGTAAGTGGTGGATTAAAGTTCTTAAGTTGGCCCTGAGAAGATATTGTACCCAAAAAAAAAAAAAAGGAAAAGAGGAATGTGGTGTGGATCTCCTTTTGGATTCTCTTACCTTCTTTCTTTTTTTTTTAATTAGTGAGTGAGTGAGTGAAGAAGGAAGTACCTTACCAAACTCCTCACAAGGCGAGTCAAAATAAATTCTCTCTCTTCCTCTAGTTGGGTTTTTGTATCTTGTGCCGAAGCTTTCCACTGTTTTACCAGAAGGAGCCAATGAATGGTTGAAACGTGGAGTGTAAGTCACGTGAGGAGCGGATTGTATAGCACTTATTGGCCTCTTTTTTTGTTTTTTTTTGGCTAAATACTTATGGGGTTATTTACTTGGTTGTTTTATGTTTTTGCTAAGAAGGAGATATTATGATTAATCAAGTGGGTTTTTCCTGTTTTGGCATGGCGATGTCTCATTGGCGTGGTAGGTGAGTAGGGTGTGACGGGCTCCACATTGGTCTAAAAAACAAAGGCAAAGGACAGTGTGATTCTAATTCTGATTCAAGCTTTCTTTTCATTTTTTTAATATCTTTATTATATCTTTTTTAATTAATGAGTCAAGGTTTCTTATTCATACCATGAATGTGCTTACCTGGCAATTCTCTGTTCCTCTGTTTTCTTTGGGACTTTACTATTGGATTCATAATTCATAGTTTTATATTGCACTTTGCAGCTCAAGAGGAGTAAATTTATGACTCAAAATTAAAAATAGGCTTTTAATGCTTAATTTAGTTTTGGAACAAATTTGGGGATAATAAAGGCTTTTTAATGCTAAATTTATTTTTGGAAAAAATTTGGAAATAAAAGGCTTTTTAATGCTTAACTTATTTTTGGAACAAGTTTGGAAAAAAAAAAAAAAAGGCTTTTAGTAGGATTATATGCAATTCTTCTTGTCCATTTTCAGTTTGTTGAGGTTGAATTTAGGACCGAAGTGGGTTTTTTTGTTGGTTTGATAAAATTTATGGAGATCTGAAAAGAAACTTTATTTTATTTGGTATAGTATTGGAGTTTGCTTCTAAACTCGTATTGAAAAGCTAAACACTTTCATGGAAAATACTCGGTCTTTTCTTTACCCTTCATAAGGAAATTTTAAAGGAGAGAAATACCATTTGAAGAGCTATTTCTCAATAAGCAAGTATGCGTTGTCGTTTTACATGAACTGATTGGTGGAATTCCTTTTCTGTTTTAGTAATACAACATCAGACCAAAAAGACAACATTATCTGTCAAGCACAATATAATACTAATTACATATTATAAATGGATTTTTTTTTTAATTCTAAAGAATGACGAGAGAGAGAAACAGCAAAGAAAAGGCACTATATATGAGGTATAAATGGCGGCAAACGTGTGTTGCATGGCATTATGGGGTTCATCTATTATTGAACACATCAAGTATGTGTGTCAAGCATGGATGACATATTGTCATGATATATTTCTTCCCTATATATGCCACTCATTGGATTTAGGGGGTGACATATTTTGTTGGATACTCTAATAGTTCAAATACAAACAATCCTTTATTAGTATGGTTTATCAAGGGTATCTTCGTCTTTTTAAGTAAATTTTCCATAAATCATATAGATAGTTAAATTCAATGTTTTTTACACCAACACTCGACTTATATTTCCAAATATACAAAGTTTTCTATCAAAATTGATTAAAACTCTATATCTTTTACATAAATTGTGCTTATGTATACTAAAGAATCACCAAGTAGGGTGAGTCTATAATTAGATAGAGATATAATTACGAGCCACAACTGACTTGTCTCTTTACATATAACCACTAACAAACTATATTTTCATGTAATAGCTAAGAAAACTAATTTCAAGAATCTTAAACTGAGATGCCTTATTCTATAATCTACATCATTATCCCCCATTAATGCAAATGCCAACAGAATACAAAGACAGGAGAACAAGGTAGTTAAGGTAGGTGAAAATACTATGACCATAGGCAATATGGTTTTCCATACAAATGATGTTAATGTCGAAGTAGGTTTAGATGTGAAGCACCATTAGGAGTTGAATGAGTTGTAAATAAATGTAATACCGACCACATTTCTTTTAGTTTTTAATGTGCCTTTGGATTAAATTAGTTTGATGCTGATTTAACACTGATTAGTACAATTCCTACATTAATTTTAATCTATTTATAAAAAACAAAAGTAGATGGCAAATGAAACAGGCATTTGTTGATTCCAACCATCAATTATAGAATAAAGAATTCTGAATTACTTTCTTAAAACTCCTATTTCATAACGTATCCTAAGATCTTAAGTTATGAAAATTGAAAACCAAATTTAGCTAATGTATATTTTGGATTACATTAACTAGTATCTTACAAACTCAAGTTTTTGAGCAATATATTCTTTAAAAAATGCTACTTAAAACATTATCTAAAATTATGAGCGTTAAGTGGAAAAATTTTGATAGTATGCAACATAATAATAAAAAACAATATATGCTAAATGTGATGGAAATTGACATATGAAATTTTGAAACATCCACTAAAGGTTTTTATTTTTATTATTTTTAAATTTGTATCTAAATGCAAAATTCACTTTAAGCTAGGGTATATTCAACGATAAAAAAGTAAAATTTGTAAACTTATTTTTAAAGGAATTTAGTAAGTGCTACCATTTTTAACTTCATGCTAAATGTATTGATTTTGTTATGACAAATATTAAAAGGCAAAATATATAAAACCACCAATAGAGGGGAGGTTCGTCTAATTTTATTATTCTAAAATACTGATATAGGAGTATCTTCTCTGATACCACTGCTTGTGTAATGTTTGCTAAATAAATCTCAATTAAGGTCAATAATTTTTTAAATGATAAAACTTGAAAATGACATGAAATAAACGAATTTAGGTAATATGTTTATAAACTTATAACTATAATGCGAATAAATACAGATGAAATTCGAGTTATCTCGCTTAACCTGAAAATGACAAATATAACTTTTTTAATTGAATGGATAGTTTTCATATTAACACAATACAAATACTACACTTTCAATAATATTTTATTGTTTGAAATGTAACTTTAAACACGTTTACATTTGTATCTTAGACTTATAATTAGTGCATGCATAATCAAATTATATGTGTATCTTTTAATAGTGAATAATCATGTCAAATGGTTTATAATTAGATACACAATATATATGTATGGGAGTGAGTATAATAGAGATATTTTTTTTTATTCCCTATCCAGAGATAATCAAATTTTGAAATATAATGGTTACGAAAATAAATACTAGTATTTAATTTACATTGGAATTCGTTCAAATATAATTATCAAATGTAATTAATTGTAACCATTAGATTGAAATATAAAAATTAAAATTAATTTCCATATCGATAAAGAATGAAAAAAATTACTATTGTATGTAATTGGTCCCGTTATATATATATATATATATATATATATTGCTAAAGGAAAACTTCATTGAGAAAGAACAAGAAAAAATAATGGCAAGAGGAAGCCACAACCACTCTCAAAAAGTAAACAAAGTAGTAGTCCCATGTAGACAGGTAGAAAAGATCCTAGTAGGAACCTAAGAAATTAAAAAATGACCAAAAGAAAGGTTTAATGCGGCCCAAGCAGCTGAGTTATGTGCTACATAATTGGTCTCCCTACAAACAAAAGAGAACTGAAAGAAATCGAAGCAACTTTCCTTGGGATACCAGATCTTTAAACTCCTAATGACAATCCGTATCCTCTTCTTCAAAACTAGTTATAGCATTCTTACCGTCACTTTCTACAACCACCAAATTCCAATTATTGACAATTGTATAGTTGATGGCCAAGAGAATTGCGCTCATTTCGACAACCAAAAGATTTATTTCCCCTACATCTCATGGTAATTAAATTCAACATTGATCTATTTGCATCTCTAGTTACTAAAACAACAACAAAGTAATTATCCCGAACAACTGTATCCACATTGAGTTTGATATAAGAAAATAGTGGAGGTTCTCAGTTATCTTGACCACGTTTGCGAGGTCCACGACTCAAATTCAAGAGTAAAAGTTAAAGGCTAATAGAACCCTTTCACACCAATTCAGCTAAATTAGAATTGGGCTTATTATGGACAATAGAACTCCACTCCAATCATATCCCCTCAAAGCAAATAGAGGTAAATAACATGATATTGTCATGATCTATCAAAGGTCCTAGTATATGGTTGTCTGATTGTCTGAGAATAAGAAATTTCCAATATCTAATATGGAACTAGTTTGGATTTAGTCCATCTTATGATTGTAATACCCCAACCGGAAGAAAACCAAAGTCGTTTAGACAGCTCACATGTCCAAAAAAGATAGAAAATTATTTTTTGTATTGATCACAAATTAGACATAAAGTAGTAGAAATTTGTTTTTGTATTGATCACAAATTAGACATAAAGTAGTACCAATATCAAACATTGTAGTAAATCTGATGACATATATATATATACTAAACATATTACATACATATTTATTAATCACATCTTATAAAGATATAAGATTAACGTGTTATTGTATCGACCCAAACTCAAAACAATAACACAAATTACCAGTTCTCACTAATGAGTAATTTTTTATTATATATCCTATCCCATGAGTTTGTTGTTCGATTCTTATGGACCAAACAATGTTGTTTACTAATTACTTGTTTTAATTTGGCCATATATTGTTGAGTCAATTTTCTCTTCTTCAACTTTGCTTGTTGAACGTCTTGTTTTGGCTTTAGCTTGTGAAGGAAATTCCATTGATGACATTGGCTTGAAGTAACAAATCTTCGTTTATAATAATTATTGTCTTCGTGTTTATTGGCTCTCCATATCTAATTTTGTATCATAGTTGAAAGTATTATGTTAAAATCAGCATGGAAGCACTCTGGAATCTAGATGAAAATTTTATGAAGAAAGAAAAAAAAAAAAAAGAAAGAATAATGCAGGACATCACTTGACATAAATTGATATGTATATGGTTGTAAGAATATTAGAAGAAAGACCTAACCATAAAGTTTGGAGAATTGGCCCTCGGATTTAGATTAATATGATTAGATTCCAAACGCCGTCGCATTACTACTAGGATATGCAGAAGAGCAAGTAGTCTCTATCTCTATCTTCTTCTAATAAGTTCTGACACCGTCTCTTTCTTTTGTCCGGTCAACCGAGTTTCATCATGGAAAGTCAGCTCATTGATGATCAGCTTACCCATCAAGGACACAACCAATCCAACCCAACCCATCTGGCCACTTGTCAGTTTATGATTGGGTTACGAAATACCTCCATAACCAGTCCCACGAAAAAAAAAAAAAAAAAAAAAAAGGGCCCTCTGTGACGGGGCACGAGGGTCTCCCTGCTCGAGGAGAAAGAAGAAGAATCGTATTTGATGGGAACCATTGTTGTTGGTTTCACAAATGCCGTTGGACCCCAAGCACTCTTTGGGCATTTCAGAATTGTCCCCTGTTCTTCTTGGTATATCGCTTCGAAAACCTCTCGAACTCTCCTCAAAACCCCCAATTTCAGTCCCAAGAAACCCACTTTGTCATCGTTATCGTCATCAATGGCTACGCCTCTCCAAGTCTCTGCATCTTCCACCATTGGTCTTTTTATCTCACACCCACGTTTTATTTTTCAAATTTAATCAAAATTTGGAGCTTTTCTTTATCTGGGTATTTCTTGAATTGACTTTTTCTTGGGTTGGTTTGGTTGGTGAAGGTGCACCAGACGAAGAATTGAAGGAATCATCTTCCCGTTTGGTTGGAGAGAACGACTTGTTGATTGTTGGGCCAGGAGTTCTTGGTCGCTTAGTAGCTCAGAAATGGCGGGAGGTACCTGTATTAACTCTTAATAATCCTAAATTATGCTGATTACTTTTATTTAAGTATAGTTTAAGGCTGTCAAATTGGATGAGAACTTGGGATTTGGTTTGTTTTGAGAATTCGGGTCATGTTTATTTTTGGTAATATTGAATGTTCATATATAATCAGGAGCATCCGGGTTCCCAAATACATGGGCAAACTGTGACCACTGACCATCATGAGGAGTTGATTGAGTTGGGAATTAATCCATCTTTGAAGGGTACAGAAGTGACCAACAAATTTCCTTATGTCATATTTTGTGCTCCTCCCTCCAGAAGCTCGGATTATCCGGGTGATGTTTGGTAAGCAGGAAACTGTACCTGATTTGAGATTTTCACTATTTGCCATAAATAAATTATTGGTTAAATGAACTTAAGTTGATTGAGTAGAGTCCTTTATGCAGTTAGAAAGATGGAACTCTTTACTTTCAAATTTGAACCGATAGTATTTGATTTTGTTATACTTTGACATCGTTTTGAACTTGTGTTGTGGGTTCTGTGATGGATCAAACAGGGAAGCTGGGTTGAGCTGGAATGGCGAAGGTTCTCTCTTGTTTACATCAAGCTCTGCGCCATATGACCGTAGCGACAATGGACCATGTGATGAGGTAGATATTTCATCTAAGGCTTACTTTTCTGTTGGTAGCAGCATTTTAAATATCTTTCTATCATCAGTTTAATGTGGATTCTGTTTCTCTATTGAGTTATGCGGGTTTGTTTTCTCATCCTTATTTGCCTTTACTCAAGTAGTTTATAATTCACATTGGAAGTATGGTGTTTTCTATTCTCATAATGTTTATTCTCCTTTGTAAAGGACACTCCCGTGGTGCCAATAGGAAGAAGCCCTAGGACAGATGTTCTTTTAACAGCAGAGAAAGTTGTTCTGGAGTTTGGTGGCTGTGTTGTTAGATTGGGTGGTCTTTACATATCCTTTGTGCAATCTATTTATTTAGATTACATTTGAAAATTGTACAATTCATGGATATGGGAAAATATTGCTACATATTAATGTCTGAGACGAGTGACCTTAACCATACATACAAAGCAGATAGAGGTGCACATTCTTATTGGTTAGAGAAGGGGACTGTTGAAACTCGTCCAGATCACATTTTGAATCTAATACATTACGAGGTCAGAGCTTCATCTTTATGCACTCATGTATATAAGATCAAGTGATTTACTATTTTTTATGAAACTGTGATGTTTACATTTCTTTTGTAAATACATTGACGCTTAAAATTTGTTATTTTAGTTATGTTACTAGATCATGCCTTTTTCTTGATCTTCCCATAGTAGTTAAAATTTATATCATTTTTGAGTTTCGTTTGACAGCTTATGTGGTTTAGACGTTGCTGGACTGTCAGTACTGCTATGTCCTGTTTAGTGTATTCCTTGTCTCTTGTCTGTGTAATGACGACGATGTTATTATATGTAGGAGTTTGAAAACAATATTGATTTTGACTTGAGCGCTTCTCTGTACAGGATGCCGCTTCCCTCTCTGTTGCAATATTGAAGAAGAGACTACGAGGCCGAATTTTCTTGGGTGTTGATAATCATCCTTTATCCAGGTTCCCCCCCCCCCCCCCCTTTTTTTTTTTAATCGCTTTAAATCTCGATTTTAAATGTCAATTGGTACCAGAAGTTTATATAACTCCTTTCCCCAGTCTTCCCGGTGAACTAAATATACTAGCATTTGCAGAGAATATTCTCTTACAATGTCAAATTCTTACAGGCAAGAAGTAATGGACTTGGTTAATAAAAGTGGAAAATTCAACAAAAAGTTTGAGGCCTTTACTGGTAAGAGGTCTTTCTATAGTTCACGTAGATATAAAAGATGAGAGATCAACTTTCTTTCATATGTACCGTAGTATTCTCCCATACTTTTTCTCATCATTTTCAGGACTTACCAGAACTGAATTCTTTATCCTTTTTTTTTTTGGGCCTTTCAGTATATTGAATTTTGGTTTTCTATGCAGGAACTACTGATCCTTTGGGTAAGAGATTAAATAACTCAAAAACTCGTCAGGAAATTGGCTGGGAGCCAAAATACCCCAGTTTCTCCCAGTTCCTGGAGACCCTTTGAAAACCTTCAGCATTTATCCGCATCATTGGAAATAAATTCGGTCAAGGTGGATAGTCTTATATTATATTGGCCTATGTTTTCACCATGGAGCTGCCAAATCTCTTACGTTTGATTGTTTATTCCGTTAATACTCGCTCCAGTTTCGGACTTAGAGTGCCCCCACATTTATGGAGAACTGACTTTCAGAATTGTCTGACAGATTGAAGATTGAGTTACTGATGTGAACATTTTTCTATGTATCTCTCTGTACATGGAACTAATATCTCTGTTTACCATGATATAAAAAGATCGTTATATACGGTGTTTTCAGCCATGAAACAAACTTCTCTCATGGTCAATTTGCTCTGATAAGATTTAGTCATGTTCAAATGGTAACGACAGTTTGTATTCTTAAGTGTGCTTTAAGCAAGAAACCATTGCATAATAATATGGAGCAGTGTACATCAACATCATGTATCTGTTCCTTAATAATGGGAATTATTTGATTTTTAGTTGGTAAACAAGGAGTGGAGTAACAGTTTAAGAGTAATGAAGTAGGCTGCCTTTCTGCTTAAGGCATGCTTGAGTAACTTACTAATCATGAAACTAGCATGCTTAAGATAATGATGTTGCTTCTAAGATGCCTTCGGAAGAAGAGTTCTTTTGCTCAGCAAGATGCCTTCGGAAGAAGAATTTTTTTGCTCAACGGGATCATAGCACTAGGATTGTAGTAATGCATCCAATGTTAAAAACACATAACCACTTGATAATGCATGAATCTCGTTGCTCTTGTATGGCCTACGGTTCGATTTGTTATTGGGACCTACTTATTTCGTTTTCTAAAGGATTAAATGAAATAGCCAGTCGGTAGTCTCTGGTCTCTCTTTCCCTTTTAACTTGTTGAAAATCCGGTGAATCCATAATGGTCAAGTTTGATGGATTTATAGCATAGGTAATTGAATTTTAAAGAAAATGTTTTAAATAGCGTCTTTAGTAACCAGTCTTTTTTAATACTATTATTGCGAAATTAGCCTTTTTTAAGTTATGAACTTATTTTAAAGACTAGAATATCTTTTTTCAAGAACAACTCGACTGTGCTCGACAATTCTTGACTACATTGTCAAGTCAAGGCAACAAGACTTGACGAAGCTCGACATTGCTGGATACGTTGCGCAAGAGGATAATAACCTAATTGTTCATAGCCATGTCATAAGTTATTTTACTGCCATTTTCTCTTACTAAAATTACTACGTAGGACTATTTTGGCAAATTTCCCAATGGTCTAATAGTAGCAGACCACGATGGTAAGGCTTAATGGGGATGAGATTTGGGAATCTTTCATAGAACATAAAGTAAAAAAAAAAGTTAAAGCAAGTGAACAATTGATAAACATATATCAATCATGTACTGAAATCAGCTTATTGGATCATTTCAAAGTCTTAACTGCTATTGGGGTCACCTCCCCTATTATAATCAAATGAAGCATATATTGAAGGATAAAAATGAGATTCCCATGTTGACACAGTAGTTATATGCTATAACTAGTGTCTGCGTGCGTCTTCATGACAATTATTGGTATCCTTGTCATTGCCCATGTTAACAGCATCAGCACAGTCTATTAATTTTGCGTCATTGATGATAATTGTATTCAATACAACAAGTACTTTCGACTTTCATCAACAATCAAATTTTTTTCATGGTAATAGATAATATCCACAAGTAAATTTTATTTAATGGTGATATGATAAAACAATGTCAATTACTCTAGTTGATAAAAATTAATTATAGGAAGTGTCAACCGGGTTTAGATTTAACTAGACAAAATAGTACAGTTCACATGTCCAATTGGACCAATTAAAGTGAGGACAAGGTAAAAGTGAGTTGGAATGAAGATGGCTTCAAAACTTTGATTAAAGATATTCTAGTCAACTTGACTTTGGTACCTTGAAACTAAGCCAAAAACTTGGTCATATTCATTTCCTACCTTTACTTCACCAAAGCAAAAAAAAAAGCAGAGAGACTAAATTGGTTGACTTTGGAGATGGGGAAACTTTGTTGCTCGGAGGAAGATGGGGGACTTGATCTCTCTAAATTTCTCATTGTGATTGTCTTAGCATTTGCCATCATGGCTGTGTGCATGCCGCCGCCGCAACGGGCCGTCTTCGCCGTTTATCGCTGCCGTTGAAGGATTTCCTCTCCTGTTTTCCTCACCCTTTTCTGTATTTCCCCCTAAGATATGGTAATAATGATTATAGCTGGTTTTTTAGGCTCAATTGGTTTGCATATTTGAGGCCAAATAATGTTATTTATGTTGTCATATAGTTTGGAATTGATGTAGTATCTTCTTTACAATTCATGGTATTGGAAATTGGTATTATGAGGTCCTGTCCAAGTTCCATAAATGCATACTCTTGTAATTTTGATACTACATGATTGATTTGTTGTTGCTCTTTTTTTTTTTCCTACATAAAGGACACTGCGTTTTTCAGTTTCATTTACATTTTGGATAGAAGTTTATTTCCTTTACTTCCTAATTGAAGATGTAAGGAGTTACTACTTAGATCTAAATCAAAACAAGCCAATTATTGTTTTTTTAATTGGATGATGGAATCATAACAATGAAATTGCATTAATTTGCAAATCGGAAGGAAATTCTTTTACCATGCCTTGGTTTTAGTATCATAAGGTCATATAGACCCATATATTCATTCATATTGCTTTTACTTAATTATCCAGGAGGACATGTTTGCACAAACTCTCTCTATTGAGCTAAATCTTACATCTTTGTTCTCCACCCACCCCCCGGGCGGCGGAAAAAGAAGATAATAATTATATAGAACAAGCATAGTTGTGAAAAAATTGACCAAATTTTAAGAGTTTCCTTCGTAAATTTCGTTATTAAAAAGAGAAAATTTTCATCAAACGACAGCCAAAACTTAAAGAGTGGAAAGCAGATGTCGTGTCAGTGAACGGAGGTCAAATGTCAACGATTGTCCTTTTTGAACCACAACAAGCTTTTAAAATGAAACGACAAGCAATGAATACAATTAAACGACGATAAATCCTTTGTCGTTTGTCGACGAGTCGACGACAAAATTGAAAACGCGCAAAACCATTTTTTTTGAGCACACGTTTCCACGTTATTATAATTGACAAGTCTAAACGACAGGTGTTAAGTCCAGAGAGTGAGATCATCTGCGTGTCGACCATCGATAGCTTCCTACGTGAGCAGTTCCCATTGGCCGATACCTCACCCTTTCCCATATGCGAAGCACTGAATCGAGAAACTCAGAAACCTTTTGGTTGTAGGTAGCTCTGAATTCAGAAGTCTCTGACTACTTTTATCAACATAAAAAAAAAAAAAAAGAAAGAGAGAGAGAGAAGATGGAGCAGTGTGAGTACATTCAGAAATCGCTACCCAACGATATTGCCCTAAAAATTGCTTCTTTGCTTCAGGTACATGTACATATATACACACACACATATGACATATATATATATATGTATGTTCAAACAGTTTATAATTTCACTTTCTTTTTCATGTAATTTCATCTATAATATATATATATATATATATATATATATATATATATATATATATATATATATATATGTGAAGGTGTTGGATCTATGTGCACTGGGTAGCTGTTCTCGGTTTTGGAGGGAGCTATGCAAGTCTGATTGCTTGTGGGAGTCTTTAGCTAAAGAGAGATGGCCGCACAAACTCTCTTCTTCTTCCTCTTCCAATGCTCCCCGAATGCCTACCATCCAGGTTGGTGTTTTTATTTTATTTTATGTATTATTTATATTTATATTTTATATGGGTTTTGTGTTTGACCCAATTGAGTTTAAAGCTACTTGGTGCAGTTCCTCGCCTTAATCTCTAATTTTATCTCGTTTTAATTGTTTTGGATGATGACCCAGCTAAGATTATTACATTTGATGCAATATCAATATATATATATATATATATTTATATTTATGGGATACTATTATTTTTGAAGCACAATCATCTTGCGTTATTGGGTCATAAAGATTTTTGCTTGACAAAATCTTGAAAAAGAAATGGTATTGATGATATTGGTTACCCAACTAATACTAATTTGATTTACATACAATGTGTATGAACACTTCATAGTATGATTTTTTTTTTTTTAAAGTATATACTAGTTTATTATTAAGATTTTTGGTTGAAAAAATTTATTTGACCAAAATTAAGCAAACATGGTATAGGGATGGAGGGCCTTATACATCCGGAGGCACAATGAGATGGTGGGTAGAGCTATGGGGGTAGTGAACTTTCTGGAAGAATCGTCTGCATCTCAGTCTCTTGAAGTTGGGGACTATCTGAAAGCAATTGAAAATTTGCAGGCATTGCAGCTTGGGTTCAAAGATCTTGAGCTGCTGCTTTTCAAACCTAAGCTTAATTCTTTACTTAATTTGGTTGGCGTGCATTACTGCATACACTGGCTTAAAGTACCGGTACATGCTAATATCACCATGCTGTATACTGCTTTGCTTGATTCTGTCTGTATTTCCTTTGGGCATGTCTACTAATCCTTAGTGAAAAGAATCCTAAATAAAAAGGGTTTGGAGAAGAATGAGGAATCAAAATTATATCGTTCCTTTTTTAATTTCGTTAATTATCTGAAGGATTCATCAACACTTTTGTCGTAAACGTAAACACGTAAATGGATGGAGAAAGGATACATTTTCTTTATTTCCATTCCCATTAGTGTATAATGGATTAGTAAACATTTTGTGTATGGTTTAGTTTGTAGAAAGCACTATAATTTTTAGGGGAAAGTCACTAACCATTTAAGTTTTTTGTGTTATGTACCTCTGAAGGTTTAGATTCTAAGGTTTTCAGTTACCCAAGTAATGCGCTTTTGCTTATATGTCAAAACAGAAAGTTAAATTCTGTATTTAGTAGGGCTCAAGACACGGTGAAAAGCCACAATTTACTTAAGTAACTCAAGTAGGACTGATTTATAAACTTACTTTACTTGAAGTTTAGTGTGAGCCTAATAAATGCAACCTAACTCAAGTAATGTCTTAATGCCATCAAGCGTAGAAAGTAACTTTTTTGTTCAGTTCCTCGTGTATAAAAACCCTTGACCTCAGGCTCCGAGAGGGCGTGTTTTTGGCATGATCCTGATTTTTGAAGCATCTTATATTTGACAGGGTGAGCTTGTACTTGAAGCACTCCAGTGTAGCAAGATTTCAGATAGGCAAGTGTGTGTTAAGTGGTGGAAGATCGGAAGATGGTTTTATGGCTTCCGCATGCGGGATGAATCGCGTATTCGGTCGGTCTCTCTGGCAGATCTTACAACGGCGAAGGAAGAAGAGGTTCTTGCAGTGCTCTATCGTGGTGCCATTCACGAGGTATTACGTGTTCAGATCTCCATTTCTGATCCCTCAGGCACTCCCTGGTATCATCAGAGCACTCAGAATCAGGTTTAAAGAAGTGGTCAACAATTTATACATATCTATGTCGTTGTAATGGTTCATGTGTACATTTGTATTGTATGTAAATCTGAAGCCTGTCTATCAATAAGCCAAGCCTGTCTATGAATACAAGCCTTGTTCTGACTGTAAGCTTCGTATACTTGTTTGTAACGACTAGGACTAAAAAGGAAAAAAGATTATGTACTTATTGTTCTAAAAGTTATAAAGAAACTACTTTGTTATTGTTATAAGAGACTTCAGTTCACACGAAGTTCTCAATGATTTTGGGTGATTTCCTTATATTATAAATTCTGGCCAAAGTGTAAATTTATTTTCAAAAATTCTGAGATTTATCCTAAGAAGTTGGAAAGGCTGGATTGGGCATGGTGCTGAACGAGGTTTGAAGAGAAATCCATGGTGGTTAACGGTGATTGATATGCAGTTGTTTTCTATATCAATTTAGATGTTTCATATTTCAAGGTTTTGCTGAAAAGGGCGTAATGCGAACAGAAAGAAAATTGGTGCAAACTTTGAAAGATGTGTATTTGAGTTTAGAAAGGTCGGGTTCAAATATTGGTAATAACATATGTGTGAGTTAAGTGATCATTATTGGTTCTATTTTTATTAAAAAAAAAAGGAACGAAGGAGGGAAATAGAAGAAGTCAAAAAAAAAGAAGGAACGGAAAGAAAGAAATAGCAAGAAGTCAAAGATGTATACATTGTTCCTACTTCCTTGGGGGGTCTTAATGAAATAACGAAACTTCTAGTCCTTTGATTGCAAATGGTAATCTTAAAGCAAAATCCACGAACTTACACGTCATTTCTTTAAGTTGTTGAGACCATATCCACCTATCATTTGGATTCTCACTCTGATAGACTATAGCTTAAGCTGCTGACAAGTGACAATCATGGAAGACACTCACCCCACAACGTCTGCCTCACATTTTCCTCGATTTTCTTTCGCTTTACTTTCTGGGCATTTTCTGGTCTATCGAGAAAAATCGAGGCAGTGCTCGTTATAATCATAAAGTTCCCTCCTTTTCTTCTCAGTTTTTCTCCAACCCAGGAAAGAAAATGTCGCTTCGCTTCTCTTCCCATGTCTTAAATCTTCATTCATCAAAGAACCAAAGCTTGTTCAATCGTTTCTCATCAGACTTCATCAACAAAATTCAGGTAAGCTCCATCCCATATGCCTTGCCATCTTCTCCTGTAAACTCATCTGAGTTATTTAAGTTTAGCAGAGAAAAACTCAACCCCATTACAGCTTCCACAACCCCGAGTGTTGATACTGTTGACTCATCTTCATTCAGAGCCAAAAGTCCAAAAGAGGTTAATGTTTTGGTGGTGGGCTCAACTGGGTATATCGGGAAATTTGTGGTTAAGGAGTTGATTAATAGAGGGTTTAATGTCATAGCTGTAGCTAGGGAGAAGAGTGGGATAAGAGGGAAAAATAGCAAAGAAGAGACATTGAATGAGTTGAAAGGAGCCAATGTATGCATTTCAGATGTGACCAATTTGGATTCTTTGGAGAAATCTCTTGAAAGTTTAGATGTTCATATTGATGTTGTCGTTTCATGCTTAGCTAGTCGTTCAGGTGGAGTTAAGGACTCATGGAATATAGACTATGAAGCAACAAGGAACAGTCTTGTTGCTGGCAGAAATTTTGGGGCTTCTCATTTTGTGTTGCTTTCAGCAATCTGTGTGCAGAAACCCCTTCTCGAATTTCAGCGTGCGAAGCTGAAATTCGAGGCCGAATTGATGAGAGAAGCAGAGGAGAATAGTGGGTTCAGTTACAGTATTGTGAGGCCAACTGCTTTCTTCAAAAGCTTGGGGGGTCAGGTTGAGTTGGTGAAAGATGGCAAGCCTTATGTGATGTTTGGGGATGGAAAGTTGTGTGCTTGTAAGCCGATAAGTGAGCCGGATTTGGCTTCTTTTATTGCTGATTGTGTATTGGGTGAAGATAAGCTTAATCAGGTTTTGCCTATAGGAGGGCCTGGGAAGGCCTTGACACCATTGGAGCAAGGGGAAATTTTGTTCAGACTTTTGGAGAGAGAACCCAAGTTCTTGAAAGTTCCCATTGGAATAATGGACTTTGCTATTGGGGTACTTGATTTCCTTGTGAAGATATTTCCTTCACTGGAAGATGCTGCCGAGTTTGGGAAGATTGGAAGGTATTATGCAGCTGAGAGTATGCTGATTTTAGATCCTGAAACTGGAGAATATAGTGCTGAGAAGACACCAAGCTATGGAAAAGACACTTTGGAAGAGTTCTTTGAGAGAGTACTGAGGGAAGGGATGGCTGGACAGGAATTAGGCGAACAGACGATTTTTTAGAAGAGCTGTGTAATGGTAAGAAAGTTGGTCGAATGAAAAATGGTCAATTGGATGAACCAGTTTTGTAACACTGTCTACATTAAGGTATGCAGTTTCTTTTGTCACAACAAGAATGTATATTGTTTGAGTTGCAACCATATGCTGTTTTTTGATTATTAGCTGTAACACGTCCTATCGACTCTTCATCTTTAAGGCATGTATTGAAAATATGTTCATCTTCTGTCAAATGGTCCGTGTTACACTAGTTTTAGAACATTCAGGATTGTACTTGGAAGTCATTATTCCTTGTTTGGTAATTATACAAAGCCATAAGAAAATTATTCACAAATTTGTTTTATATATTTGAAACTTTAAAGAATGATGAACCTTTTTTTTTTTTTTTTAAGTAACAGTTTGAGAAAATCCCACCTTTCATTTCACTTTTAGAAACAGAAAATCATTTCACTTTTAGAAATAGAAAATAAGACATAAAAGTATACTAAGCAAGCCCTTAATTTTTACTGGACTTCCAGCAGTTTCCATGAACTGAACCTGGTTGTCTTTTTCACTTTTCTTATCTTGATTTGTGAGACCTAAGAGTGGAGACTCTTGCTTAAAATATACTCATTTAATACATGAACAAATCATACAACTTTCAATGAAGTTCAATTATAGAATCCATAAGCTGTAGATGGTACAAGATTAACCGAGGATGAGATATGCTGCACAGGTAGAAAACATCTACAAAGAACATGTACACAAATCCAAACACTTACGTCTGATATTACACACGAACTCAATAGCATGCAATAAACTCTTGAGGCTCTACTTAGGGATTTTCCTGTAAATTGCAATGGTCTTTTGAGGATCTACTTGGGGAGTTTCTTGTGGATGGAGAAAACAGAGAACCAGACGAGTAAAACTAGCAAAACGGAGGCGAACAAAGAAACTGCAAGAGAGCCGGCCAAATGGCGACAGAACTTGTCAAAAGTCGAGCACACCTTCTGCCACTGTACATGTTCATTGCCCTTCAATCCAATATATGCTACTCCTCCGGCAGTACCAGTGGCTGAGGCAACCAGCCCTAGTATTAGCTGCATAATAAACAGTACACATATATCAGCTTAGACATTTTTTTTTTCTTTCAAGAACAAGTAAAGCTTAGCTTTTGATTGTTACTTTCGATGTAAATGAACGGAGTGGAGAGCTTACCACATCCCAAAAGGCAAAGTGAAGCAAGAATTTCGTTGAGAATTCGGGCTTCAGGATGACTGAAATCGACGCAAGAGTAGTAATTATACTGTAAAGTCCTGCAACTGATAACGCCACCAGAAAGTATCTGCAGAATGATGTACAAGACTAAAGTCGGTTATTTAAAACGTAACATCAAAGAGCACGTTTCTTGGTAAACAATTCACTAGTAGAGACCGGTAAACAAATTCATCAAAGGAAAGAAATATACATGACCACCAAAACAAGAAAATCAAAGTAAACAATTCCTAAGCTAAACTCAGTTCATCTTTTTCAGCACTTCCCGAAGAATGACTTAAATGGTTTACATTTCTTGCGGGCTACGGATAAAAAGTTTTCAGTATATTTTTACAAAAGCAAATTCCAGTACTTCCCGAGAGATCGGATCAGCTCCATGTTAGAAGGAAAGACTAGTAACATGGTTATACTGCACATGGATTCAGAACTCAAAGAAGAGCTAATTTTTACCTCATAATCTTTACCTCCTTTCTGTTCTGGGGTAGAAGCAAGAAAGGCCAGACATCCATTTAATGATTTTACCATATTTTGTAGCCAAAAAACAACAAACATCATCTCATTAATTTGCTTCAATCAGTTTAGACTTCACATGTGAAAAACAGTTAACAATCTAATTAGTAAAAACTTCGCTTCAACTCACATGAAGGCCGGAGAGTGATCGAACTTGGCCACAAGTGGGATTGGAACCCGACCTCGAACAGTTTGCTTGCTGGTAACAAGAACCACAATAGCTGTTAGTGTTGATGCAAACAACAGGACCCTTAAAGTCACATCAACACTAAGGTAGCTGGCTGCAGTTAAAGAAGCAACTGATGAGGACCCTGGCTTAGGAGGTGGAGTAACTTCCTTTCCTTGTTCAGGGTCAGGCTTATCCGTAGAGGCCATAGCTGGTTTTCTCTAGCTGATATGAGAAAGTTGAATGGAATAGAATCACTATTTGTGAATTGGGTTGTCTTTGAATTTGTGTATGTGCATATATATACGTCTAGATATGTGGTGGATCATTCATGGGAGCTATAGTCCAAGAGGTTCAAATAAACAATTTTCAGTTTGGAGTTTCCTGCACGCCAAGTGAATTGGTTTGAATAAAGTTATGTTTGTTTCATTGTTGATGAGTTTATCATAATTATCTTATGTTATCACCCTTGACCCCATCGAATTTTTTTAAGGTTAGAAGCTAAGCAGGCAGAGAAAAATTGTATGAAAATTTATAAAAAATATCAATTGTTGGTGAGAAACTTGTACTTGCTTATAGGATTCTGATTTGTTAGACACTGTTTGGTGAGAATGGAAGATTTTACTTTGTACAAATTTAATATTAAGCACAATTTATTGTTGCTTTGTTAGGAAAATTATTGCATTAAAGTGTCTGCTTTGTGGTCTTGTCTCCTCTTAAACAGCTTTCTTAAGTGGGGTAAAGGGCCTTGAATTATACGATCTTTGTATAAATTCGAACAATTTGAAAAAAAATCCTATGTTTTTAGGATATTTATGAAAGACATTGACAATAATAATGAAGGGAAAAAAAATAGAACAACTAAGGTGGTCATTTTCATTGTATTCATGCAAAAATTGGCAACCAATAATAATAATAATAAAAAAATATAAGATAAATCTCGATTGCCCAGATATCACTTAATTTCTAATTCATTCCTGTATATTTTTGGATAAGGAAATTGATAGTGAATGAGATGTGGGTCCACATTAAGATCAAGTGATTCTGCTGTCTAATATTGCTTGTTTCCATTGACAATCTAAAGTTAACTCCTGACTTCTTTATGCTTTTAACCAGAAAAACCAATACTATGGGCCAACTTTAAAAAGAATATTTAGCACTAAATGTTGAATATTTAGCACTAAGTGTTATTTTCTCTTCTTTTGGTTATTTTTATCAAATTTCAAATGATTGGGTTTTTATATATATGTTTATATATTTTAAATATGTGACTAAGGTGGCCAACTTTGGCAAGTTAGATAAGAACCTACCATTCAATTTTCAAATAATGAACCCTCAAGAGCCATTTGAAATGTTCAGCCTTAGGCCAATTTGTCAATATAGCAGTACTTCAAGAAAAATCTCCATATTTCAAACGGGGATATGAAAGGAACTCCATTGCATATACGTATACGTCACAATGACATGCATGGAGTTTTATCATTTTATATTATATAGTTTTTGTTTGTGTATGTATGTACATGCTACATACAGTCGATATTAGTTGAACAAAAAGGATTCACATTACATTAACATCATATGGGTCGTATTCAGCTATATATATCTATATGACTAAATTTTCACGAAACTTATTTAATCATTAATCTTTCTTTTTCTTTTCTCTTGCTTGTTTGAGAGTTTGGTTTGAATTTAGATATGATTCATGACTAAAACACGTGTTATATATTCCGTCTGATAATATACTGACAAGGCCATTTGTTGATTAACCAATTGAGGGTAGACAAAGTACTTTTTGCCACTTGCTTGAACAAAATTTTTAGTTCAATATATGAGCTAAAAACTTGATTAATCAATTGGTTTTGCCACTTGATTAGTTTTGTCACTTGAGCTAAAAATTTTTAGTTCAAAATTTTTGCCATTTGATTAACCAATTGGTTTTAGTTCTATACAACACTTGTATGGCGAAAGTTCAATGACAAGTAATTATTATTAAAAAAACAAAATCAATGGCAAGTGATGTATAAATATGAGCTTCAAACAGCTTATATATAATATATGGACAAAAAAATGTTCCATTTTTAATCGTAATATTCTTTAATTTTCGATCTCTGTGAATAAACTCACAAATTAAGTCGAGACTAATAGATAAAAATGGAGATCGACTAGTAATCTAAACGAGCATATTTTTTTGTTTTATTGGGAATCTAAATTTTGTTTTATCCTTTCCAAGCTCATTTTGGAAACAATAATCTCTATCACACCATTTATTATTATTATTATTATTATTATTATTGTCTATCACACCATTTATTATTATTATTATTATTATTATTATTGTCGTCTTGGTCGTCGTTGTTGTTTTGAGGAACCTGAGGTAGGGTACGGGGTTTAACAATGTCTCCAACTTGAGTTTTGAAGCTGTTGTGCGGTCTAAGATCCTA
>JXTB01000002.1:2755808-2816994 GCA_002914805.1 Parasponia andersonii | reverse complement strand
TCTACTCAAAGTTGGAGCATAATATTTCAGTAACATTATTTATCGAAAACATTTATTATAAACGTTTGTAACCTTATATATTGCATGCTACAACCGGTGTGACAATTTGTTGTATCGACAAAAGAAAAAAAGGAAGCCTATGAAGGTTTGGAGTGCTAGTACTACGTGGAAAGTTTTGAACGTAGCTTTTGACTTGTTAAGCATTTCAGTTCTTTCGTATACATGGAACAAACACTTAACCATATCCATTTTTTATTTAAAGTGAGATTTAATTAATTACCACAATTTATTATAAATTTAAAAGAAAATAATACACATATATACTCTACAAAGTTTGAACTCCTGACCTTCCTAAATTCACACACACATCCCTCAAATTTTAGACTATCTGAACTAACCCCAATTGACACTTGAAGCGTATCCATAAGCCTACGTAGAAAACAAGATGCCTATTAGGAAGTCCACTTAACGAAGGACACGTTTTTTGAACAGAAACCAAAAATTGATATGTATTTTTAGAGGCTCATACCACTGAAATACTAAAAGTAAGATTCCGGGTAAGCACTTTTATTACTATGCCACCACCATCGATAGTATATTGGCTATACTCCTCTATGTGTATTTGAGTATTTTCCAAGTTAATTTTCTTTATGAATTCAAAGTCTTCAACCATATTAAATTCCAGGATATCCATTATTGACCATTCAACTAAATTTCAACCACTCATTATCTTTGGCTTTTATGTTCACGATATGCACTGTTTTCACTTTCATTTTCACCAATGTTTTTCGTGAGGTAACAAAATGCTAAATGATCATTAATGAGAAAGACACTAAAACTTAAGTCAAACAGATACAGTTTAATTTCTCAAGCCTACATAAAACGACAAGTCGTAGAGTCGATCAGAAGACAATTATCGTTTGGACAAGTACCACTAGTCCAGTGAATTTCACTAGGAAATGCCAGCACTTCCAAAGTACTAGTACTATAGGTCTCTGACAATTCCAATTAAATAGAGACCGTTTTTTCTTTTTAATCCTTTTTTGCTGGAAATAGAGAGACAACTGACGTAGAATAATGATTTGTACTTTTTTCTTTATTCCTTAGAGAGTTTGTTTAATGTCTTGCGGTCTAAAATTTATACGTTGATCAATGCTAAATGGGGAAAATTAGTGATCAAGTTGAATGTCAGGTCGTATGAAAATTTTTCTGATCGAAGTGCGACCTTTTTCGAATGAGTTAAGTGCGATCAGTATGAAAAAGAAACTAGATCAAGTTTCATCAAGTGAGTAATCTAAAAAGAAAGGGAAATAAGTTTCTGAATGGAGATCGACCAATCATTCTATTTAAGTTATTACTCAATTATATTGTTACTCGAATTGTATTTTCTAATTACACATTTACTTATTTTCATAATTAAGAAATAATGAGTCACCCTTATCTATATGAAAGGAGTTCAGTATTGTTATAAAAAACTTCTGGACTACATTCTGTATTTTTCTCTTTTTGGATTCTCACTTCGAAACTTAATGAAACTCTTGTAATTCTCCAGAAAATAGTAAAGAACACGTAGACTCGTCTTTTTTTTGGGCTGAACCATTATAAAATTTTTGTCTCTTTATTTGCTTTGATTGATCAACCCTTTTTACACACAAACCACATCTTGCAATTTCCTAAATTCCTTGTTGATAAAACTTCCGTCAACATTTGACAACATTTTTTTTATTTATTCTTATAAATATGATATCTTCTACTTTTTTATTAAAAAAATTGTTCTTTTCTCTATAAAAATATTTCACTGCGGGTTTGTTGGACAACATTTATATACATATATGTTTTTCTAAATAAAAAGTGAAATAGTTAACTGAGATTTTCTCTAATACACCATCTTTAGTACATCTTCGCCTTTCCTTTATTTATTATGTTATTAAAGCAAGTGCAAAGGAAATGGTAATGTCAAAACTAAGATACTGAAATTTAGCTGGTTCCGGTTTATTTTTAGAGTGAAAACTAGACCAATTTGCAAGTAATTGTGTTTTGCTTCAACCAAAAGAAATAAATGCTATTGCTATAAATATGGGGTACTACGTACTTGAAGTTTATTAATCTCAGGTCTATGTTTCAATCCCAGAGAAGAGGTCATTGACAGTGACCGAAATTTATGAGTTTGAATTCGGTGCAGCCTACAATGTACGTAATTTCCGATTTGAAATCAGGTTATACAATTCAGTGGACCATGAATATTGTACCCGTTTATTTGTGCTCATTTATATCAAACTTGAGAAACCACTCAAAACTGATGATATCCCATTTGTCCAAATCAGCTAACTAATATGTCGCTTTACATTAATTGGAGAAATAAAGAAAAAGTAGCGTCCCTGATTAATCAACTTTTCTAGCCTAGCTAGCTCCCCTAGTTAATTAAAGGCACGGTTACAAAAGATATTAAATGCTTCTGAGGCTGATTATTCTTTGATTATATACGCATGCTAATATTGTTGAACTTATAAACAGCTTTTTATGTTAAGATTTGTGATAAGTAATAAAGTGATGCAATATCAGTTTAGTTAATTAAGAAATAAGTGAAAAAGCAATGTAGACAGCTTGTTTTGAGCAGCTAGCCTTGATCTCAATATTGGATTTTCAGAAGCCTATGTTCAATGTCAGAATATGTATTTCAAGGAGATTTGAGGTGACAAAATGAGTACTTTCTCATGTTAATTAGAGAGAAATTTCCATCTTTTTCGGATATATACGAAGAGTTAGTAACTTAAACTTATTTTGTCCCGTCAATTGCGCTTAAACTTAATTTGTCCTGTCATTTTGCTAAATGAAATTATTATAAATCGAAGATCAAAATTAAGGAAAAGTTCAAATACATAGTTCTAATTAGTAGAATTACATATTTGAGAATGCATGAGACAAAACTAGGACAAAATCATAATTCATGAGAATAGAATGCAACAAGACTAACTTTATAATTCACGACCTGGATAACTATGAGAAAAGTCTTGTTTGACCATCCGTGTTTCAGCCCTGACCATTTGACTTTAATTTCCAGCGGACGAGTCCACACTTACGATAATCTAAACCAGTTTCATTTGATTTTCTTTCAAGAATTTTGTACATAACATCTTATCTTGAAGATTCTACACGTATTCTTTTATTCTTTTTTAGGCATGTCTTCTTTCTTTGGGTTTCTTCTGTATTTTGTTTTCTTGAAATTAAATTCTTGCCGGGCTGTCATTGATATTGCTACCCTGGAGAACTCAAACTTCAAGGATAGATATGCATATAAGATATTATTTCTCTATTAAATTAAGCAGTACACATTGTTTCATACTAATTTTCGATCTTTTTTTGTTCAAGACTTGTAGCTCAATCCCGTTAACTCGGGGATTGCCTATTGCAACTGCCAGATCATCATCTTTGATTGAAAAATATCATTTTCAATATTATTCGGTACAAATTAATTTAACAAACCCAATTCGTAAAAACCATGATTCTAGCTGGCCAAAATAAAAAAGAAATACCATGATTAAATTTTTAAATAAAGCTAGAGGATTGCATATCTTTTTGAAAACTGAATATGGTATTTGGTTTCACACACACACTTTTTAATTAATAGCCGGAATAGGTGGTGACGTTTAATGCAAAATCACAGCCAGCAAAACCTCTACGTAGCTATGAGCTAGATATGTGTATTCCATTATATGACTTTAACGATGTCCCTTAACTGTTTGACCAAAAACTGAAAAAGGCCTTGGAAACTTTATATATAGAGTAGGTTGGCTTATTCAATTTTATTGAACCACCTCTCTTAAAGGCCATGGTTGAAAATATTTTGAAGGTTGAAATGTAATTAGCGTTGTCTAGACATGGCTAGGAATGGGAGAAAAAAAAAATCCCTTTCTCCTTAATTTATATGGTAGAAAAGGGTCAAGTTTAGACGAATTTAAAAGCAACATTAATATAATGTTATATATTTATTGTGCGTATATTGCTAAAAAAAAATCGCTATTTAGTGACAATATTTTAGCTACAACAAAGTTTTTTTATAATTAAAAGATAATATTTAATCATACTAATATATTTTCAGTCACATCCTTTTCTATATAGTAATAAAATTTGTTATGATTTAAAGTATAGTTAGTCACAACAAATTAGATTTTTTGTGATAAAACTTTTAGTCACAACATAATAATAGTGCAATGTTTTTAGTCACGAAAATTTTCACTTTTAGTCACAATTTTTTAAAGTAAAATTGTTTATAGTGCAGCGATTTATGACATGGTTCAGTATATCTAGCCTATAATACATATATGTTTATATATAATATGTAAAATATTAACAGCTAGCTAGCTAGCATCTAATATATACGTGTGCTAGAAACGGCGATGCACAATTGCATACGTTGATGATTCCCTTTAAAAAAGATGATCACATGGAGTTGAAAACTTTGACATGACTTTCAACATTGGGGCTCCAAAGACGTAAACCAAAATAAAATCTCATGCAAAAATGCCTGACTAGATAACCTTAGAAAGTCCTTGCGTTCAGTTTTACGTAAATCCAGTTATCACTGCCAAATAATATAAATGGAGACTATGGAACTATAAGGTTTCTGCTCTTTGACAGAAGAAAAAAGAAATCTTAAATTCTGAGTCATTCGTACTACGTTGATTATGGAAAATGTTGAGAGGGGGCCCTACGCACCACATACTACAGTCAATATATATATATAGTTTAAACATATATATAACCATCGATCCAGTAGGTATTTTTTTTTTTTTTACTTATACGTAAGTATCAATTTGGCCAATGAAAATTTAGCATATATATTTTTTTATTGTAAAAAGTAAGAGAGAGAAAGAGTATTAATGATACATATCTTTTCATACACTTCATTATAGCTATTGGATCACCATTAGACAGTAATCCAACAACTAAAAAAAAATACCTACTCATAGGTAAAAAAAAATACTTATTAGATTGGCAACCTATATATATATATATATATATATATATATATATATAGTTTAAACATAAATTTTAAAGCATATTACTATTAATGTATAATGTATAATGGTACTTCATATTTTATTAGTGTTTACTGTCGTGCCTTATAACATTGCTTTTATACAACGTTGGATCCATAAAGTTCATGAAGTTGGTAAAATTTGCACACTATTTTATTGTGAGACTGAAAGTAAAATAAATTATTACAAAAACTTTCAAATCATTCTGTCTTATTGACATTTTACACAAGCAGCCAAAAAAAAAAAAAAAACTCAAATAATTAAAACCCTCATAGAATTACTCTCATTTGAGCTCAATTGTGTTCCAAATTACAAATATTCTAATAAAGTCAATAAATAATTCATGTTTTTTTTTTAAAAAAAGAATAGGAATAAGAATAATTCAGGTTCTAAGTTTTTCTCATAGTATATATAAATGAAATAAATGCCGCCCCATCGGTCATTAAGTAGTCAACTCTTTTATTTAATTAAGTGATGACGAGCTTTTAATGACATGAGATTTTCTATCCAATTACCGTGCGACATTTATTCTGTTCTCAACACCAATATTTTCGAAGTCTTCACATCTAAGTTAATTGCCAAATTTCATCAAGTGCCAAAAAGTGTCATAAACGTATACTAGACTTTCGTTAATAATAGGTTTGGATAGGTTTCCTTAATATTAAGTGCTAAACTAAGCACGACACGCCATACCTTAATTATTTGATCACGTGGATTTTTCAAAATGTGGACTTTCTTATACGCCTTTTTTCCGCGCTGATATTATATAATGCTTGTAAAGATCGATTGAGTTAGGTTTCACACTATTTATTTATTTATTTATTTAATTATCTTATTGCTAATATCTTCCAATAGTAACATCTCTGTATATGCTTACTGGTACATTTAAACAATATTTTATCATATTAAAAAAAATGGTCGAGATGTACGTGTGTAACAAAACTATCGGAAGATATGTATTACACGATAAATAAATAACGGTATGATCTCACATCTTATTTTATTTTTTAAAGTATAAAATAATATAATTTATAAATTGTTATTATTTAATTAGTGAATAAAAAAATGAAATATAGATTTTTTATAGTTTTAATCTATATTTTAATTTGGGCAAAATTATATCGAAATATTTAAAATTTCTTTAAACACATATTGAATTTGAATAGTAGTAATCCTTGTGCCCATTACTTCAGCGCAACGACTCTCGTGCACCTGCACTTGCCCACCACCTCCTCGAAGCCTTAATTGTCTAATGTCTTTGTCAAATAATACAAACTTTCTCTCTCCCTTTCACACCACACACCCTATTGACCGAAACACATACACATTATCTCTCGCTCTTTGTCTCTAGATCTGTCTCTCTATTTAAAGCTTCACCAAAGTCTAGTCTCTTCCATATTGTTCTAAGTTTATTCTCTCCTCTCTTTCCAATCCAGCTTATAATATCAACAAGAATTTTGAAAAAAAAGGAAACGTTAAATCTGTTTGTTTCTAGGGAAAATGGAGAGCAAAAGTAATTATAATGGTGGGTTTGAGGGTGTGGAGACAGAAGCGAGAGTGGCTAACAAGAGAGGAGCTGGAACTTGTGAGTCTCTTCTAAGGATTTTGGCCTTGGCACTTGCTCTATCAGCTGCTGTACTTCTTGGTGTTGATAAGCAGAACAAAATCGTTCCTCTAAGGATTGTTGATACCCTCCCACCAATCAGCGTTCCAGCTTCTGCCAAGTGGCATTACTTGTCTGCCTTTATGTAACGTTCTCTCTTTTTCCCTTTACTATACTTTTATTCTCTCGTTTTGATGATTACATATATGATGATTTGGCAATAGTTAAGATATATCAAAAGATATTGCTAGTACTTGATGAATTGTATGTAGTCTTTATAGACATTAGCTTGAGTTGTGGTTTATATAAGACGAGTAATTTGTTGCGGAGCCTAAAAAGAGAGTGAAAATTTACATATTCACATAATACATAGCCTTAATTGACGTCTTGGGAAGTGCTATTTCTAGGATCTTTCTTTTGTTTAGAAACATCCTAAAAGACATTAATTAATCCATTTGCTTTTCTAGTTTTTAGTTGTTAGGTCTTTTTTTCCCTAGCTTTTTAATTTTTATGTTAGTTATGGGAAATATGTAATACTAAAGTTATTTACTCTACATTAGCACCAAAAGGGGTCAGAATCCTTATAACTAGTAATATCCTTCGTCCTTTTCGTAATAGTGGATCAAAAACGATCTTTGAAGTAAATTTTCACCTTAAAATAAGTAAAAAGGTGTGCTATACGTATAAGTAGTTTTGAGAAATTGTGAAGAAATCCACCACTAATGTGTAGTTGTTTATATTTTTACTATTTCACATCTGTGATATTTTAGCCTCTCTTGGTTTTTTTTAACCCCGACTTTGAACTTATAACTAGTAAAGAATTTACCATAACAATTTATAAGCTTAGGGCATTAATAATATCCCAACCTTTTTTAGTTTAACAAGTCTCTGGTATTTCTGTGGCCAGGTACTTTGTGGTGGCACATGCCATAGCATGTTCATACGCGGCAATTTCTCTAATCCTTTCGATAGGGAACCGCGGTGGAAAGAGCAGCGGCCTTAGCCTTTTCGTGGTCATTGCTGACTTGGTCATGGCGGGGCTACTCTTCTCTAGCAACGGTGCGGCGGTGGCCATTGGCTTGATGGGGTACCAAGGGAATTCACATGTGCGATGGAAGAAGGTGTGCGATGTGTTTGGCAGGTTTTGCGACCAGGCAGCCGCCGCTTTCGTCGTCTCCCTGCTAAGCGCGATCGCCTTTCTCTTGCTCGTCGCCATTGCGGTCAGACGCCTCCACAAGAAATGATCCAATCTAGAAATCATGTTTGTGTGATATTTGTGGTCAGGTTTCGTCTTTTTTTGTGTTGTTTATTGTTTTAACTTGTACAAAATTTGGGTGCTACGATTATAAATTTTGTGTGATTATAAAAGGTTTTTTTTTTTTTTTTTTTTTTTTTTGAAAAAATTGTTTAACGTAATATTTCATCTCGAAATTCACACTCAATTTAAATAGATGTGGTAAAAGGTCACTTATTTTGTCTTTTGTGTTGTGACAAAACTATCCGAGCAAATTAAATATTTGTAAGGGTGTCATGATATCATGTCCATATCAATTCTGGCATGAGCCCAAAACTGAACCTCAAATCCGAAATAGCCAGCTAGCCCCAAAAGTTACAGCATTTTCAATTCAATTGTCAGGACCCCATATATTTTTCTTTCTTTTCTTTTTTTTTTTTTTCCAAAAAAAAAAACATGCATTCTTTCCTAGTACTACTATTGCTAATCTGGCAGGCTGGTACGTTATAATCAATTTTAATCCATACTTTATCTTCTCAATTTTTTTTTTTGTTTTTCTAATTTTTTTTTTTAAATAAGAAAAGCAATTTTCTTTTTTCTTCCATTTTCTTCTTTAAAAAAAAAAGGGGAAAGAAACAATTGTTCAGACTTGGACTGACTGTATTTGGACACTGAACACCAGCCCCAGTTCTTTATGAGCTGACTAAGCCGTTATGCTAATAGAGTATTTATGGTGAGAAAAGGACGTAGGTAGACTAATTTCGGCCGAAATGACTTTTTTTTTTGTAAAGTTTCAAAAATGATATTTTCAGAAGTATCAAAGACATATTGATCTATAGTTAAGTCTTTTTTGACCGTAATAAAGTCCTAAATAATGGTTTTTTTCATGGTCAAGAAGCTTTTAAGACTCTTAAAGATGTCATTTAAAAAAAAATAGTATTTATGGTGAGAAAATGACATAAGTAGACTAATTTCGGTCGAAATGACTTTTTTTTTTGGTAATGTTTTAGAAATGATATTTTCAGAAGTGTTAAAGACATATTGATCTATAGCTAAAATTTTTTGGATCGTAATAAAGTCCTAAATAATGGTTTTTTTCACTATTAAGAAGTTTTTGAGGCTCTTAAAAATGTCATTTAAAAAAAAAAACAAAAAAAAAGTAATTTGGCCCAAAGTAAGCCCCCCCAAGGTAACTTCCCCCTTTTAACCAAAAGGGCAAATTTTGGAACAAAAATTGCAAAAAAAGCAATTTTTAAAAAAAGGTAAAAAAAGGCCCAATAATCAAAAATAATTAAAAAAAAACTGTTTGTCATATTTAGTATACCAAAATATATTGATTTATTTTTTAAAAATTGATATACTTTTTCTAATTGATTTACTTTGTAAAAAGTGGATCAACAAAAAAAAAGCTATTTATCAAAATAAAATTATAAAACTATTAAATAGGTGTTAAAAAATGACTATTTTTTTTAAAAAAAAAATGATCTTAAAAAACACTATTTCTTATAAATACTCGAGTATTTATTAGAAATATCCTTTTTTCACATCAATATAAAAAAGGCTGTTTTTTATACCTATTTAAGAAATAACTGTTTTTCATTTTGCTAAATAGCTTTTTTTTTAGTTGATCAATTTTATATAAATTATATTTATTTTATTTTATTAGTATATCAATTTTGATAGTGTGAATATGACTTTCTTTTAATATTAAAACTAATTTATTTTGGCCTTTTTTTGATAAATGTGGCTTGTTTTTAATAGTGCTTGTAAATGGCTATTTTTTAAAGGGTCTTTTAACAAAATGACTAACTTTGGGAGCTAATTTAAGTAAATGTCTATTTTTGAAATGTTTAGCAAAATATCCAGTATATATATTTATCTACTAAGTGTAAAATATTATATACCAGTCATAAAAATTTATATACTTAGTTCATTTTAGTACATATAACTGAAATTGATAGATATATGTATCTACCAAGTGTAAAAATATATATATTTTGACATTTAACTATAAAATTCAAAATATTAGTCATCTACTTAAATTTCTCATTTTTTTTGGATAATAACCCAAAATTTGGCCATTTAACTAAGCTCTTCTTGAAATGAGCCTAGCCCGAATAATGGGGGTTTTCTAGGTGCAATGGATAGAGTGTTTTTGAACAAATTAGCTGTATACCACTTTTTTTTTCTCATTAATTAAATCTACTACTATACCACTTTTTAAAAATAAATTCTTAATGATCTCGACGGATTCTTGAATAATTCTTGACGTCAGCAGCGATCTTGATGAATTATTAATAAATTTTTGATGGATTCTTGATGATCTTGAAGTATTCTCGATAGATTTTTGATATTGGCGGCGATCTTAACGGGTTCTTGATAAATTTTTGATAGATTCTTGATAATCTTGATGGATTTTTGGTAGATTCTTGACATCAGTGGTAATCTTATCAGATTTTCAATGGATTCATGATAAATTCTTAACAGATTTTTCACTAATTCTCTCCAAAAAGTGGTAGAATCTAATAGTGGTGATAAATTTAGTTAAATATTTTTAAAAAATAATAATTATCTACTTAACCCAAATTTTTTCAGGTCAAATTGACTTATATAATATTATTTTGGGCTTTTAAGCTAAATAGCCGCATTTTAGAACACCGTTTAAAAAATGATTGCTTTTCAAACAACTATTAAACAATAGTCAAACTTTGAACGTTTATAAAAAATGATAATTTTTCATATTTAATAGATCAAAATATATTGATTGGTTTTTAAAACATTTTGTATAAAATTGATTTATTTTTTAAAAATAGATCAACTAAAGAAACAGTTATTTATCAAAAAAAAATTATTAAACGGCCATTTGTGTAAAAAGGGTCATTTTTCAAATTGATATAAAAAAAGGACATTTCTAATAAATATTCTATTAGTTTTCAGGATGATTTTTTTAAGACTAGTAACTAAATTATCCGTGTCACACAATAACTACGACTTGTTCTAATAAGACTGTCATCCTATCATAAACCTCTAATAATTGTGAGTCGTGTGATATTATTGTTTCATGTTCGAATTGAATTCAACACCATCCTCTGTTGAACAATTATTACTCTTATCTTTCTTTTTTATCTTTCTTTCTTGATGAATAATCAAATCTCATTTTAGCCTCTAACTTCATATCTCAATGTCTCATAAGTCAAAAATAGCAGAATGTGATATTTGAAAATTTAACTCCTAAATTGAAACAAAAACAAAGTTTAGGGACTAATTCTAGAACATAGAAAATGATATTTAGGTTATTATTTCATTACTAAACTAGGATTAGCTCTTATAACAAAGTCATATATATATATATATAGGTTGCCAATCCAATAGGTATTTTTTTTTTACCTATGGATATATATAATGAAATGCATGAAAAGACGTGCATTATTAATGCTCTTTCTCTCTTACTTTTTACAATAAAAAAATGTGCATGCTAAATTTTCATTGGCCAAATTGATACCTATGCATAGGTATAAAAAAAAAAATACCTACTGGATTGGTGCCCATACATATATATATATATATATATATAGAGGGTACACACTAACAAATAGCTATAGTCTACACGTATCGTCAATCATATTGATGCCATATAACAACGGTTATACATCATGGAGCATTGAGAATAAAGAAGATTTCAATGAGTCTACATCATCTTGTAAACCAATAGGATATTCTCATGCAAAACAAAAAAGTAAGACTTAAATTTTAATTGGTTTAAGATTTTTGGGGGTGTATATGAGTGTGCAAACGAGAAGGAGATTGAATCCTAATTAGGACAATTTATCAATAATAAAAGAACTTTTAAGTCTGACTTGAAATTTGTATAATTCTCACGGTAGACCTTATTGCTACCTCGAAATAGAATATATGTATATAGAATAAAATTATGGATAGATTATAATTCTAGATAGGTATTAGAATCTGAGTTGTCTTATTATATTTAGTGAGTTATATATATGACTATGATGCAGTCCACACTACGTCTCATAAATTAAGGTGAAACGTCATCGTCTAAATTAATCTTTATTCATAGAGAAAGAAACATCCACTAGTATGAAATTTGCATACTTTGGGTTATTGCCAAAAAATTCAAAAAGAAACTCATAGCATTAATTTCAGTTCTGCAATTGTCTTATTTCCAGTTTTCAAATATTCCAAGGTGCACCAAAATATTCCTTTTTACAAATTAAGGAGAAAAGGAAAAAACAGAGAGAAGCTAATAAGTATGTCACAAGTGTCAAAAATATGTTAAGAAGTGAGGCACGAAAAAAGAAAAAAGGGTAATTTAATAATTTTTTATTTGGCTTCCTTATAGGTAAAATTAAAAAAAAAAAAAAGGAAAAAAAAGTAACAAATAAAATTTGACGTAAAAGTCTACATTTGTTGATGAAATAAATGCCTTGCCCTCAGTTGTTAAGCTCATTTATTTAAGTGAACCCAAAAGGCTTTAATGGGATGATATCTTCCCAACCGTGCGACCCGTATTCTGTCCCTAACGGACGTCTCAAATTCCAAAGCCTTCACGTCTAATTAATTTGGCAAATTCATTGATATATAGTAAATGTTAGATTTGCTCTGATTGGTTAAGTATGTCAATATATAATTTCTTAATTTTGCATCACATAGATTTTATATTTAACTCTTTCACATTGCTTGCCGTGTCAGCAATGCTATGGTGCTATAATGACGTGATATGACAAAATTAGAATTACTCAGGACATGTCAATTTATTAATTAATAAGTCATTTTTACATAAATTTCGTATAAAATGTAATTCATACTCGTTTATATTTACGCACGTGTATAAAGTAACTGAGATCCATATGTAGCCAGAGTGTTGTGCTACTATACGTTACTATTTTTGCCACACATTTAATGTATCACAATCTGTATTTTTCTCAGTTGAAACTTAAGTGAAGACAACACTATTTAAAATGTCATTTTCTTCAAATTAGACCTATGTAAGACCTAATGTATGTAATTTATAATTTTCGTGAACTAACCTTTCATGTAGTATTAAATACATCTTAAAATATCTCATAGCATTGTAGATCTTTTTATACATGATTTATCTAAATAAATGGTTCAATATATCGTATTGTCTTATTTTTTTTTTAAAAAAAATAAGAGTTAACTAATAACCTCTATTTATTATAAGTTAAAGGAAAAAATATCTATTATTATCCAATCTTTACTCTACTCGATTAAAAATAATAGACTGTCATGCTTATTTTAGGTATGACTCCAACTTAAAACCGAGATTTTAAGTAGGTACTCTCACCATTTAAGTCAACTCATTTCGTCGGATCGAATCATCTTATATGTAAACTGTATTGCACACTTGCAACAATTAATACAAAAGAAAAAATTTTAACTGTATTACACACTTGCAACAATTAATACAAAATAATTTTTTTTTTACAATTTTAAGTGATAATACTGATACACTGTCATGTATTTGACGTATCACCATACGTGATAAATTATATATCTTTATAATAATCTGATCGATCATATATGCTCATTACTTCACCGCAACGACTCTCGCGGGCGTCCACCTATCCGCCACCTCGCGCCTTAAATTGTCTTTGCCACCACTAAGACACAAAATCTCTTTCATTTCCAAATTTTGCCTCTTCACCAAAACACACGCACTACAAACAAATTCTCTCTCTCTCTCTCTCTCTCTCTCTCTCTCTCTCTCTCTCTATTTAATACTTCACCAAAGGGCCAAGTCTAGCTACTCTCTTGTAGCTAAGCTCTTATCTGAGTTTCTCATTCCAATCCCTCTTAGAAGATAAAAATCTGTTTGTTTCTCGGGAAAATGGAGATGAGCAAAAGTAGTAGTAATAATGGGGAGTTGGAGAAAGAAGTGCTGGTGAGAATGGGTAGCAAGAGAGGAGTAGGGAGTTTTGAGTCACTCGTTAGGCTTTTGGCGATGGCACTTACTCTATCGGCTGCTGTTATTCTAGGTGTGGATAAGCAGACCAAAATTGTCTCTATCAAGATTTTGGATACTCTCCCACCAATCAACCTTCCCGCTACAGCCAAGTGGCATTACTTGTCTGCCTTTACGTAAGTTTTTCTTTATCACTGCCACATTTATTTACTTATTTTTATCATTCTTTAATCTTTATGTGACGATACATGATTAATATTTATTGCAAGACCTCGTTAAGTTCCCTAGTTGTATTTTGTCATTCTTTGTTATGTGATTAATATTTGTTATAAGGCCTTTAGTTAAGTTCCCTGGTTATATTGTTCGTATCGATCATTAACTTCTTACGTATCTGTCTTTTTTTTTTTTATATAGGTTTAACTAATAATTTCTACTTATTACAAATTAAAGAAAAATATATAATATTATCTAATCCACACTCTATCCGATTAAGGATAATAAGCTAATAATTTCTACTTATTACAAATTAAAGAAAAATATATAATATTATCTAATCCACACTCTATCCGATTAAGGATAATAAGCTTTCACACCTATCTTTAGTGTGACTCAAACTTAGGACTAAAATTCTAAGTAGTTGGTACCCTTATCTTTTGAGCCGAGCCAACCTACTTGTCAACGTATCTATTTCTGGGTTATGTATAGATAAATTTGTGGGTTATATATAGATAAATTTGTTGAAGAAAGAGAGAAAATACATATTCACATATCTATAGCCTTCATTTTGGGCGAGGATTTATTTTTTTGGGGTTGATACTCAATATATTGTCTAGAAAAATTGCCATTTTCCACCCTTTATACCTGCTTGTTATATTCTGGGAATGTGTTAATTAAAAGTCCTTGCATGCAATAGTTAGCGTTTGCAGTTTAGCACAATAGCTCCACGAGGCAAAGAGTCAGAACGTTATATATCCGAACACGAGCAATAGTATTTTTAACGTCCTTGTTAAAATGATGAAAAAAAAATGCCAAATGCATGTGGTATCATTAAGCACTACACATAATTAATTAATGGAAATGTACCGTTCCCCATAAAATCTATGGATGGATTTCACTTTTATTTACTTCTTATTTATTTTTTTTCTAGCGTGTAATAGTGTGTCAAATAGCACCATGTTGCATAGCATTGCATAATGTTGAGTGACAGTAACGCTTATTAATTTTTCATTTATTGTCTGTTACCGTGGCGAATATAGATAGCGATCATTTTCTTCATCTCAATACCTCCATAAAGGATTTTCAATAGCCCCACAGAAATTAATTCTATGAGTTCTGATCTACTGTTGCTGCGCATAAATACGATGATGTGTCATCTACTTATTATATATAATAATAGAAGCCTTATAACTGATGTGTACTTGTTTATCATGTTTTGTTATGCCTGAGCATTTTCATGACCATTAAGTTTAACTTGTTAATTAAGGGACTGATGCAAATATACTCAATACTTTTAGTGCATAAAAGTGGTAATTTCATCAATTTTTGGGTGATATATGTAGCAAATTAAACTAGTGAAAACTAGTAATATTTATTAATTAGTATAACAAAACTAATTAAACTAACATATATTAGTAATAGAATCCCCAACATTTGTTCCAACTTGTTTCATGTGCTTAGGTACTTTGTGGTGGTAAATGCCATAGCTTGTTCCTACGCGGCGGTTTCACTAGTCCTCTTGCTCGCGAACCGCGGCGGAAAGAGTGGCGGTGGCGGCGGCCTAGGCCTTGTCATTGTGGTTGTCGACTTGATGATGGTGGCACTGCTCTTCTCTAGCAATGGAGCGGCCGCGGCCATTGGTTTGGTTGGCTACGAAGGGAATTCGCACGTGCAATGGAAGAAGGTTTGCGATGTCTTTGGCAAATTTTGTGACCAAGGAGCCGCAGCACTAATCATCTCCTTGCTCGGAGCGATCACCTTTCTCTTGCTCGTCATGCTCGCCATCAAACGCCTCCATTGCAAATGATCCAATCTCGAACACTACACGTTTTTGTGTGACAATTGTGGTTAGATTTCCTTCTCTTTGTGTCCTTGATTATTTTTAAATTTGTAGAAAGTTGGGTACTATTGTTATAAGTATTATGTTCTGATTAAAATCTAAAATAAATATTTTATCAACTCGATATTGAAACACAATCTCAAATGTATCATCCACATTAAGTTATATTTCTTGTTGCACTGTGACGAATGACAACAATTACTGGACCAAACTATATAGTAAACTAAATGCATGGCTTTTTATTAAAAATAAATAAATAAATGCATGGGTCGCAATTACATGTCGATGCGATCTATCACTAACTTGGTAATGGTTAGACCTTTATTATATTGCTTATCGTAGTTTTTTACCTCCAAAAGCAGAGCTGGGTATTTTTTTTTTAACAATAAGCTCACTTGTATGGGCCTTATCTGAGTCACGGAGAAGTCAATTATTAGTTCTCTCTCTCTCAATAAAAAGTATTAAATGCATGAGAAAGATTAAGGAATCTCTCTCTCTCTCTTAATAAAAAATATTAAATGCATGAGATGTTGGATTATATGTGTATATCCAAAGAGGGTTATAGATTTTTATAACAATTATATATTATAGACAGACTAATTAAGCGATCTAATTATAGTATCGGGAAATTGCTAATCAAGTATGGATTGTATAACGTGTGATTACTAATACTAAACCAATAAGAATTGATGTGGCCTCTATTGACGGTTAGTATATAAGAATATAACTATTATGGTTTTGATCCTCAAATCAAATAGAGTGTACGTTCTTCTCCCCTGTCTCCATCAACAGAGAGAGATTTTATTGAGCATACATAAAGTATTATGGCTATGAAAGACCTTCTACCCTCAGATCGCTTCCGCTTATGTGATCTCATTTTTTGTCGTCAAATACAAGAGATCCAAGTTAGTCACGGATTTTTTCTCAATAAATCTTTTTCCCGAAGGTTGAGGACGTCTGGGAATTAGGAATGCAATTACGTTATGAGGGTTTAAAGGAGTATATGATCTGATGCTAGGGTTTTCAATTCACTTCAAGCTTAATAAGGCCCAAAAAAAAAAAAAAAAACATTATTGGCTTTTATATAAATCCAAGCCTATAGTCTGAAAATTGGAAAAATTTAGGATGGGCTAAATTTTTTTAGAAATCTGGTTTATTTAAAAAAAAAATACAACTCTTTAATAATATATTTTAAAAGTATATACTATTATTTTAAAATTTGTAACCCCCCCATCAAGCCGGCCTAGCCAAATTGTGTAATTATCAACTGTTAATTATTATTTGGCTTTTATTAATGTGAGCAAGAAATTATGTGTTTTCTATGGCGCGCATTTAATTTCACGAAATCCGAGCAGTGAGTTAATTTCCCAGAATTTTATTACTTGGAGCTTAGGGTTGGAAATTTTTATTTTGTGTAAATTAAATTAGTAGCCACGGAATTTTTGGGTGATTTGTATGTTTTGAAAAGATTTATCAAATGGGTCAAAATTGCAAAATTCTTAAGTACGCAAGTATAGAAATCTTCTCGTTAGGGACTAAATTATAAAGCGCAAGGCAAATTCTCGTCCCAACTTTTACATGTGCTAGACAATTGTCCATTGATTTCAAGAAGTTGTCTATAGTTTTTGACACTTCATCCTTGAGATTGACACGTCCAATGTAAGCTCCCTATTAACTTCAAAAAACATACAATGGACTTAGCAAAGTTAAACTTCACAATCTACCTTGTTGAATTCCTGGTCAAAACATTCCTCCACCTCAAAATCTGGAGCTACATTTCCCACCTTTTGTAATCCTTTCTGCTTAACAAGAACTAAAAATAAAAATTAAAAATTCAAATGATGCAGTTGGTCTTTGGGTCATATGAGAAAGTGGAAGACAAAGAAGAGTTGAAGAAAGAAGAAGCAGAGAAAATAAGAACAAATGAACGATACAAGAGAGAGTTTGAACGAGTGCGTCTCAGCTATGTTAGAAACACGTGTTTTAAGCATGTATTTAAAAAGGTGAATAAATGGCGAGGATGAATTTGGTGGTTTATATGTAGTGTCAAAAGCAAGAAAGAAAGTAAAGGATGTGAAAACGTAAAGCACCTCATCAATCTTTATTATAGACCCTTAGATTAAAGTAGTGATAAATGGTTGAGATCAAAATGTGGTTGAACCGTTTTGATCCCCATCAAAAGCCTCCATTCCAATGATCCGATCTAAAATAACACGTGTTTGTGTGACAATTGTGGTTAGATTTCATTCTCTTTGTCTCATTTATTGTTTAAATTTGTAGAAAGTTGGGTACTATTGTTATAAGTTAATTCTGATTACAAAAACTAAAAATATTTTATCAACTTGAAATTCACACAAATCTCAAATGGATACTAAATGACAATAATGACCGGATCAAACTAAATGCATCATGGTTTTTTTTTTTTTTTTTTTTTTTAGCTTGAAAACTAAATGCATGAGTCACGATAACATGTTCATATCTATATATGACTAACTTGGTTAGACCTTTATATTACTACTCGTAACTTTTACCTCCAAAGGCAAAGTTGGTTTTTTTTTTTTTTTTTAAAACCATTGAACAACAGCCAACAGGCGACTTCTATATGCCTTAACCGAGTCACGGAGAAGTCAGTTAATAGTTTTTTTTCCCCTCTTTTTTCCTTATAAAAAGTTATTAAATTATGCATGAGAAATTGAAGGAATCTGCTGGCATTTAATGTGGATATTTTCAAGATCGTGTGCTATATGATGGACCATAGTGCTCAAGATGCTAAATGACACACTATGGTGATGGCACCTCACTAATAGAGTGTAGACTCTAGAAATGAACCACACACTTTATTATTGTGTTGTGCCAACGAAATAAAGGTCTTTTTCTTTTTCTTCTAATCCTTCAAGGCATAAAGGAGTAAAAGTGTTGCTAGTTACTACACTATCAAAAAAAAAAATTCCTTACAAAATAAAATAAATAAAAATGGAATAATGTCGATATTTTCTTGTGAGAGTATAGGAAGTAAACTTAATTTCAATTTATACTTTTTTTCTCAAATAAATTTATACTTATTTTTGGTCATTCCCAAAATTGAAAGGCCTCAACAAAATAGAAAAAAAAATACAAGTAAACTTAAATAGAAAAAAAAATATAAGTAAGTAAACTTAATTAGAAAAAAAATATAAATAAGTAAGTAAACTTAATTTCAATTTGTACTTTTTTATCAAATAAATTTATATTTATATTTATTTTTGGTCATTCCCAAAATTGATAGGCCTCAACAAAATAGAAAAAAACATATAAGTGATTCCCCTTACTTATGCAGCAAGACTCTGAAACGCTATCCAATATTTTCACATCATATTTACTATCCCATTTTAGTATAGCAAAATTTTCCACCCAAAAATTATTATTATTATTATTATTATTATTATTATTAGTATTAGTATTATTATTTAAAAGAGTGACTCATATGGTCGAAATAGTCCTCTTTCCACTACTATTTATCTGACAAGGAAAATTTGACGTCCGGTGTATAGTTTTGAACATCAAATCGTATCCAAAATAATAACACAAAGTGACAACTCAAAAACATTATATTAATTTCACATCAATGAAGGAAACTCCTATTTAATTAAAAAAAAAACGTAAATTCATTTTACCCTATTAAAGAACTCACGCCAATATCTGATCTTAATTAACAATTCTTTCTCTTTTAGGCAGGTTAAATAAATGGTAATCAAGGTTAACAGATTTGGTATCGTTTTTGTATGCATATGAATCTTTATTTTGGGCCATAGTTCACCCAATAATGTTATGCATGCACACAGTTATATCAAGCATTAGCCAAATATGAAATATTAGTCAAGTATTGCCCAAAATCAAAATTTAAAAAAAAAAAAAAAGAATAAATGATGATAAAAAATCAGAGAGAATCAAAACCATATGGTTAGTTTTGGTTTTGGACGTACAAAAGCACTTTCTCTCTCTGCAAGACAATCACTGTTTCAGAACAATATTTTAACAATTTTCTTAAACCAATCAGAAGAGAACCCACTTCTCTTGCTCTCTCTGTGCCAAAACTATGAAAAATGAAGGAAAACCAAAGGTTAAAGAAGAGCTAAATAAGGAGGAGGAGGAGTTAAATAAACTGGTTTTGGGTATAATGGAAGGTTATAGTGACTCTGCCATTCCACCATTGTCACACTTCAAGCCTTTGCTTGAATCTACCATTGTTGCTCAACAGGGTTCTAGCTCGAGAAAGCGAGCTAGAACAAAGTCATCGTCATCCGCTCAGGAATGTAGAGCTGAGTCTTTAGAAAAGGAAAGAGGCAGAAGGCTGAAGATGAATGAGAGTTTAGCTATTCTTGAATCATTGGTCCCAGGTCTACTTCCCAAGGTTTGTTCAAGACTCGAAGCTATTAACAGTAGTCTTAAGAAATCTATTTTTAAGGCAATTGATTTGGTTTTCTCAATTGGGTTTTCTCTAGTTTCTTCTTATGAATTTTGTATTTCATTTGACATTGGAATTTAAGCTAATCAAGGCTAATGGGTACTTTCTGTTTCACTCATATTAAGCACTTTCAGTGTTACTTGGGAAATAAGAAAAAGATGATGTTGATTTTTTTAAGGCTTTTTTTTTATGACTTGGGTTTTTTAATCTCCTTTATATGGTTAATGGGTCCTCTTCAATTAACTTAAAATAGTCAGTTTTCGTTACTTACTACTTCGATTTATCAATCACAATGCCAAGAACAGAGTACCGCTTTTTTGGATTTTTCTCAATTTCATTTTCTTTAATCAAATCAATCACATCAACCCTTTTAGTATGTACTTATTTTCTATAGACTACAAGGGAGAAGGTTCTTCATTCTACAATTGAGTACATCAAGTACCTTGAGGAAAAGAAGAAAATGTTGGAGAAGCTTAAGGAGTCCTCAGGACCAATGGCACCAAAAGGGAGGCTGGCTTTGCCATGTACCAGAAGCAGCAGGAATTTATCTGTCACTGTCACATTTTCTGGGAACCTTGCCTTCTTTGGAATACAGACCCCAAAACGACAGGGTTTAGTGACTCAGATTTTCATGGTGTTCCATAAGCACATGGCTGAAGTTTTGGCTGCAAATGTTGTGATTAACCACAGCCAATTGACTCTTACTGTCACAGCTTTTGTGGATGGTAATGGGAGCAATACTGTTGAGGAGATTAAGAGAGACATATTGATCCTATAGAGTCTGGATTTTCTGGGGTATACTTTGGAATAGGGATATGACATTTGGGGAGGTTCTGATTCTCTTGATTGCTTAAAAACAGGAGGAGGGTCACAGGAGATTACTTACAATTGTTCATATTAACAAAACCGGTTAATGATAGAAGTCACATAAGTTAATGGCTTTAAATCTGTGCTCAAGCCTCTGGACACTTCTTTCTTTTGATTATTTCCTTTTAGTAATTTGGCATTGTGAAAATTGACAAAAGTACCAGAATAGAAATAGAGCTGGAAAGGACTATAGTTGTACTTATGGGAACGTGGGCAAGCAACGGTTTGGATAATTGTCTGAGATCCAAATCATTGCATTGCAAATGGTCCTCTGCCAGTTTAGGTAAGGTCCATATCCCTATCAAAAACGAGAGAATATAGTATGAAAACTGCTATAAGATGCTTTATGAATGTGTATATCAAACTCTTGATTTAATGAACTATTAATTTTTCCCAACAAAAGAAAACGTAATGAAAATCAACCCAAATAGTAGAACAATCAACTGGTGTGAAAGAAAACACTCTCATCAAGATCATAGCCAAAAAAATAGATTTTCTATTGAAAACTTTCAAAAGTAGACATCGACGCTGAATCGATAAATGCAAGGCACCAAAGTGTCTTTTCCAGTTCTTTATAAGTATAGTTTGTTTTGATCAGTGCAAATATAACTTCTGCTGCATCAGGCTGAAATTTCTCATCTGGACATAATAAAACTAGTCTTCTCCCGTCAAATAGAGTTTGCCTACCAGTAGAAATCATCCTCTTACTGCATCTAGAGCTTAATAGCGAGAGATGGAGTAGTGGAAGAGGATGATTTCTACTGCTCGCAAATGGCCGGACTTCTAGTGCTTGGTTGGCTGTAAGACTTACCACTGCAGGGACATTGAACCCAAACGAGATTGCTTCTTGAATCCGCTATGGCATTGACTTGACTTGGGGTGGTGCTAGTGAATAAGGTTCATAACTTACTCTCCGTATCAGGGACCAATCTTGAAGAGAAATATAGCTTGGAGGATGGCGATGAGGGAACGGAAGTGATTAAGGCGAGAGCTTGATTGAAGAGCAGCACATCGGATACCATCAAAGCTGGTCATGGAATGGCTTCTGAAGATGGTTAAAGCCACAAGTTTCCATAAAAAATGGATGAGATGGTATGGTTTCCTCTAAGGACAGGGAATGTCGAGCCATGGCCTGTGGGATAATAGCTTAGTGAAAAATGATGAAGCATTCTTTGGTGTGCATTAACTGCTTATTTGTTTGACAATAGGTTTACATGGGATAGAAAAGCAATATAGCTTATCAGTGTTGTAAATCTCTCATGGCCTTGGCCTTATATTGGGATCAATTAAAGATGGCAGGACCAGAGTCGAATTCTTATTGGCTTTAGGGTGTAAGACGTTTTCTGGTTTACGAGTCTATAATAAATTACCATGCATATGTTCATGACAGGTTGCAAGCAAGAAATAGCTTGCACCTTAAAACCTCAGAAACCCCCTCAATCTGCATTTCGGTTCCACAATCTAAATGATAAACCAACTAAAATGACAATTAGGGCCTATTATACTACCCCATTACCCCTCCATTCTACAGAGATTTGTACAGTGTGAACATATCAAAACTTTTTGAAAGCAAAATCAAAATGGCTTGAATGGAATGAATTACATCCAAATGGGTAATAAAAAAACAATTTGTTAAGTTTGGAGGGGACTAATTGGGGAACAAGAACCGTCTTTGTAAGGCGAACAGTCTATGAAGTCCCCGTCAATCATGGCTGAAACACCTGGTGTCTCTGTTTGGTAAACGGACGATGAGTGTGAAGAGATCTTTCATCGCTTAAAGAGGAATACCTTCTTTGCCAGTTAGGTCTTCCATGTTTAAACTTACTTCTAAGCCCATGTTTACAAGAGCATTGATCATGTCAGGAATATTGNAAATTATAGAATACGAATATATTACCATTACCTTCTTGTTCTCTTCCTTTTGGTGCTTGATAACCTCCATGGGCCACTCACTTACCAGCTTCTGTAGCTCAACTATGAAGCTTGACTTCTTTGCATCAGATAGATCCTGGCTTGCATAAATTACAGTGTCAATAAATAGTACTTGTACACAATCTATTTGTGTTCCATATGATGATACCGATTAAGCCATCCACAACTGCCAAACACTCGATGATTACACAGATCAAATGTCATATTTTCAGACAGGAAGTAGAGGAGACTTGCTTCATTTAACAAAAATATAACTTCTCGAAAACATGAAATAGTAGGCTTCATTTTCAACTTCACATAGAAATAAACACCTTACCTGATTTAGGACTTGAATGATGGTAGCAGCATCCGCCGGCTTACGTTCTAATAAAAAACCCTGCAAATATAAAAGCTACAGTGTAAGCTTATATCACTCAAACAGGCATTACAATAATTCTGTTACCATTTCTGTTCATAATCTTTACATTTTATCAGACAGTTTAATTATTAAAGGCATCTGAATTATCTAATACTTCTTCAGAACTGCCTTTCACCATGTAGTTGAATCTCTCAAACATCTGATATTTCAATCATATGTCCATTTCACTATTCAAACAGTCCAACGGAAAAATTTAATGAATATGCAACTCAATACCTTAGCACATGAAAAGCCAGTTGTAAGAGTGTGATACTTCATAGACTCAGATCTCAACTTCTCAAATTTCCATAGTGACTCAATATCTCCTAAAATCAGAAAAAGTTGAAAAGCTCTAAAGACTATAAAATGAGATAGTTAAAGTATAATACGACAAGTGGAGATATGAGCAATAACATAATCATAAAGTGGGGCCAGTGTGGGAACTGGGAACATAAAATGGAGAGACCTGTTTTTGAAGCAAATTCCATCAACACATCAAAGGAGGTTTGCCGTAGCTTGACTCCAGCCTTGATAAACTTTTTTGAATACTTGGAAATCAATGACCAATTATCAGTATTGTAACAAATGCTGCAATAGTTCAATCCAAATTCGAATTAATATCATAGAAAGAACCTCCCTAAAGCAATCAAGGTAAACAGAAACTGAACAGTACGATGATAGTAGCAAATAAATATCTTGGGATAAAGATTTTAAAACAGACAGGATTCAGAAGTCAGAACCAAGACATGTGAAATGTAAGTAGACGATCTCATTGAAAAAATTACAAAACCTTATCACTAGTCTAACATTAAGTATTAACTCCGATCTTTGCAGTTTGCAGACATGCTCGCAAACAAATCCAGAAGAATAATAGAGGATAATATTTTAGTTATAAAAGAGGAATCAACTTGAATTTGAAGTGCCAGAAGTTTCTTTCACGGTTCCGCCCATTCAAATTTGAATCAAAGACGAGCAGTGAATATCTTGCAGAAATTACTATAGAAAAATATACGTGTTTTTTATACTTCTCCTCCCGATGAACCCTATGTTCCCATGAGGAATCAAACTCCAGACCTCATGGGAGGAAATCATGGACCTAATCACCTGACCTAACCGTCATGGACGCTATTAGAATTATATATGTATATATATATGCGCCATAATCCAGTAGGTTCTTTTTTTAGCTATAAATAGGCATTTTTTTTAGCCGTTACATCAATTATCTAACGACTACTACGATTTGAGTGGTTAAAAAAAGATAAAAATAACAATAAATACATATTATTTAATGTTTTTTTTCTCTACTATTACCATGAAAATGCATGCATGATGAATTTTCAATGGGCAAAACAATACCAATAGACAAGTTTTAAAAAAAAAAAAATACCTACTAAATTGGTGCCATATATATGTATATGTGTATAAAGTTTGAGGAAAAGAAAAGGCCTGAGGTAGCCTGCTTACCTGAAAACAATATCTGCCGTACCAGGCTGCAATGGTAAGTCGTTCTTTTTCAGAAGGTCCATTATATCCACCATAAGTTTAGCATCATTTTGATCCTTGGCATGAAACTGTAGTCAGATAAGAGTATATAAACACAAATGTCAAGAACTAGAGAACCAAAGCAGCAATATGGAACAGTTGGATGTTTCAGCATAAATTGGTACCAGAGATTCGATAGATTCAACATAGAAAAAGTAAAATGAATTACCAGTAACTGGTGCGCAGATCCAATACTAGGAGTTAATCCATATACATTATGCTTCCACAAGGCTTTTTTACCTGCAAATATAAGTTAAAACTATTTAAATAGAAAAACACCCCGCATAATGCATGGATCAAAAGAAGTGTGCAGAACTTCATACACCTGAATGCAGGAAAATTATTTAGCTCTATAAATTTCATGGATAAAGAATATCTAAGAGAAGAAATTTCCAAAACAAAAGATAGTATCGAAGAAATGAAATAGACAAGGTTCCTTCCTAAAAACTTTCATATGGCTTACCGAAGTCAAGGGCCCCTACACGCACACATGCCTTGGTAACTTCTCGGCATAGATTAGAATTAAAATTATCAGCAATTCTAAGATTTGACAGTCTCTGCAATCAAAACCAAAGCATATAACTTTCAAGTGTAAGAGCTTCAAATGGCAGTACCAATGCAGATAGAAGTAAATAAAATCACTCTAAAGCTGTGAGATTAGAAACTAACAAATCGTCGGAGGTTCTCCAACACATCAAAAAGAAGCTTGATATCATCATGGTTTTTACAATTTTCTATCAATGACCATAACCAAGCATTTGGAGCCATTGTTCGTTTAACAACCACAGATTGGATGATATTATCATACAGCTCCTTCACAGCCTCTGCATTCAAATAGCAACAAATAACTCAAAAAAAAGAACTAGAAAAGAAACAATGTCATTCCATTTGAGCCAAGAAAATCAACAACCTGTAGGACTGCCTTCAACATTACTTGCTTCCGATGAAAAATTTGCACGTATCGATGTCCCCTTATACATTACCCATTGTTCTAATTCTGAACGACTGCCTGGACAAAAAAGCATCCTCCTTTACAAATTCGCCTCATTCAATTACATGTCAACTTAGCCAAATAAGGGGAAAAAAATCACTTCAAAGAGCTCAACCCAACTTTTTTTTCCTTTTTTCTTTCTGCTTATCAAATTATAAGCTCCCGAGTAAGAGAACCCAACAAAAATACTTAAAGATCGAAAGTTCAGGTGATTTTACTACTTATTCTCCTTCCGTTGACCCAATTGAGAATAATGTCAAAATGATCATTCAAAATAAAATTTTGAAGTGTCTGATAATCTCAACCTTGTTTTCCCAAATTCATTTACAGAAATTTTCACTTCTCAGCCACCAACTGAATTTAAATCACCCAAAAATAGTTTCTACTAACTAAACAAAGAAGTGGGCAATTCTGAACAGAGGAGATCAGAGTTTTAGAGGCTACCATGGAACAATGGGGTTTGGGAGCAGAAGGTGCTGTTGTTCCGCCATTGAAGACATGTATGCAAAGCTTCGGTGATTCGACCATCAGGAGCAAGAAACCGGTCCGAGTTGAGAAGAATCGGAGACTGGAATAACCTAGAGAGTCTGCGAGCATTCAAGACCGCTTTCATGGCTTCCGGGGACCGAGTCGAGGGTACTGTTTGGCGCAGAGTTAACTCGGCGGGTCTCGCAGAGAAGAAGGGAGCTAAAAGCCCAAGTAGTGCAACAATCAGGGTTTAGTGGGAAGAAGAAAGTGGGGCATGTTTTAGTGCAACGGCAGACTATGGCCGTTTCTGTGGTCCCGACTCGATATGTGGGCTTTGGGCCTTATTTAACTAAACTAACTTAAGGCCCATAGTAGTGATAGAGTCCGCGTAACAAAACTCTTTTGAGAATTTTGTCAAGGCGTAGGTTATATATATATATATATATATATATGGCACCAATCCAGTAGGGATTTTTTTTTTACCTATGCATAGGTATTAATTTGGCCAATGAAAATTTAGCATGCATATTTTATTATAAAAAGTAAGAGAGAAAAATGCCATATATATATATATATAACCATATATATATATATATAGGGAAATGTCACTCGGGACGACCTTTTTTTAAAAATGTCAAAAATACGACGTAGCTTTCATATGGTCTTATTTTATTCAAATACCAATTTTTTTAAAAATCTCTCTTGTCATCTTCCTCAATCCCAAAATACCACGACTCAAGAGCTCCACCATAATCGTGTTGCATCTTCCTCAATCCCAAAATACCACGACTCAAGAGCTCCACCATAATCGTGTTGCATGACTCTACCACAGCTTACTCCTTGGGGTTGTTTCGAGGACATTAATTTGTTTTCGACCAAAAGAATCACCTTCGAGAGAGTTGTTGGAGTTTAGATTGTGCTCGATGTTGGTGGGATCATTGGATTCAGTGACAAAGCATGAAATCTTACTTGGGAACTCGCCAATGAATATGGACTAAGGATTTACTTCTTCGATTATAATTGTACTTGTTATACCATTGGAGGTCCATGTGTGAATTTTTGGACGAATTGTTATTTAATATTTTGTTTATAATCACATTTTTCCTTTCTTTTAAAGGCTTTAGCAAAGTTAAATATCATTCTAGAAGTTAAGATTGTTCATTTTGTTAGTTTAAGAAATGTGTTTAAGTCTGTATTTATTTAGAACAATTTGGATCATATATATGGTTGTTATTGTTTTGTTGAGAGTATGAACAAGATGTTTAAGTTAATGCCTCAATTCAAATGTCTTGATTATGAGATAATGACAATTCAAGATGTCTGATGTACTTTTATGCATTATCTCTCATGATTAGTATAACTTGATGATGTTTATTTGTCGTCAAATGGTTTCAAGGGGAACATCAATTTTTCATTGTATTCTAGTTCCTTGTTAAAATAATTTCTATTTGTCAATTGAATCAAACATGATTTTTTTCGGAAAACTTTTAGTAAATTTTAAAATAATTTACCAATTTTAAATATTGATTCTAGTTATGATAATGGTGTTGCTTAGCTTCTAACTTTTATATTGGTTTCAAGTTTGTGTGAATTGAGAATTAGGGGTAAATGTTCGAAAAATTAAATTGATTTCTAAGAAATCTTTGTTGTTTCTTGTGATTTAGTTAGCTACAAGATATTCTATTATATGGAAACTAGTTTGGTTTCCTGCAATTTACTTAACTACACGGCATTCTGCTAAAAGAAAATCAAACTAGTTTCCTAAAAACTTTTATAGTTTCATATGATTTACTTACATACATGAGTGCTCTATTAAAAGAAAACCATACTAATTTCCTAGAAACCCTTATAGTTTCTTGTTTTTCCTGTGATTTACTTACGAATAGAACTTTCTAATAAATAGAAAACAAATTGGTTTTCAGAAAATTTTTGTAATTTCCTATAATTTACTTACGTACTTAACATTCTGCTAGAAGAAAAATAAACTAGTTTACAAGAAACTTTTGTGTTTTTCTATTATTTACTTATATACTAGATATTCTACTATACATAAACCAAACTAGTTTATTAGAAAACTTTTGATATGTGTTTTTCCTTTTTGGTCTATGTTTTTGATCTATAATAATTGTTTTTATTCGTATTTCTAGTGAAAACCAAACCAGTTTCTGGTTTTGAGTAGAATTCAAATTAATTTCTCAGGTAAATGTTGAGAAAGTGAGAAACCAAATTAGTGTCTAACTTTTTTAATTTTTCCATTTGAGAACAAAAGTCAAAATGCAAAGAAACTATGTAATTACTATATGTGATGTACTTATTTTTACTAAGATAATTGCTGATAGTAACTAAGTCGGAGAAAAAAAAAGAAGGGAAAAAAAAGTAATGTCTGAATTATCTAAAAAAATAAATGAAACATAAATTATTACTTCTAAAAAAATTATGTTAGAATAACAAAGAAAATTAAAAAAAAAAAAAAAAAATGTAAAGTTAAAACTTAAAAGAAAAAGATAGTAAAAGATTGTAAATAAGTGCAATAATTATGACTTGAACTTGTGTCCCTAATGTGGAAACAAGTAAGAGCCACCACCAGGCCAAATGTGGCTCGGTTCAGCTGCGAACGCCTTGCTCTAACAAACATCTGCTCGTTAAGATTGAACATCATATTTACATAAATGGCACCATTCTTTTTGACCTGAAAGTATATACAAACGTCTCAAAACCTTGTTTGGGTTTAGGTTGTAGGGGAAATTAATTCCTCAAATTGGGTCGTATAAATGGTATTATTTTTTAAAACTTAAGTATTTTTGTCCTAAACCCTATATATTTCATTTTGGGAAATACAGTCCATCTTATGTTTTCACTTTCATTATGCTATTATTTTTCCTTTCTTGTTTTCACTTTCATTATGCTATTATTTTTCCTTTCTTTCAATTATCAGATACTGTGGCACACTCTCGATATTTAAATTTAGTGTCGTTTTAAATAATTCTCTTTTTTCATTATATATTGTCATTTTCTTAATATTTTGTTGTCCTTTTTTAAGTATACGTAGCCACGTTGTGGTAAGTGGGGCTTAAGCCTCCATTACACTTTTTTAAAAAAGAAAAAGAAAAGAAAAGAAAAATGACATGAAGTACAGATTTTTAAAAAATAATGACAAAATACGACTTGACCCATGTAAATACTTCTCAGTATGGCCCAAGATATTTCTATTTTATACGGTCTAACACCTAAAAAAAGTTTATTAATTGTAAAGTCATATAAATGAACTAAAACTAAAAGCTAGTCTAATGTTTAGCCAATAATAGAGCTATAACTTGGACTGGGTTCAAATCTTATTGTCCTCATTTTTCTATTCTATGACATTTTCTTTTATTGATTCTTTTTGTTCATTTTTTCTTTTTAAAATTTTTTTTTTTGTTGAACCTTATTACTCTTTTTTTTAATATTTGTTGTTTTTAAAGATTTTTTTCCCACTTTCAAATTTCAATCCACCATTGAATTTCAATGAGATTCACCTTGTCTTTTTTTCTTGTTCTTTGCTTTATTTATTTTTATTTTTTATTTTCTCTTTTAAAATTCATCATGTTTTCTTTTTTTTTGTTATTTATTTTTCTTTTTTTGGATTCTCGTTTTATGTTCTTTTTTTTCACATTGAACCTTATTACTATTTTTTAAGCTTTTATTTTCTTTTATTTCCCCTATTTTTAATCTACTATTTAAGTTTCTCTAGTTACCAATATGGTTGCCGAAAACCATTTACTAATTAATATTTAAAACAAGAAACTATTTTTCCTAATTATTTCTAACTATTTGGTGTAATTGTCATAATCAAATAGTTAATTCAGAAGTAGAAACTAGAAACCAAATTAGTTTCTAACTAATTTTTTTAATACCGTAACGCCATAAGTTCCACATCGGATATGCTCTAAGAAGATCATTGGTATTTAAGAAATAGTCTATGAGCCCAAAAATACCTTCAAGCTAATATTTTTGAATGATGCCATATTTGGTATCAGAGCCGACCGAGTTCATACCTGTCTAGGCCTTAGAAAGTTGCCACAAGCCAGAATCATGGTAAATATGGACTCTGCCCATAAGGGTTATATGTAAGCTATTAAATATGGACTCCTAGCGAAGACACTAGACCCTTAATAGAGGGAGATTTAACGTCATAAATCCCATATCGGGTATGTTTTTGGAAGATGATGGGTATTTAAGTGATGGCCTATGAGCCCAAAAGTACCTTCAAGCTAGTACTTTTGGATGAAGCCCATTGGTGTTACAAATATAGTCACCAACAGTAATTAAGGAGAAAAAAGTACTATCTTATTTATCTTAATAAAAAAGGTAAAAATCAAATTTGAAAAAAAAAAAGAAAAATAAATATTTACTTTTTAAAAAAATATAAAAGAAATTATGTTAGAATAACAAAGAAAAAGAAAAATAATATTTGTTTGCAAGTGGAAACTAGATTGGTTTACTTACATCCATGGTATTATGCTAAAAGGAAACCAAATTAGTTTCCAGAAAACCTTTATAGTTTCCTCTAATTTACTTACATGTAAAATATTTTGCTAAAAGGAAACCAAACTAGTTTTTAAAAAATATTTATGCTTTCTTGTGATTTCCTTATATACATGATATTTTACTAAAAGGAAACTAAATTATTTTCCAAAAAACCTTTGTGGTTTCCTATGACTTACTTATATACATGATATTTTACTAAGAAGAAACTAAACTAGTTTCCAGAAAATATTTGTGGTTTCTTGTGATTTACTTACTTACAGTATTTTGCTAAAAGGAAATTAAACTGGCTTTTTAGAAACCTTTGTGGTTTCCTGTGATTTATATACATGACATTCTGCTAAAAGGAAATTAAACTAATTTTTTAGAAATCTTTATGATTTTCTGTGATTTACTTATATATAAAATATTCTACTACACATAAACTAAAACTAGTTTCTTAAAACCTTTTTATTTTCTTATGATTTACTTATATACAAAGCATTCTGTTAAAAAGAAACCCAATGGTTTCCAGTAATTTACTTATGTACATGACATTCTGTTAAAAAAAAACTGGTTTCTAGAAATGGTTTACTTATATACAGGGTATTCTGCTAAATTTTTATAGTTTCCTGTAATTTGCTTATATATAAAACATTCTGCTAAAAATAAACCAAATTGGTTTCTTGTAAATTTTTGTAGTTTCTTGTGATTTACTTATATATAGGACATTCTGTTAAAATGAATCCAAACTGTTTTTTTGGAAGCCTATGTAGTTTCCTAGAAACCTATATAATTTACTTACATGCAGGAAAATTTTTGTTAATTTGATTACTAAAAACTAGAAACTTAATTATCTGGTTATCAAGAAATCAAATTGTTAAGTTTTTTTTTAAGAAATAGTTATTAGCTTTTCTTAAAACCAAAAACTAAACTAAATTGGTTTCTATGAGTAACTAGAAACCATTTTAATAGTTGGTTACTAATTTAGTTATTAACGAAAAATTAGTTTGGTTACTGAAAAATTAAATTGTTTATTTTTAAAAAATGCAATGGCTACTGACTACTTTGAGACCTAAAATTTAGCTTCTAGTATTAATTTTATTGTTAATTTGAAACTAATTTAACAGTAATATTATTTTTTGAAACTAGAAACTAATTTTAGAAATTATATAACAATATGCAAAGAAACCATTAACTAGTAACAATAAGCTATAGTAACATAAAAAAAATATGCTATTAATAATATAGCAGTTTCTTTTAAAAAATCAAAAAAGAAAGAAAAAATATATATTTTCTATATTTGTTAGAGATTACATAAAAAATAAATAGTGTCTCGTGTCTCTAAGTGATAAAAGAAAGAGTAGTTCTTTCTATTTATACGAGGAGAAAGAACAAGAAAAAATAATTTAAAATAAGAAATAAAAACATTAAGAAGAAATAATAAAATGAAGAAATAACCAAAAAAATGTAAAAGATAAAATTGAAATAAAAGAATTAAATAAAATAAAAATAGACCAAATAAAAAAGGATAAATAATTAAAATAGTAAAAGAAAAAAAAAACGAAAAAAAGAATAAAAGAAAAACGGGAAACAAAAACGATATAAAAGACTAAAATATGAGACTATAATGGTTTGAACGTTTGCCTCGAAGAAAAGGGACCCTAAGTGGAGCAAGGAAATCACTGAACCAATAAATATTTTAGTCAATTTTGGTAAAACACTTTTATATAATGGTGTTTTATAAAGATTACTTTATTTACATAAAATGCCATTGCATCTTCCAGATCTAATATTTTAAAAAATAACACTTTAGGTCGTATAAAATTTTAATTCTTTTTTTAGGTCGTACAAAATTTTAATTCTTTTTTGGAGATCATATTTTTGATATTCTTTATGAAAACATAGGTAAAAGTGTCCAAAACCTAAAAAAAAAATACATATATGTACAATATACTACTATAAGGAAAAAAAGTTTATAATTAAACCTATAAGTCCTTACACAGAAAATGTTAGTCCCACAAATGTATAATAACTAATTTCCACATGCTAATTTAAATTGTATGTTTTTCTATTTTAAAAATTAAATTGACTCTTTTTTAAATAGTTTTTTCCAAATTTAGTCAAGTCGAAAAAAACTATAACAGTCACAGATTCATATGGACCACTCTCATCTCATGCCCCAAATTTAACTAATTTATAAATAAAATTAAAAAGAAAAATTAATTGTCAGAGCTAAAAAGTGGAATCACTTCAATTTCTCCTCATTTTTTCTCCATTAAACATGTTTGAGTAGTTTTTTTGGATTAAAAAAATATTGATGATCTTGTAAATCAAATGGTTAGTACGATAAAAATATAACTTTATATTAATTTTATTAGTTGCTATTTTCTTCTATAAATCTTGTTAAAAATTGAGTACACAATCTAATAAATGATCAACGGTCTAATATATATCTTCAAATTTTTTTATTAGGAATCTTCAATGCCTTAATAACGAATTTATCATACTTTATTATCAAATAACATTCTTCAAATATGAAATTTTTAACTTTTTAATTTTACTAATTATTAAATTTTTTCTATTATTTTACTAGTATAAAGTAGTTATTAAATTTTTTTAATTTTGTGTTAAGAGTTTAAACCGCTGACGAAAATTCGTAGCTCCGTCCTTGTAGTATCCTTTCTTTTATACTCCCATTGTCGTTTACTGTGATGTTGATTCGTCCAGCATATTGTCGTTTTATGTGGTATTTTTAATTGTCGTTTTCCTCATATGTTGTCGTTTGTTAACTTTTTTACGTGTTGACAGATGTCGTTTGTATGAAAATTTGTCGCTATATTTTTAGTGTCGCTTTTTTATTTTATTTTATTTTTTTATTTAGTCATTGTCGTCAAGTATGCTGTCATTTTCTTTGATATTGTTACGAAGACTTTTTTTTTCACCCAGGTAAAAAAAACAAGAAACAAATACTTTTTTTTTTTAAGAGAGAAATTAAGTGAATGAATTGCTTAGTCATTCTAACCGGTGTCATTACAATTGCTCCGAAAATGGGTTGTTTTATCCTTAAAATGAACAAATACAATCAAAATCAATAAATAAATAAATATATATATATATATTTTATTGAGTTAAATAAATAAATATATAAGTTATAGGTGGCTCCTCGTAATTATAACCAATTCCATAACCGCTATTAAAAAGAGAGAGAGAACACGAAACTGCCCCATCCAATTGCAAATTACTAATTAATGGTTAAATTAATCTCTTATTACTAAATCATGCATTGTCGTTTGTCATATTTAGCGCCATGATCATCGAATAGAGACTCAATGGGAAAGAAGAAAAGTTCTGAGCAAGCCAAAGTAAGATTCTGTCCTAACTTTACACTACTCGTACTAATAATCGCCTTCGGTCATATTTTCACATATACAAATATTATTAACTCGTAATTATTGTTCTTCTAATTGCATGTCTATCTATATATATATATATATATATATATATATATATTGTTTAGGCAGTAGTTGCGAAATTCTCAGTCTCAATGTATTGTAATGCATGTGAGAGAATCGTTGCCAAAACCATCTCCAAAATCAAAGGTAATCTAATAAACACGTACGTATACTTAACGTTGATCAATTTGCATTAAACCAATATATTTCTTCTAAAATATTATTTCTTATTTATTATTATGAATATTGTATTGAAATGATGTGTGTGTGTGTGTGTGTGTGTGTGTGTGTGTGTGTGTATATAGGGGTAGAGAAATTTACGACAGACATGAACAACCACAAAGTAGTGGTGACAGGAAAGATTGATCCACAAAAAGTGATGAAGAAACTGAGAAAGAAGACAGGAAAGAAAGTAGAGATTGTCATAAACGGCAATGAAGATAAAGATCATAATATTGTGGAGGGACCAAAAGATGGTACCGTTGGGATTAGTTGTGGTAACCACCAAGGAGGGGATTGGTCCCTACATAATGAGAGAGATTTACAAGCGGATAATATTATGGGTTATAATTATAATTCATACTATGATCATGACCGAATTGATCTTACGGCAGATTATAATTGTTGTATTAATGACACCGAAATGTTGTTAATGATGTTCAACGACGAGGATCCAAATGCTTGTTCTGTGATGTAAGATTTTTGCATGTTGTTAATGTTGTTCGATCAATTATCATGAGTTCACAAATGGATTGACATATTGTCATATTTTATTTTATGAGGATGATCAGTACGTAATAAAAACTATTTACCATTGCATACATATATGCGTACGATTTTACGAGATTGTACTGTGTGTATAAATAAGAGTATTGCACATATTATGTGCGCATGCATGTATGTTATTCTTCGATTCCCATGCACGTCAAATATTCTTAGGACTAACTCTATACGTATTCTTGAATCTTAGAATCTTGAATAACATGTACTAAAAGTGAAACATTAAACATATATAGTGAGAATTATTATGTTAATGAGCGGATGGGAATTATATATATTCTCACCAAAAAAAAAAAAAGAAGAAGAAAATGAGAGAACAAACAACAAGATTGTTTTATTGCTCCCCGTCGGTAAATTTTTTGGTGGATGAGAAATTGAGAATTGTGTTTATCTATCATTTTTTTCTTTTAATTAATGTATCTGAATTAGTATTCTTTATTTGTGAGTGTTTCTTAAATTTACATAATTAATTCTTAGATTGAATTAGACTTTTATCATATTTAATGATTATGGTTCTTTTGTTTCATTTTCTGTGTGCTACTTCTCATGATATGAGAACATATGCTCTCAGGGTGGACACTGAACTTTGTAAGGTGAAAAATCTCGCCTATATCAGTGTATTGATTGAACCTATTGAGTCGAGTAATCAAACCTTATTAAGGAATAAAAAGACAGTAAAATGAAATATTCAAAATTTAGGGGTCAAAATTAAGATAGTCCAACTATTCAAGTACCAAGTCTGAACATGTTGAGAGCAGCCAAAATATAGAATTGATAGCCTAATATGGAGGGCTAAAAGTGAAAACAAACCTTTCTATTAATACGTGTCGAAATACTACGAACTAAATTGCACTCTTTTTCTTTCTCCCTTCGGAGCGCATTGGATGATGATGAACATCTCCCAATAAAAGTGTTCAAAGTTTCTTGAACATTAATCCAAAAGTCCCAATTTATGGTACATACCCTTTTCTTGGGAGTTGGGACCAAGCGCATATAACGACACATAAGCCATAACGTCGTATTAATAATGTAAGAAAAAAATTTGGTCACCGCCCCACTCAATAATTGGGTGGTGAAGTACTTGAGTATTAATGGAGATGAAGATGCATGATTATTAGTTGAGTTAATGGAACAAGCAATAATATTAAGCACTGAGAAATTAATGTGATGTCATTCTACTATTCTAGGGGCGGTGGACATGCAACGAAGGCAAACTCCTAACCATACAGGTGGCATACTCTCATTAGTCGAATGGCCTGAATAAGTCATATATAACTAAAAAGAGTCCAAATTTGAACGTCATTTTTGGATCAGAATGTTATCAATGGGTGATGAGTTCATTACATCACTATATCACTGTTTTAATCAAACAGTTCATGTCTTGGCCATAAGTTGACCAATGAAACGCTTTTATGTTACCCTATGCCTTATGCTAACACAAATGAAAGCTAAATCATCACATCTAAATAATAAACTAAATAATTCTACACACGTATGCGTTATATTTCACAAAGTAATCTTAATACTTTGGAATTGATAGGCCACAGTTGGTCACTGTTCTTTCCATGTAGTTGACACTGCTGCTTGATACACTAGAAGGATTACATTGCCATATGCTAATTATCTTAAAACAAATGAAAACTAGATCATCATACATATCTAGATATTTTTACAATGTAGTTGAAAAAAAATGGATCGCTATAAGTTTCATAATTCATCATGTCATAATCTTTAGAGCCTCTCTTGTTTGTCCTAGTATATTGAAAACTGTTGCTGCAATGTGAGAAGGTGTCAGCCCCGCTTCGGCCAGTTGATCGGCAGGTGAACCATGGTCAATGTATCGATCAGGAAGAACCAGTGGTCTCCACTGCATTGTTGATTTAGGAATGAAAGTGAGTAATTTCAGTAGTTGAGTACAGTGATTAGTGTAATATTATTAAATATGCTTATAGTTCAATGACAGCCAAAACTATTATGGGATTCAATGAAAAAGGCCAGTAACTAGGAAAAGTTCAAATTGTTTCGAGTGTTAAGGTAGACTTGTACCTTTGTTTTTCCATCAAGAAGGCCATCAAGGGCCATAAACTGAGCAACATGAGATCCAAAACCTCCAATAGATCCTTCTTCGACTGTAATCAAAACCTCGTGATTTTTCACGAGGTTGCGAATGAGGGCGTGGTCCAAAGGCTTGCAAAAGCGTGCATCAGCAACCGTTAGTCGCAAACCATCGGGTTCTACTAGAGATGCAGCAGCCAAACAACTCTGAACTGCTGATCCGTAGCCTAAAAGTGCTACTCTCTCCCCTTCAATCAATATCCTGCCTTTACCAACCTGGTTGGAAGTTTTACAAAGCATCAGTAAATTTTACAAATATTGAGAAGATACATTTCAAGACTATATAGCACCTGATTAAGGGAAAGCTACCTCAAGAGGGATGCCTTTATTCCCTGGTGGAAGTGAAATACCGATTCCATTTCCTCTGGGGTACCGGAAGCAACTTGGCCGGTCATCTATGGCAGCAGCAGTAGCAACCATGTGGAAGAGCTCTGCCTCATCGGAAGGAGCCATCACCACCATGTTAGGTAGGCATGCCATGAAAGTTACATCAAAAGAGCCACAATGTGTGGGACCATCAGCCCCAACAAGTCCAGCTCTGTCCATTGCAAATCTCACTGGCAACTTCTGCAAATCAACATCATGTACTACCTGTGGCATAGACCCAAAATTATTTTGACATATGTACCAATTCATTAATGTTCTGACTACCAAAGGGTAGCACCATATGAAATTTCGAAGTGGACGATGGAAGTGGAAGAAGCCGTTGACTTGCCTGATCATAGGCCCGCTGCATGAAAGATGAGTAAATTGCACAAAAAGGTTTAAGGCCCTCACAGGCCAGACCAGCAGCAAAAGTAACAGCATGCTGTTCTGCTATCCCAACATCGAAACATCTTGTTGGAAAACGGCGAAGGAAGAGATTCAAGCCCGTTCCACCTCCCATTGCAGCATGTATTGCCACAATATCTTTGTCCGCTTCTGCTTCAGCAATCAAAGCCTCTGCAAAGTAAGTTGTATATGACTGCATGCTAGAACTGCCTTTGAATTGCTTTCCAGTTGCTGGATCAAACTTGGCCACTCCTGCAAGGCACATAGCATTTGAAGTGTTATTTCCTAGTTTGATGGAATAATATCGACATGATGCATATGCAGACCTTGTTAGTGTTATATTTCTTCATAGCATTTGAAGATTACCAATTTTGCTCCTCACATCATCTCAATCAAAAAAATTGTTTCAATAGCTGTGTACATACCATGGTACTTATCAGCAGCTTTCTCTGCATATGGATATCCCCGTCCTTTCTCAGTGACACAATGGATCAGGACTGGACCTGTTGTTTTGGTGCTTGTAACCTCCTTGAGAATGGAAACAAGATCATCTATGTTGTGACCATCGACCGGACCAATATAATAGAGTCCAAGCTCTTCAAATAGTGTTGATCCAGAACCACTTATCATTCCACGGGCATATTCATCAACTTTTGCAGCCAATTCATGTACCGTCCCACCAATTTGTTTAGTAACTCCCTGGAAGAATATTGTTCAGAAAAATCAGATCAGATTCAGTCATCTCAAGGTTGAATCATTTTATCATCCTTAATTCTGTTGATTACTTACCTTGGCTACCTCTCTTAATTCCCTGAGGGGCCTGTTAGATTGCAACCTACTGAGAGCACTACTCAAAGCTCCAACAGGTGCTATGGGCCCATCAAGAGTAGCAGTAGGTAAAGAAACCTGTTTATTGTCGTTAAGAATAATAATCATGTCAGAGTCAAGGTACCCAGCATTATTCATGGCTTCATAAGCTTGACCCGCTGTCATGGCGCCATCACCTATTACGGCAACTACGTTATTCTTTCTTCCCTTAAGATCTCTCCCAACAGCCATTCCTGTAAGCCCATAAAAGGTTAAAAGAAGACGAAGAAAATTTACATATGATAGATATAACTAGAATAAAAGAAATGTGAAATAGAATCTATATATGCCTATGCCAGAAAGAATTTCCACAACGCAAGATCCATAAGAAGCAAGTGTATCATGTGGTATCCATGAACAAACACATTATAAATTACCAGAGAAAGCTCTTTTTCTTCCTTTTCGAGAATCATAAAATCGTTAAATGTACTCATAGGCTAGAAATGCAACGGTTTCTACTTTGTCACAACGGAGTGGAGTCTTACGATGAGATACAGATAGCTACTAGTGGAAATGTGTTAGGTTGATATTTTTCAGATTTGATACCATTCTCATCTAAATTCAATGTAACCTCGAAGAGTGAAATCAACTTAAAAGTCTCTTACTCTTGGAAGAGATCATGGAATTACCTAAGCCTGCCGAGATAGTGGTAGAACTATGACCAGTCCCAAAGCAATCATGTTCACTCTCAGACCGCTTAGTGAATCCTGATAACCCATTCGTCTGCCTCATGGTGTGCATCTTATCTCTTCTTCCAGTCAAAATTTTATGAGGGTAAGACTGCAAAATTAGTATAAAGTCACTAACATAAAACACCAAACCAGTCGATATTTTTCTTTTGTTTTGCTCGTTCAAAAGAACGAAGGAGGGTGAGATTGAAACCTGATGACCAACATCCCATAATATCCTATCTTGAGGAGTATTGAAGACATAATGAAGTGCCACAGTAAGCTCAACGACACCAAGGCTTGAGCCAAGGTGACCACCGGTTTTAGAAACGTTGAAGATGACATCGGACCGCAGTTCATCAGCTAGTTGTTTAAGCTCCTGAACTTAGAATAAGAAGATTGGTAAAAAATTCTTGTGCATGGATATTAAGCTTCTGATTGTCGACTAGAATCGCTTACAAACTATGCAAAGATATAAAGCTTTTCCTGATGTAAGATGAGGAATAAAAATAGGCCTTTAAGGCTTCAGATATGTACCTTTACAGAGAGATTTTTCATGTGAATTGGATAATTTATGGTGTCCAAAAGAGGAGTTGGTGGTCTCTGTGAGTGGTACTCTCCGGTTTCTGACAGTGATGCATAAACCCCACCTAGCCTTTTCCTGACCTGTAAGCCAAATCCAAACAAAAAAACCATGACTTTCAGTAACTTTTTTTTATATGAAGAAAAAAATATAGCAAACCCAGATAACATTATTCAAAACTCAAAGCAAATACCAAAACAAGAGATATAAAACTCAAATCCACAAATGGACAAAAGTCAGTACTCCTAACTCAATTCCACAACACGGGTATTCTTTCATACACTAAATGAACATCATTTTCATGGCTTAACAAACATAAACATTCACACAAAACCTGATTGAACTTGTATTGAGATTTCCCCAACAGATCTGTTCCCCAAGAAAACAGAGAAGAGAATGAGCCAGACTTGTGAGTATCTGAAGCTGCTGTTGTTGTTGCCCGGCTAATATGGGCAGGAAATGATAATGTACAAAGCGCCATTAACAGAACATAGAGACAACTAATCTGAACAGCTTCGAAACCTGAACTAGAGCTCAAATGGACAAAAACCCAGTAAAGAATGAGACTTTAATGGCATGCCCAGAAGGACTTATAAGAAGATGATGAAGAATAAGAGTCTGAATTCCCACTAAGAAGGTTGTACTGAATACTGATAGTGGTGGACCGTTTGTGAAATTGAATATATAAAAGGAGAGTGTACTGAAATGTGTATTTGTGGACGATAGCGAGTGTCACTGACTGAAAGACTTGGGTTTTTTTTTCTTTTTTCTTCTAAAGACCAAAATGGCCAACCCAGAGAGAGCTTTTTTTGAGTCGTGTCAAAGTTTTCCCATTTATTTTGGTTCCATATTTATAGTCTTTACCTTAACAACACCATTACTGTCTTTTGAGGATCAACATGGTAATCCCTCGTTCATTGGGCCACGTCACCAGAAATCTCAAACGGATAGACTGATAGATATGATGCCTTTTCTGTCATTTTGTTTTCCCTTTTTTTTTTTTTTTTTTAGATTGGTTTTGATACGGTACTGTTGGGCCTAGACTGATACTTGGTGTTGTTTGGGTGGGTCAACCTTGGAAACCAAATGTCAACTTTCTACCATACGTCCAATAGTAATTTGGACCTCCAAATTGTTAGGTAATTACGGGTTCATTGGTTTGTGTGGCAAATTAGCAATTAGGACCGTGAAATTATTGACGAACGTTCATAAATGGTAGGCGATTCATATATGGAAGGCGAGATATGAGATATTTGTGATTTAAGACCATGAAATTATTGACAAACATTCATAAATGTTAGGCGAGATATGAGATATTTGACACTTTAGGACACGTTCGATTTGATTCGAAGAAACGAATTTTGAAATGGAAAACTCAGTCTACCGGTGTTTGTTTCATCTTTTAGCAAAAGAATGAGAATCATAATTCCATTAAATAATATAATTGCTATTCTATTCTTTCATCTATAAAATAAAAGTTCTAACTTATTTCTTAGTTTAATAAAACTCATTTTTCATTTTTTGTCCTACTTAAATATCTAAAAATAAAGATAATTTTATCAATTTATTTCATTTTATTCTACTATTGTTTCCAATTTCAATCAAATAATTATTATCATTCATTATTTATTTTCCAATTTCATTCTATAAACAACGTAACTACTTAATCGTTTACATAATCTTCTATAGAATCCTCATTCGCAAGCTTTAGTTCCACTTCTCTTGTAGCGTAACACCCTTTCTTGCTAGTTTTCCTATCCCCGAATCTAAGGGGGAGCTTGATTTACAGCGAAGACTTGTGAACATCTGAACATTTTCTCCGTCACCCAGGGAACGAATAGGGGTAGCTACCTCTCTGGCTAGGCTAGGAATATGAAGACTTGAATTAAAAGAATTAGAAAGTGTGGAACCTAGTGCTTTCGAATCAGTGCCTCTTCTTAGCCACTTATTGCTAAACATCACAACTAATAGAGATAAACGGGATCCATGTACAAAATTATAAGTACCGAGTCTTATTTCGTTTTCCCTTCATGCGTTTTTTCTTTCTTCCTATCACGACAAATGGTCTTAGTTGGAATTTTTATTACAAGAAAAAACAACGAAACAACTACTATCATCATAATATGAATAATCAAATAATCAAAAGTCTAACTACATGCCAATAAAACAAGGACAAATATTGGAGGGAACAACAGAGGAATAGTCCTTTTTTAGGCTGAAGACGGAGAAAATTGTGTTTGTTAGTTCACATTTCAGAAGTATGGAATTAATATTTGAACCATTGCCTTTGCCAGAATCCACTCACAGCCCAGTGGTACAAACACGCTAGCACCAGTTGTCAGTGTCATTTAGGTTTGTTGATGGTGTGTCTATTACTAGATAGCCACTTCTATGGATGCGACAATTTGCATAAAAATTCCTAATTCCTTTCTCTTTGATTTGATTGTAATGTTCGGAATATGCGTTGTCTGAGGCTCCGAGCAAACAACTGAAACACTCACTGAGATGACCTTAGTGCCTTAGAATTTTACCAAGAAAAAGATGAAGAGTGATATGAGCATCTATTATTCAAAACAAATATTACAAAAAAAAAATTACAGTCATCTTATAGGTATCAACTATCAAGTCCAATCCCCATTTTGGTGTACTAAAAGATTAAACTATACAAAAATTATAAATAAATGATATTTAATGACAACAGACAAGTTTCCTGTTAATTGAAAAAATTCAATTGAAGGGTGAAAAATCAGCTGGTAAAGAAGAAAAATATATTTAGGATTAACACCTCTAGTACTACACTAATTTTCTGCCAGAATAGTCCTAAAAAAGAGAGAAAAGGAACATTCAATATTCAAGTGTTGGTTTTGTTGACATGAGACTCTTCAACTCAGAGTCGGAAATATATATATATATATATATATATATATATATATATATCAGGTAAAGTCATTTCCACAACGACTTGAATTTAGGTTCTTCATGTTTAAAGTGATAAAGTTCATCACAAAGTATCAACCAGAAAGAGTTAAAATTATCAGTACTGCAGAAACCAAATATATATCATCACAATACTTTCAATACATGTAAGGGTCAGAAATCAGAATCAGCACAAGACTTTGATCTAATTCCCCTCAATCAAAGTCTTGAGAGAATATAACCAATAATAATCAATAATAAGAGCTCTATTCTATTTGATACAAGACATCAGAATCTCATTATTGATCAAAATAAGAACCAAACATTTCCATTCATTTCACTTTTAGAATCCTCCATGTTCTCAATCTATGCTCAGAAACCATAACAGAACATAACCACTAGCAATCAATAATTAGAACCCAGTTCTATTTAATACAAGATTATCTGAAAGATACATCAAAATCTAATTATTGATGATCTAAATGAACAGTCCTAAAAAAAAAAAAAGGGGGTGGACAAACAAACCAATGGACCCCAACAATTTGATTTCATTTCATTTTGGCCTCTGTAAAAAGAACATGACGATTAACTCGAGGGTCAAATTTCCTGAACTCGAGCTTCTCCACCATTCTAGATGGCTTCTTCTTCACATAGAAAAAACCAGTCCCAGCAGCTGAAACAAGTCGAATGAATATCGTAGCCTTCTTCTTCTTGTCACCCATTTCCTTCAATCTAAAAACCCACCAAGAAAATTGTAAAAGAAGGGGTTTTTCAAATCAAAACAACAACTTGGTAACTAGACCCAAATCAACCCCCCCAAAAAAAAAGGGTTCTTTCTCTTACCCAAAAAAAAAAAAAAAATCTGAAAAAAAAGTGGAAATTTCTTTGATAAAATTTACATATTGGTTTCGAATTTTATACCTGAAAATAAATAATTGCAGAAAAAGAATTTAAATTTGAAGTAGTACCTGGCCTTGGTCTAAAGAGTTCAGGGAGATTAGGCCTGCGGCTTGAGACTAGGGAGAGATAGAGAGAGAGAGAGAGTGGGGAGAGGAATATCACAGTAGGGTTTAAGATATAATCTAGTGTGGTATGGCTTACAAAATGAGAAGAAGGGCTCCAATAGATTCTCGAGATTGTGTCCTTGTTCTGTGGCGCATATTTACACTTGTCTTGTTCTTTATAATAGTGCCTCAATCTCCCTTCAATCCATGCATGCTTCTCTACGAAAATCTCAAAAACGACAATGTTCCAAAAAACGACAAAAAAATTATAAAAACGACAACAATATCAAAGTAGACAAACTCTATATTGTGAATGGACAATGTTCTTGAGGACGACAAGGTTCCGTTAAACGACAGTAAATCTAAAACGGCGGTCTCAATTCATAAAACGACAACAGTCTGGAGTTGTAGTTAGCAGTAATTCAGCACTACTCGCTGTGCCCTAACACTCGAAATTTTCTTCTCTCTACTCTCTTCTCAGAGCTGAAGAGAAAATATCATTCAACTAAAGAGATCAGGTACAAGCATTTCTCAAAGATTTGTTTATTTTTGTTTTCAATTTAATTGTTCCATTTATTGTTTGTTTCTCGAGAAAATCGAATTGTCGAAAGCAATATCTTTCTAGTCCATCTATAACCCCAAAACAATTCCTGTTTTCTTTCAAATTTTCCATCACTTTCTCGGCAACCAAACGGTTAGGAATGTTGAATACCTAACAAAATTTGGAACCCGTCTTTTTTCCCTTTTTCTTTTTTGGGTTTAATCAGAAATTGGGGGGAATGGCGAGCGCTGTGGATGGTGCGGGAGATCCGATTCCGACATCGGCGGTGCTGATGGCGTCGTCGAAGCAGATATCGGTGAAGTGCCAAGCGGAGAACGTGGCTTTCCTCAAGTGCAAGAAGAAGGACCCAAACCCCGAGAAATGTCTCGATAAGGGCCAGCAAGTTACTCGCTGCGTCCTTGGCCTGTAAGTCTAGTCTTTTCGATTATCCCTTCATTGATATTTTCTCAATATTTTGGGGGTTTTTTTTGTGAATAATGAGAAATGTTGGGCCTTGTGGGGGAAAAAAAGAAGAAGTATATATTGTTCACTGCTGAGGGCTCAGATTTTTGGTAACAAGGGACTCTCTCAAAACTTAAACTTTATCTTGATTTTGATTGCACTTGAGAAATGCTGAAAATGTTGCAAAGAGGAGGAAGTGCATAAGTTTGCGTCTTGTAAATTTGTAATCCCTGTTTCAGTTTGCTCTTTTGTTTTTACTACATTGTGTTAAAAGGGTTTTTTAGTCTTACGGAAGTGGGAAATTTCGAACTAGAATCTGTCTTCGACAAGGCTGGGTTGCCATGTCTATGTGTAGGAATGTCATATTAGTATGATCTCCATTCAGCATTGGATGCCTTTAAGAAGTTACTTCCGTGGCATTGAATTTGTTCGATGCTTTCTTCCAAAGCGTGACTCTTTGGCCAGTTAAATTTCTTTTTGTTTTATTGGTAGTGCTGGTAATTCCATGTATTAGTTATGGCTCCTTTAATTTTGCTTTTCCATATTCGTGGTACATAGTTTTAGAATATACTTGTGTACTTTGAGTTTGTGTCGTGTATGACAAAGTGTTTATAAATTTGTAATAATAATTACCATATCTTACAGAAGAACAACACACTCGTCAATCTCAAAATCTGTGTTGGAGGATTTGATGATTGAACCTGTGCATTTGGAAATATATTCCTTCATTTTCCAACCCTTACAGTTTTATTATACTAAGAATGCACCTCTAGACCCATGGATGCTAGGCCGAGTGGTCGGATCCATGGCTTAGGTTTGTGGTACAACTCTTCATGACCCACCTAGCAATATGCTATAGCACTGTCTCCCAAAGATTGTAGGGTTCAAATGGGAGGCAAATACTATAAAAATAAATAAGGCAACTCTGGCAAAATCACACACACAGAGTCGACTAGGTTGAACATCTTTTTTCAGGAGTAGGAGGAGTATATCCAATATTTCCATGTAGAACCCTGAGCAGACTGCAGGTGATAAGCCGGGCTCTAATAATTCAATGTAGTACATAAAGTTATTACACTATATAAGGTGGAGAGTTGTTTATGCCCTTTCTCCTAAACGAGAAAATTTTTTCCTTGCAGGTTGAGAGATCTTCACCAAAGGTGCACAAAAGAGATGGATGCTTATGTTGGATGCATGTATTACCGTACGAATGAGTTTGATTTATGTCGCAAAGAGCAGCAAGCATTTGAGAAAGCATGCCCTTTGGAATGAGATCATATTCATGTTTTAATGTCTAAAATAATTTGGTCGGTTTTGCAGTGAGCAAGTACTGTTGTTTCAACCAGTTCTGATATGCAACTTTGTTTCTTCATATAATTTATCATCTTTGTATGTTCAGATTTTTCGGAGGACTGCTCCAAGCATGGCAATGTTGGCCCACCCCTAAATCATAAGTTGCAGATATTGACTGATGTTTTTTGTTTCTCATCATACAATGGTTATTCTTGTTCTCAATTAAGATGGGATACAAACTCTTTAAGGACACTTTGTGAGCTTCTACGGTGCCAATAGCATTTCTCACAATCTAATGGCAATCTTTTGGATGGTTAAGCAGCATCTCGATCATCAAAACAAGAAGTTAGTACCAAAAGTAAATATAACATGAGTACCTAAAATGTTAATTTTTAAAACGGCTGGAAGTCCAACTGTTAGAATGATAAAAGTAACACGAGGAATCGAACATTGAGAAGTTTGTCAATTGATGCTGGTCTCAGTTGAAGGTGGAAAATCCTGATTACAGCAATCTCAAGTAAGGGTCTAGTGACAGCATTGAGAAATTCACATAGTAGACTTACACAATCCTCCTCTTCCTAATCAAAATTTAAGTGTCATCAAATAGCAAGAACTGGCCGAAAGCCAAAAGCCAAAAGAGCCGTCTTCTACAGTCACACGAGGGTCCTCCGGCCACAGGAAAACCATAATTTTACATGCACATACACTTGGCCCAGAGCAGCACATTTTGAAAGCCATATTTGGTCTGAACCTGTTCAACCGTTTGATCCATCTACTTAATGAGATCTATTGACTTTATTCTGCGCCACCCAAGACTGAACCAAACAGACTAGTACAGAAACAGCTTACAGTAAGTTTTGCCAATGATCAAACGCACCATGGATCATAGAAAGTGAAAAACAACCGAGTTTACACAAAGATTGCCAACAATCAAAACCACCACGAACTACAGAAACAGCTAGTTCAAATCTCCAAAATTTACATGATCAACATCCAAAGGTTTGGTTCATTAAACATAAAGGAATTCTACGTGCAGCAAAGTCACCTCTGAGAGCTTCATGCCTAACTATAATACCACATACATCATCTACACTGAAAGTAACAAAACCACTTTGCAGCAAGCAATGACCGCGCCACTTAACAGGACCACAGCTAGCAACGTCAACGAGGACTGCACAGCAAAAATCGAAAAAATCAGAAGACCTTCCAGAAGTAATTAAAAACAAAGAGAGTAACCCTAGAACTAAGGGGAAGTAGAACACTCAGCCTTTTGTAAGGATCAGGACAAACCTAAAATATAAAGCATTAGCACATAAAATCACTCACTTCATTAGTACATTATTATTAAGATAAAGTAGTTAGCCAGAAGTCAGAACTACAAAATAATGAATAGCATTAAATACTGGTTTTTACCATATTTTTATACATGGAAACACCTGTAAAAAGTAGAAGAGCCTCAAATAAAGACTAGACTGGACGGACATTGATGTGTCATTCTTTTTCTTTCTTAATCAAAAAGAAATAGATTTGGCAGTCAACATTCATTATTACATAATGAAGGAGGCTTTCACCTGTAAGATCTTGAGCAGGACCTTGAAGGACTACGACTCTTGCCCCTCTGACTCCTTGACTGGGTTGGTGCATGGTCCTTTCCATCAGGCAAACTTCGACCATTCTCCCTTGGACTTGGGGACCTCCTATAATCCCCATCATCATGCGGAGGAGAACGACTTGGGGACCTCCTGTAGCTCCTATCACTGCGTGGAGGAGAACGTGAAATTGATCGAGAGTGCACTGGAGAACGATAATCATCCCTTGACCTGCGGTCCCTGTCCAACAGAAAGGGAAGAGAGATTACTTGACAATACATCATTACAAAGTTGGCTTATGTTGTACGACAAGATGTTTCCAAATAAATCAAGCACAAATTAAAACTCAAAGCATATCCTCACTAACAAAAAGCACCTATTGTCCCTAACAGATACCACTGAAACTTAACCAGCAAAGAAACTGGGCACAAAATTCTATAAAAAAGAACCAAATTATTTGTTTTCAGATAACAGAAATTCTATTCATATCCTCATCTAGTAATTAAAATGTTACCTTTACCTGAACCTTTTCAAGGTTTCCGAACAAAAATAGGACACTGTCCAAACAATGACAGTTTATGCTTTATATTGAGGTACTGGTTGATCAGCATCTGAATCTTTGCCCCAACTTTCTAAAACCTCAATTATCTTTTCCTTGGACAATGTCACCAAACCTCTACCAGAAAAAACTTTGAATAGCTTCCCATCTTTGAAGATGATATCTTTCTTTGGCCAACTATAAGCTCTATATTCTTTCTTAACTGGATCGTATATGCAAAACATGATATCAAATTTAAAACGCTCTAACTAATAATTAATTTAATATGCTCAAAGGAAAAAAAATTAAAAAAATTAAAAAATAAAGTGGTTTTGTGATTGCCAATCATCTCTCAGACAGAATTTAGGTAGCCAGGTCATTCAACAGCAGCAATTGTCGCAAAACCGGAAGCATAAAGACTTTGAAGTCCATGCATGGTGTACACTGAACATTGGTCAAGGTGAGATTAAGACAATTCATAAGAAGAGCAAGTTGCCCATCACTTTTAGGGCCTCTTTCTTGTTAATCTTTATTAATCCAGAAGTCTTTATAGTCTCCCATTTCACTTTAATAGCTGCATAAACAAGGTCACCCGCAGATATTACAGAATTTATTGTCTATATGATAATCTATACCTAAAAGATGACAATCACTTACAACCTTCTAGTTCTTAGTCTAGTAACATCGTCGCACTATTGGGGAAACACTTCAAAAAATAGAAGGGCTAGTTGAGCATCATTCATTTGGTCTAGTTGACTACCCATAAAAGAAAAGGTACACATTAGAAACCCTAAAGAAAAAGTGATTTCTAGGTTGGAAAGTACAGGACCAGTGGACCACTATAAATGTTAGCTTCACACCAAAGAGTATAGCACAAAGCCAACAACATCAATTCAAACAATTAAGGACTAAGGCCACAAGTTATGTCAATCCTTATAATAATTGAAACAGACAAAACTTTAAATCTTATACGAGTAAAAACCCAAACCTTGAGTCATACCTAACAGGTGAAGGTGACGGCGAGTAGGCTGTGGACAGACAAAATCCAAGAAAATTCAGCAGAAAATTAAAAACACAAAATAGTTTCAACTTTCAAGCAAACTTCTAATAATCAAGTCCAAGTGAATGTCAAGCAAATATCTAACTGACAATGGTATTGGCGTCTTGTGGACCTCGGTGGAGTTCTCCTATGACTTCCTCCATGTCGACCACTATTTTATAGAAAAAACAGGCAAAGTCAACAAGAAAATTTAAGATAGTATCGCAAAATGGAATTATGGAAGACAAAACCACTTCAACACCTCGGGCGGGAAGTCGTGCGCATTTCTTGTGGAGTTTTCCTATTCTCCTCTGCATACACAATTCTTATCTCACGTCCGCCAATAAGTGTATGGTTCAGTTGCTGCTTTGCTTCAGCAGCGTCATCAGCATAACGGTACTTGACAAACCCAAAGCCTCGTGGTTCCCTATTAATTCGATTAGCTTAGCTCGTAAAACAGATGACAGCAGAAAACTTAACATAGGTAAACATTTCTCTTTCAACTTAGCAAAAACAAAGTAATAAGATTAATACCCAGTGTAGTAATTCTTAGGTAGATATACATCCTTCACAGGACCAAATCGTTCAAATGGAATCCTAAGATCTTCTGGCCTGTGCACACATATGAATATATAATCAAACCAAATGAAACTAATGACTAGGTAAAATTCACCAGGCACCATGTACGCTACATTCCAAAAACTAATGATTCCCCAATGTAAACAGAATAAATTCTCGAAAATTTGGACTATAAGGCATACCCAGTAAACAAAAATTTTAAATACGACAAAGCAAAGTAAAGAATACACTATACACAGCTCAAATTTCCATGGCAATTATATTCCCAATTCTATCACGAGAAGAAAAATCTAAACTACAAAAGAAAAAGAGTAAGAGAGAGACCTAGCATCGAGAGGGAGATTGCGAACGAGCAAGCCGGAAGGAGCCGGTGAGCGACGGTCCCTGCGGTCACGGCGGCGATCGCGGGGTTCATCGTCGTGGCGCTTGCGACCAGGCGGCGGGGTTCGGCTACGGCGGCGAGGGCTGTAGCTTCGGCTCCGGCTTCTGTACCTGGCCATTCGCTTCTGCAACTCTCTAGGGTTTTGTGCTCTGAAAGAGGAAGAAACCCAAAACCCTAACCCTAAGGGGGAAAAGGGGAAGGAGTGGAGTGGGTTTGGGTTGGGGGTTTTACAGAGTCGCTAAAGGATTTTTGGAGGGAGGGAGGAATTGAAACAGCGGTGGTGTATGAGAATCCGACTGACCCCTAAAATATCAATAAACCCTCATTTTGAAGAATTTGGGATCTCATCCTATGTTGCGTACCTTATTGTACACCTCAATGGTCAACACGATCACAGTCTATGTATCAGGTATTAAACAAATAGTACGGAGTAACGTTGATTATTTTAATTATAATTATATTCTGATATAATCATGCAGAGTTAATTTATTAATCACAATCATCTAATAATAAATTTATATGTTATGTGATGTTTCACACTATTAGTGTCTTATAAAATTCCTCTAGTTGGAACTTTTCATTCCGTGGAATTAAGGAACTAAATTTTGAGGAATGCTAAATAGTGCTTTTTTCATATTTTTAGTCTCATTCTTTTACGTATTGATTTTATTATTTAATTTAACATTTTAATAATGTAATAATAATAATAAAATCTAACCCTCAAACAATAAAACTGAAAAAATGCATCGGAAAGTACACAAGTAACGTTTTTGAATTTTTGAAGGAAACTTACCGACTATATTTAGATTGTCTGGTCATTTAAATTTGGACCTTTATGTAATATCTTGTTAAGTTCAAACAATTACCTGAAGCAATAATGGACCAGTACCATCGATTTCATACAAATTAGGACATAGCCCATATCATACATGGTTCATTATCCAAATTTAAATAAACAATCATTACCAAACTTAAAAGTTTAAATCAACAACAAATAACTTGTTTATAAACCAAAAACAAAATAAATAATTTATAGTACAATAAATACAAAATTAATTTTATAAGTCTCAACATTGTGGAAAAAAATAGCATATTTGAATATATAATATATATTTTGTGATTTTATTTGTTCAGTTTTGGTCGTTGGTTTTATGGTTTCACACCCTAAAGTCGTTAATCAAACCGAACAAAACAACTAACTTTAGAGAAATAAAATCAGGCAATTTTATTTAGTTTGAATTGGTTGATTTCTGCAGCTTCTAGTTATTTTTGAACATCCATAACTAGGGAGATTTGTATCTTTAACACTAATATTTGAAGTAGGACAGGAGTTACAAAACAAGTTTACCACACTATCTTTTAAAGTTTGAAATAGCTAATAAAGTATGTAATAATAATCTCAGCTGTATTTTACCAATTCATACCTCATTAAAAAAAATAAAATATAAAATAAAAAGGAATAAATCATTCCAATCAAGTTGAACTAAGATCTTAGTCATATAATACATTCGGTGTGACACTGTGACTACAAAACTAGAACCTGTATTCTATTGACACAAAGGCAACCCATTAATTAGTTGAGTTTCTAAACAGTCTCAATTACAGTATACTATGTATATTTAGTTGTTTTTTTACGTAGTTTTCCTTTAATACTCGTTCTCTTTCTTCTTATTCGGTCATTTGTTTTCCTCCCTTTTTTATTTGTCTCTTTTGTCGATGTTTTCATTTTTATAATTTAAAATTTATTGAAGAGAAAACATAATTAAACGAAGGAATAAAATCAACTAAGACCATTTTCAATGTATTCATGCTAAAGTACGTATACCCATTCTAAATTTAGCACACTTTTTGAGTTTTCCTCCGATACATATATACTAAACAATGCCATTGATCATATTTAAAAACTACTTTTTCTTTTCAAAATATATTTTTTTCCTACTAAGAACTCCTATTATTTTACTTGTTTTACGAAATATTTGAATAGCAAATTAGTGAATAGAAACTTTAATTTGTAAAGATTTGGCAAGCATATATGAAATTTAAATAAAATTTAACGGAGAAAAAAAATAAAAAATGTATACATGTATGAAATTTGGTCCAATTATTTTGAATTTGAAATAATGGTAATATTATAAATTTTAAAATATATTGTAAATTCTAACACATGCTACAGATAAAATTGTAAGTTTCAACGCATGCATGCTAAATAATATAGCAAGGCTATCAATCTAGTGTGTCTGTCTATATATATATTATCTATGTGTGAGTATTTTTTTTAACCGTTAGATCATGATCTAATAATAATTTAACGGCTATAATGAAATGATCCAATGACTATAATGAAGCGCATGAAAATACATCAATCATTAATGTTATTTATCTTTCTTACTTTTTAATATAAAAAATATGCAAGAAAAATTTTCATTGACCAAAATGAAAATACCTACCAGATTAGTGCCCATATATTAAATATAGCATATCATTAGAGATGCATCTTTTGGCTAAATGTTAAAATTTAGCATTAACATTAATTACAGCTCTAGAGGTGCTCTAAAGGAATTACTATGAGGCAATTTGATTTTTTATAGTACGTTTTCAAAAAAAAAAAGAAAAATCTCGAGTTTTGAAATTGTTTAAAAATTTTGGATTTTAATTTAAAAAATATCACATTTTAAAGTAATTAGGAAAATATCACTTTTTATTAATTGATCGATCAATACTTGAAGTAATTAATCAAGGTAATTTAATTAGTTACCTCAAGTAACTAGATTGGTTATCCGAGTACCATTAAAAATATTAACTTTGAAGAAAAAGTAGTATTTTATAAATATTTCTTAAAAGTGTTATTTTTTTAAAATTTTTTTTTAAAAGTGATATATTTCTAATTCAAACAAGAAAATTTGGTACCATTAAAATTATTAACTTTGAAGAAAAAGTGGTATTTTATAAATATTTCTTAAAAGTGTTATTTTTTAAAAAAAAATTTTAAAAGTGATATATTTCTAATTCAAACAAGAAAATTTAGTGCCATTAAAAATATTGACTTTGAAAAAAAAGTAGTATTTTATAAATGTTTCTTAAAAATGTTATTTTTTTAAAAAAAATTTTAAAAGTGATATGTTTCTAATTCAAACAAGAAAATTTGGACCGTTCGAGTTTTTTCATTTGGGAAAAATTCATAAATACCCCCGTTTTCAAAACCATATTTCCGTAAATACTTTTTAAAAATTTTTATTTTATAAATACCTAGTATTATACTTTTTTTTTTTGGGAGAAATATAGATAACCAATATTTTACACATGATTAAATTATTGCGTTATTAGTATCTGTTGATAATAATGCACTAAAGATGAGCCATAGACCTTGCCAACCACCATGTTATGTGCCTCCCGTTACTGATGGGTTTCTCGAACCCTTCCATTACTAATTAATTGTAATATTATTTTTTAGTCTTATAAGTGTCTATTTCACCTAATACTCCTCTCACCCTTCTTGTAAATGACCGAATTGTCCGTTCTAAAATACACAAGTGAGCTTATATGATAATTTCTGTCCAACTTTTGACGCCTCAGTCACAAAATGGGTTAATTTGTTACAATGAGAAAGAATGGAGGAGTGGGATGCGACATTTTGAAATTTAAGGGATAAAGTGATATAACACCTAGGGGCCAAAAATAAAATTAACGCAATAATTTAATCATGTCCATTAATTATTAGTCCTTCTTTTAGGGAGGTTAGAGATTACAATTAATAAGTAAGGGGGAGGAAGACGAAAATTGAACCCCACCTCAAGCCTTTATGAGAGAAGCATTTCCACACGAGCTACTAACTCTGTAGCTCATGGTATTAATCATTAGTCCTAGTCATATAATATGATCCATATAGTATAAGGATGATTCTACAGTAGGGCTCTCTAAATCAAATGGTCTAAAAGAGTAGAGCTCACAGAATGTTTGCATGGACATTCACACACCAAATGTTTATTTTTATTCTCTCTGTTTAGATAGATAGATGTATAAAAAAGGGAAGCTTACGTAAAGGATGGCCTTTTTTTTGTTCTTACCGATGGGGAACAATTGTGGGCCACAGATAGAAATGAGTGGTGATTAAAGTGCAATCCCCTATATTTTAAAGTACATCAACCCGCATTGTATCACTCTTCCTCTCATCATTCCTTCCTTCTCTCTCAAAAACCAACTCCTCCCTCTTCCTCTATTTCCAAAGTGTTAGGCTTTGCAGGTGTAAATCGGGAAATTTAGAGATTGATTTGAAACAAAATCCATACACTTAACTAGAAGTTCATGTAATATCCAAGTCTGTCATTATATTGATTGGTTTACAAAAGAAATTTGAACATTTGTTTGGTAGCCAATTTGAGATCCAAGGCTTCTGGGTTTAGTACTACAAATACCTAAACTTATTTGATTATGAATGCCTACTTATAATGAAGTTTGTGCACATTTTGGAGCTTTCTTGTTGTTACTTCTCATCTAGTCTCCCCTATTCTTGATATTTTCATTGAGATCACATATTTTGCCCAATATATTTTTTCTTTTTGGGAAAAAAATGGAGGTTTTTTCATTAATCAAAGCTTGTAACTATAACAAATGGGCTGAAATTTCATCTACTATTTGGCAAACTGACTCATGAAATTGCAACTGGCTCTAAAGAAAAATATATAATCTAGTATATTTTATAAAATAGCCAAATATACAAGACACCAATTTTCGTTCACTCGATTAAGAGTGCATAAGATACACAACACCCGACTCGCCCGCCCGAACAAAACCCAAAACTTTTAGGTTCAACTTTTTGGAGAAAAGGACGTAAATAAGACTAATTGATGAACTTTAGTTTTTTTTAGAACTATGATGATATAGTGAGTTTTTTGGAACTAAAAAAGAGGGCTAGGTAGAGAGAAAAAAAATAGTTTCTAAGTTTGTCATTTAGCCAAAAGTGAAAATAATATGTGGAGTATTAAATGTTTCTCTCTCTCTTCACAATCTGTTACCACTTTTTCTTTTCAATTCTCATTCTCTATCTTTCTCTTGCTTCTTCTTTTTCTTCGTCAGTTCTCTCTCCAAAGATCAGATGTTTTGTTTATGTCTCTATAAGAATATGAAAGCTCTGAACTATTTACCTGATTAATCTCTCTATCTCTATGTTCATTTCACTCTCTCTCTCTCTCTCTCTCTCTCTCTCTCTCTCTCTTCTAGTTCATGCTTTCTTTCTCTAGTTCTCTGTTTCTTTCTTTGTTAACGGTTGTGTTTCTCAATAACTATTTGACTATTTTGTAAAAAAACTCAACTAGGAAGATTTAAGGATTATATTAAGGAGTTATTTGGATTTTAAAGGTAAGTAATGAAATTATATTCAAGATTAGTTTTTTATGGTTGATATTGAGTGAGTAATATTTGAATGATGACCATAATACTGATCTAAGTATTATTGTACTAAAAATTCCATATTTTGGTATATTCATCACCTTCTTAATATCTTGTAGATCTCGTTATGACGCTGTAAATCAAACTAATCTTGACGTATGGTCAAGATCCCCTTAACCTTTGATCAATAGTATATTCACTTGAAAAGGTATGTTATACACTCAAACTGATGTTGATGTACGATCAAGACTAACTTGACCTTTGGTAAATATCCTCTTGACCTTTGGTCAACAATATACTGAATCGACCGGTGGGGACTCAGTCAAACAAAAGTATTTATGTTATGGTAATTCAGGGTACAACAGATAAACTTGCCCCAATCTCATTTCACTCCGTAGCATGATCAGTGAATCTTCAGACTACCCTATAAGAATGGGACAAAAGGATCCTGATTTTGAATCAAGAAACTCTTGCCTTGGGGGTTAGAAGTTATTGATTTAAGGTCAAGTAATTCTTGAAATGGAGGCAAGAAATTATAGACTTAGAGTTAAGATGTTCTTGACCTGAGGTAAAAAAGATATTGACTTAAGAAAAGAAGTGCTTGACTTGGAGTCAACAACATTTTTCAGTAAAGGTCATGAAATGTGTATATGAAATTTGGTCATGATATTATAAAGTGATGTGTTCTTAAATTTATAAATTGAAACTTATTGACCTCGTGTCAAAATTTTCTTATTTGGGGTTAAAAACTTTATTATATTTTATTTTTCAATTCATTAATTAGGTCAAGAACGTATTGACCCTCATATCAAGATTTTCTTGATTGAGGTTACAATCTCTTTAATCGAAAAATTGAATACAATTTTATATATTTTTTAATTTGAAAAGTTCTTAACTTGGGTCAAGTAATATTTGACTTGAAGTCAAAATATTCTTGACCTAAAGTTAAGATAGCCCTATATAGAGTCAAGTTTTGTTTGACTTATAATAATAAATAAGGTCTTTATCAAATGCGTTGAATTTCACTGAAACATTTACTAAATAGATTAGTTTTGGCAAAATAATAGTTATCAAATATGCCAAAAAATATTATTGAACTACAACTAAAATCAAATATTATCTTTGTTTCGCTAGATTGAGTCACTATTATAAGCCAATTTTGATGTAGTTCTTATATTTCTATAATGCATGATAATACAACTTGCATGCAAGCTTATGATGGAATTATTCTATCTTTTCGGCAGTGACATTGGTAATTGGCTTGTAAGATATCAGAAACTCAGCATACTTGATGACAAACATATCACAATCCCACCTGAATAATAGCAAAATATAAAGTTAGATAAAATAATAATATTAAGTGAGGGTCAAGTAATACATTATCCTAGGTCAAGAAGATATTGACTATGGTCAAGAATTACGTAGTTTGAGTCAAGATCATCTTATCCTCTACTCAGGATAAAAATAAAGAGTACTCAACACGAATTTGGTCCATAACTACCATCAACAAAACTAACACATGTCAAAATCTGTATATTAATAACTAACAACAAATACCCATACCAAACCAGCAATAATACTACTAACAATATCCCGAAAATGGAAAAATTTTCACCAAAATCAGAAATTATATCAGAAGATGAAGTCAAGATAGATTTTTTCTTAAAATACAATCTTAAGAAAAAAAAGAATTTTGTTATTATAAATAAAACCAACATTTTATTCCTCTATTGAACTAATATTCGCCTCATTCCTCTTCAAATCGACCGAATTTTTGTTAGAGATATCAAGTTTCAGCACTATAGTCTTTATCAGTGACTTTGGCTGTATATTTCTTTTTCTTTTCGACGACATCGATGTTGGAATTTTTGTAGAAGACGACTTTTTACCTTCGGTTGAATAAGTTCGGTTGGACAAGTTTTAGCCATTATAAATATTTCAAAGTTCCTTGAGACAAGAGATGAAGAAAATGAAGAGGCAAAAAGAGAGGGTATTGAGCTTAAGGTGGTTTTGGAAGACTTTTAGATGGCTTTGAATTCAGGTTTATGAGGTTTATTTTCAGAGAAAATTGAGACAATAGAAAGAAATGGTGAGAGCAGAGAGAGAGATGAGTTTTACAAGAAAGTGTAGAGATATGTCAAATCCAAATAAGGCCATATCAGGTCATGTTTAAGGTTAGATTGAGGGTATTTTTTGTCATTTAGCTCTTGTGGGCCCTAATTTTTATTCCTAAAAAAATCTTATCTAACAAACTAGTCCTAAAAACGTCAAATAGAGCTTACTAATCTTATCTATGTTCTTTTCTCAAGTCTTAGTTTGGTTATGAGTTACACATTTTAAATGCGAACTCGAGCCTAAACTAAACCCGAAAATTTAATTTTAAAAAATAAATAAAATAGTTGCATTTAAAAAAAATTAAGGAATTTTTATGTTTAAAATCTGGAGTCTTAAATTTGACTCAAACACTTGATTGATCTAAAAATGGGTCAAATTATAATTGAATAGGATATAAGAAATAGCCCTTAAAATATCATGGGCTTAATTCTTCTTTCTTAAGCCCAGCCCAACTTCTCTCAAACCCGAACTCGAACCCAACAAATCCGCTCGAACCTGGGAAAATTGAAACCTCATTCAGTTCAGTTTCGTTTGCCACTTCCCCCGAACCCGAACCTGAATACCCAAATCCTGCCTGATGTGCACCCCCTACATTGGATAATATGATAGAGAGAAAATGCATGTGCAATTAAGGATGTATCAAAGATAAATTCCTTCTTCTTCTTTTTCGTTCTTATCGGTTTTTTTTTTTTTGTTAAAAAAAAAAAGAATTTCTAAGTGGGAAGTATTGAGTGGAGTAAGATCTAGAACAACTATGGTTAACCTGTTTTGAAAATTACTAATCTAGCCCTGGAAAAAGTAAGGACATTTGTTCAAGGAATTCCCTATAATATATATATATATATATATATATATATATATTTTTATAAAGGATGCTTTAATTGAAACAAAACAGAGTCCGAAATCTTACAACATAGAGAACAAGCTAATCCCACTGAAAGTGATCCTGGCAAAAAGCAGCAGGTACTTCCGATGAATTTAGAGTATCAAAAGAACTACAAACGTAAGCCCATGAAGCCAAATTATGGGCAAAGTAATTACATTCCCTATAATATATACCATAATGAACCAAGTTTGGCAATGGCTGAAAAACACTACTTTTCCAGCGATAATGGCAGTAGCAAAATGTCCAGTCTATTCATGAGTTCTAGAATAGAATCCATGTAAAACATAAACAATATACATATAATTATACTTAAGCTTGGTTTTGGCAATAACTAACGATAAAACCCCTGCGTCACTTAGCTCTTAGCTCTTATCGTCATATATATATATATATATATATATATATAGGTTGTCAATCTAATAGGTATTTTTTTTCTTTACCTATGAGTAGTATTTTTTTTTTAGTCATTGGATCACCATCTAATGGTGATCCAATGACTATAATGAAGTGCATGAAAAGACGTGCATCATTAATGCTCTTTCTCTCTCTTACTTTTTACAATAAAAAAATATACATGCTAAATTTTCATTGACCAAATTGATACTTATTTATAGGTAAAAAAAAAAAATACCCACTAGATTGGTGCCCATATATATATATATATATATTGTCAATCTAACAGGTATTTTTTTTACCTATGGGTAGATATTTTTTTTTAGCCGCTGGATCACCGTCTAACGGTGATTCAATGACTATAATGAAGTGCATGAAAAGACGTGCATCATTAATGTTCTTTCTCTTTCTTATTTTTTACAATAAAAAAATATGCATGCTATAAAAAAAAAAATACCTACCGGATTGGTGCCGTATAAATATATATATATATATATCACGACATTAATCTAACAATTTATATTTTGCAATTCTTTTGTTTTTTTGTTGTTATTACTATTATTGTCGTAAATTGTTAATGTTATTGTTTTATTATTTCATTTTGACATGAAGACACCTATAGTGTTAATCACTATATTCCTGTGGATAATATAACCCACACATAAATTAATGTACACCATGTTTTATATATACATAGTGTCCATATATGTACATAGCTCTTCCTTGTAACTAGGCTAGACTATAATTACACATTTGTGTTATGATTTTGTTTTGATGCATGTATCTAAATTGCGCATATGCAACCACAGAAAAGAATGATAATAGTCAAATTTTGTATTCATCAAATGGCACTTTTATTTTAGTGCCTAAACACTCAATTTGAAATGTATAAAAGTTCACTTATAAGTCTGATTCAGTTGGTCACTATTTGAAGCAAATATCCGTTTCAAAATTGGTCCATATACATTTGTTCATGCTTCATGCTTGCTTTACGTCAACATCTATGTGAATTCAAAAATAGTTTTTTTCGACTCTATATGATCAATGATCGCCTATTAAAAATATCTCTGAAGATGACATAAAAAACGTCGATAGCAATAAATAAATAAATGAAATTTCTAATGTAGTTTTGACTTGATACAACCAAAAGTTTCGGAATCAAATATGCACACCTGTAAAGACAAAACTAATCCAAATAGACACCACTTGTTTAACCAACTATTAGTCGTAGTGACCACGAGCCTTGTAGCTCCTGTGGAAAACCGAGAAGAGTATGAGATATGGGATCCAACCTCCTCCCCTACCCTTAATCTAACAATTTTAAAATAAAATAAATGAATAAATAAATAAAAACCCTATTGGTCGTAGTGGGATGGAATCTTTGACAAAAGGTTGGACATGATCTATTTCATTATTAGTTTATTACTCATTACTCCATTTTTTATGGGACTTCAAATCTAAGCTTTAAGCTTTCCCGCATACATGTTATAATAATACTAATAATAATAATAATAATAATAATAATAATAATAAATTGTTGCATTATTTTTGTGTTTGCCCGAATTACACAGAGTATCTCAGTGTACTTTTCAAATTATTTTTAAGTTTCATCTTTGAATTGCTAAATTGTCATTCTATCAAGCAAATAGACAAAATATCACTTATGTCATTTAATTTCAGTGTTAAATACTTATTTGAATTTTCATCAAACACTCTACTGATGAAACTTGTTCGTTTTTTCATTAATTTTTTATATTAGAACAACAATTTTAGTGGTTCGAGAGAAAATTTAAAACATTTAATAA
>JXTB01000002.1:2690779-2755683 GCA_002914805.1 Parasponia andersonii | reverse complement strand
CGTGGTCCCGGCTGAGACCGACAAGATATGCCCACCTGAGTCGCGAAGATTATTAGATAGCGGTTTCACTTTCACATTAAGGATTTGAGGGACCAATCGGCCATGCGCCACCTCCAAACATTGTAGGATTTTTTTTGGAGGCACTATAGTTGATGAATAATGCAAAATCATATGGGAATATAAATAGTCTATTTGGATTCACTTTTATTCTTTATTTTTTTGTTTTTTAAAATAAAAAGATGGATTTTTTAAAAAAATTACTTGACAACTTTGTTTTTGTTTTTTATTTTTAAAAGTTGGTACAAAAAATTTCAAAAAAAGTGGTAATAAAAAAAAATTAAATACCTTTATTTTTTAAACAAATTTTAAAAATAAAAAAAACATCTAAATATTTGTACATAAGTACGTATATATGTATATACACACATATATAAATCTATATAACTTTTTCTTTTGTATTTTTTCACTTTTGAAAATAAGTAGTGAAATAAAATTTGTCAAACATGTTTTTTGTTTTTAAAATTTGAAAACTAAAACAAAATTTATATTTTTATTTTTAATTTATTTAAACAAAAAAACTGGAAATGAATCCAAACAAGCCCAAAATTATCTTCAAAATTTTCACTTCCAAGATACTTTTTCTTTTATTAATAATAGTTGCGTGCAAAAATATTATACACAAAAATCACATAATCATGTAATTATGTATACTTTTTAACTATTAGTGTTTTCTTAAATTAAAATATACTTTATTATTATATGTGACTTTCGTAGATAGATCTGTGAGTCTCTGATATTACTTGATTCAGCATTATTAAAAAGGTTATTTGGTATGGGGTCATTTTTAAGTAGAAATGAGTATTTTAATGCATTCTCGTATTTGATATCATTTTAACATTCCGTAAAGTAATCACCTTGGGAATCAAATTATTTTAACTGAGAATCATCTTAAAGTTATCAAAACATGTGGACTTTAAATGACCTTCTATCTAAAACTCATCTTAAAAAAAAATATATGACATCCTATGAATCATGACAAATTATTTTATTTTATACTAATAAATTTTATTATTTTATAATCAATTTAAATTTTTAATTATTTTTTAATTTTAATTTAAGTATATTTTTATGCGCAACTAAATATAATTATCTAACAGAATTATAGACAAAATTACTATGTATAATCAAACACAATTATTTTAGATATCAGATAATCGTATTATTATTTTCAACGTTTACTTCGACTTATACCAAACGGCAGCTAAAAGAAATAAGCAATTAACCAAGAGGTGGGTTCTTTGTACTGACCTATCACTGTTTTCCGAAACCACGAAAAAGAGGGCACCGGCGATAAACTGACGAATATTCCGCTAACGGATCACAGAAAATACCTTCACTCACCTCATCCAATACCAAAATGTCATTTCAAAATTTTTCGTAATCTTTTATTTTTATCAAAGCTTTTTGATATAAGTTAGTTTCTCGTAGACTTGCTATGCTATAGCGTGTATCCCTTGGTCCAATACAAAATTGTGCTCTCCTCGGGGGAAACATATATAGAAGATGGCTTTATATATATAGCACGAATTCAGTAGATATTATATATATATATATATATACATTGTTTTGTTTAATTAAGAATTATTATGCACCTCTTTTTATGTTAAAAATTAAAGAGAATAAATAATTAAATAATAAATATTTATTTTTATTAACTTTTTTAACTATTATTAAAAATAAAAATACTTATACATAAATTAAAAAATAGCTAATGATTTGAGAATCTATATATATTATATTAACGTAGAAATCCATGTACTCCATCTAACCTCAAGCCTAGAACAGAAGTCCATAAACTCCAAAATTTTAATTAATTCTTTTCTTTGCTCTTATTGTTTTTGGTGGATATCATGTGCAAATGTATCCGGTTGTTGGTGATTGTTAATCATATATATCAACTGCATGTTGCATGTGCTAGTTAAGCATAACCACCGTGTTTGTTTGATTGTCCCTGTTCTTGTTGGGTGAATATTTGTAAATGATCCAATTTCATGCTATAAAATCTTAGATAAAATTTGTTATTAATATCGAATATAAAAATAATAGTTATATTACAATATGAAATGTACATATATATATATTTCATAACTTATGATTTTTTTTACATGTTAATGATAATATCTGTCACTTATTTGTCACTTACAAGTTAGTTTTCAACTTTTTTTTTGGAATAAGTATTTTTTTTTCTTTTGAATAATTTGTAAATTAATTAATTAATGACCAAATTGGTAGGGCAGTTTTCCAAAATAAAGCTATTCAAAGAGTTTTTTTTTTTTTTAATAGTTCAAAAAGTTTGTTTCTTTAATTATTCTCATTATATAATTTTTATTTTTTAGGTTAATTTTTTTTAATTTCCCTATATGCCCCAACTCAATATTTCGTTAGTTTTATGTCACATATACTTACTTATATATTCACTCTGAGTAATGTATATTTTTTTCTTTTTTCAATTTAATCCTACTTAGTTTATATTTTTTAGGTTAATTTTCTTATTATTTCTATATATTTTTTGTTTTCTCAAATTAACCCACTTAATTTTAATTTTTTTAGGTTATTTTTATTTTTATTTCCCTATATACCCCCACTCAATATTTCATTGGTTTTATGCGCATCTAATTTCTTAATGTTAATTTATATCGAATATTAATTATGCGCATCTAATTTCTTCTTAATTGTTATTTCATTGGTTTTATGCTCATCTAATTTCTTAATGTTAATTCATATCGAATACTAATTATGCGCATCTAATTTCTTAATTGTTAATTCATATCAAATGCTAAAGACTTATTAACAAATATGTATATTTTTTTTCTTCATTAAGGCTTCGTTTGAAATCTGAATTTTGAAGTGAAAAAAATTACAAATAAAAAATCATAAAAAAATAAAGCAGAAATTACCTTTCCCAAAAGTTTATAGAATTTTATTTTAAAATTTTTAGTTATACTAATTAATGTGTCAAAATTTTATATACTAAAAAGTAACATCAAATCAAATTCTAGTTTTTATTAAAAAAAATTTCTATCATATTTTATTTTAATCTAAAAAGAATATAATTATTTGAAATTTTTTATTTCCCTCCAAAAATATAAATTTCAAACAAAGCCAAAAAAAACGAATTCTTGTTATACCCCACATAAACAAATTTATGATCCGTCACTGATTCCATTTGTATTATTCTTTCATTATTATTCGCTAACTTTATGAATATATATATATATATATGGCACTAATTCAGTAGTTATTTTTTTTTACCTATGCATAAGTATCAATTTGGCCAATGAAAATTTAGCATGCATATTTTTTTATTGTAAAAAATAAGAGAGAAAGAGTATTAATGATGCATGTCTTTTCGTGTACTTCATTTCATTATAATCATTAGATCACCATTAGAAGTTGATCCAACGGCTAAAAAAAAATACCTAATCATAAGTAAAAAAAAATTATTATTAGATTGACAACTATATAAATATACACACACGTGCATGATTCATGCTTGTTTTGTTTCCAAAACTCTTTGCAATTTAAAATTTGGAGTTTCCTTCGGGAAGGAACTCTCTTATCAGGACAATCATAATACTTTTTTCAGTATGCTTTTTCTTGTTACTTGAAAAAATTTGATCAACGAGACATGGAGATACGTGATTTATGAGCTTCTTCTTCTTCCTTTTTTTTTTTTCCGTATATAATTGACCTCAACGATTAGCCCCAAAAAATGTAAATGATCAGAGGATTAACATTGCCCAAATATTAGGAATATATATATATATATATATATTTATAGACAGCGGTTGTTCAACAAAATATAATTATTATTTTTTTTTTTTGGTGGTAGTGGGAGGAAAATCTTGAACAGATAGTGGTTGCTTGGTAGTTGGTTAGTCGTGACTTGTGAGTTGTGACTTGCGAGATTCCTCTATTCCATTATTCACTGTTAACAATTTCCTTCAAAATAAATAAATAAATAAATAAATAAATAAAAATATAACCAATAAAAAATTAAAATATACCATCTTCTTTACCTTCCTTCTCATTGATGTATAAAACAGAGAAACCTTTTTGTTTTTTCTTCTTTTGTTTTATTTACTATTGTTATTATTGAAAATTGAAACATCCTAATCCCCTATTGATCTTTTCCAAATTTTTTTGGCATCCCGAATCGTCAATAAGTGGGGAAACAACAAAAAAAAAAAAAAAAGGCTAACTCTCCTTTTCCATTATTATATTTCTAGTTGCAACTTGCAAACCACATATATTCCGGTGAATGAACTTTTGGCTATCCGTCAGCTAAAAAGTTCAAATTAATGGGACATTACCTAGAAAAAAAAAATGAAAAGGGACATTCTTGAGAGGGGAAAAAAAATTAGTGGCACCTTTGGTCTTGACTTTATACTTCTAGTAATTAATCCTAGAATTCACTTTCTCTTTGGCAAACGCCCGAATTATAATTAACGAGTGTTAATTTATTCACATAATCATTAAGTGGGCCAAGCAGAGGGTGGACATTATTTCAAATGGCGTGCATTTTAATTATTTTACTAATTTTGTAATGCCATATGAGTGTATATTTTTCGATTTTTTTTTTCCTTCTCTTCTATTTCTCTTCTTTTGTCTATATCAATGAAGAGTTTAGCAATTGTCAATTGTCTTTCGACTACGAGAAGATTTCCCCACTTTCCGATATAGTACTTTCTCATTTTTTTTTATTGATTTTGATTTTGTTTTCAAATAATCATTCTATATGTGAAGGCAAATAACACTTATATCTAGCTCTATAGGATTTTTAGTCTACTTAAATTTAGATATATTATGATTTTAGTTTGTGTTATTATTTTATTTTTTTTATTGGTATAGTTATTATTTATATCTGTATCATTTACGATTCAAGTATATATATATATATATATATTGGCGTGGTTATCATTTAAATCTATATTATTTATTATTCAAATCTAAATAATTTGTTGTTATTGTAGATGATATTTTACATAAAATTTTTTTAGTAAATCAATCAGAAATACCGATTCAGATAAAGATAATTGAAACAAGTCATTGAAGAGTACTAAATACATCCTCCATGTTATTTTTCTCTGAGATTTTTGATAGGGATTGCTTTTGTTCCAAGATATTTGAAGATTTTTTTGTCCTTTAAGTTTAAAATCAATTTTTTAATTCTTATTTTAAGAATTTTATGTAATTCAATTTTTTATTGATTGTAACCTTTATACGAGTTTAACAAAATTGTTTTTTTTTTAAGTTGATATTTTTTCGGTTAGTAATAATTATTTTAAAAAATAAGTAAGAATATTTTTTAAAAATAATATTTTAATTTAGAACATTTTCTAATAGGAAAATGATTTCTTCTTTTTATTTTTCCTTGAATTGATTTAATATTTCCATGAATAATAATTTATACCTTTATTGTTGTAAATAGAACATAAAATTATCCTTTTAACATAGGGAAAAACCCTAGCCACTCTCTTCATTGGGACAAATTATATACCTTTTTTCTTTGAAGGAAAAATATTTTTATTAATATAAAGAAGGTAGTACAATACCCATAAAGGGATTTTTAATTACAAAGCAGACAACTATAAAAAAATTGATAAAAATCTTTGGAGGAAAATTGCACACTGGTATCTTGGCAAAATCCATCTTTGAGGAGATTTATATAGATCATCATTGATGTGTGCTTTAATAAAGCTATATGCCTCAGCAATTAACTCATTGTGACCATTCCTTCAGCATTAATTAATGGTATCTCTTACTCCTTATCAAAGATCCACAATGGGACAAATACTATTTTACACACTATTCATTCAAATGTAGACAGATGTAGTAAAAAATCACTATAGATTTAGATCTAGGTGGATTGAAGTAACAAAAAATATAAACAAACCTAATAAACTACCAAAAATCTAGATTTGGGGATATCCAAACTACCTTAGATCTACAACTAGGAGGAAAGCTACCTCCACCATAAGAGGATTATTTAACAATATTAGTAAAAGTAGAAAAAAAAAAATAAAAAACTCATACCGAAGAGAGGAAAGACCATTTTCTCTAATAGGGAAGACACTTGTTAATAAAACGAGCTACTGCTGTATGTTTTGACAAGTCTATAATGATTTTTGCTGGCGGAGTGCTGAAAGACTTGTAGAGAGAAATGAGTAAAGTCTCGACGGGGACAAATTGTATATTACTCCTACTTATTTAGATTTCTACCGATCGAGTGAGGAAGGAGATCATCTAAGACTTTTCTTTTGCACTTTTTTTCCCTGTAGCGTATGTTACATAAATTTAAATCTATAGGTTCATTGTTCCACTCACTCCCAAGTGAAAGAACCGACTATAGTAACAACGTGCGATATTAAAGAGCAAAAAGATTTATCTCTCATGGAGTCTTAGTTATATATTTTTGTTTGGTTGTGTGTTTCCTCTTTAACGGTACGATGAATCAATGATTTCGACGAGTATTTGTTTCCTGTTATGAGTTATTTATAATCACATTAGTTGTTACTATTTGTTTTTAATAAAATATAAAGTTCAATCATTAATAGTATATAAACAATTTGCGACGTCATTGTATCTTGCTTATTAGAGAAATTTAATCCAACAAGGGGTACAACTACTTTATGAGGGAAACATTTTTTTGCTATTTTGAATCATCCTCAAGAATAGTTGGATTATACCTTAACCAAAAAAAAAAAAAAATTATTAAAGTAAAAAGAAAAAAGAAAAGAGAAAGTATTACCACATGGAGAATAGTTTCATTCTACGATTGACGAAAATCTAGATAAATAAGAGTTACAAATATGAGGGAGAGGATTTCTCCAGAGAAAAAAAGAATAACGTGGCCACGAGCTCAGATTGTTTTTATGGAATTGGTAAATATTATAATTAAGTATGTTATTAATTGACAAAATTCGATTTTCTTACTTTTGAAAAATATATTTATGAGAATCAGTCAGGAAAATCATTCTCCCGTAAATATTGCAATAGTAATAACTTGTTCTTTTCTCGTTTTGTCATGTTTATGAATTATGATTATCAATTAGTATATACTTATTTATTGAAAGTGTATCAAAATATTTCTTCTTACTTATAGTATAATGGTATGAAATTTTTGTTCATGACAATTAACAATGCACGATCATGCAAAAATAAACATACAAAGAGTATAAAAATGTAATTAAATCGCAGCAAAATATTTATCCTTTTAGAATAAACTACAAAAAAAACACTACGAATTTTAGATATTTTATAATTTTAATCTTAAAATTTAGATTTTGCAAAATAATACTATCAAATTAAGAAAATCTGAATATTGATACATTGTTTTGGACTTTTTAAATAACTTAAACGTGTAGAAGATAGAGATACACTTAAAATTAAGAGTATTGTTATAGGGTACCAGTGGTGCCCAATACCACAATAATATTTTAGTCTGTTACTATAGTAATTCTAATTAATAAATTAAGTCTCATATTAATTCTATTTAAAAATTAATTATAATTAACCAATAACAAATTGATACATTACGTGATATTAGACAAAGAAAAGGACTAATCCACTTTAGAAGGAAAGTATTATAGTATTTTTTGTTACTAAAATTAGTCAAAAAAAAATAGTCTATGGTATCGATTTTAGTAAATTATTAATCTTAATGTATTATTTAAATATCAAGATTTAAATTANTTTTTTTTTTTGTTTTTTTTTTAGTAGATGCATTGAGAATTAAGATGTGCTCACGCGACGACACGTTAGCTGAGACATTTGTCATGTTCCCACTCTCTTAGCTCTTACGCACGCTCGAATCATCCAGTCAGTGACGAAGAAGTAGGCGCGTGAAGCACAAATCGCGTGGGTTTAATCGCGACTTTTGCAGAGAGAGAGATGTCGGATATTTCAAGGTGTCGTCATCCTTATCATAGGCTTTAGGGCTCGATCCACGTGTCTCAAAGTTGACTGTTGTTAACTCCGAGATTTAAGCATATATTCCCACTCCATTTTTAGTGTTCCTCATTTTTTATGTTCCTGTTGCCACACACCAACCCAAATTTGGGAACCCATTCATCTATTTATTGTATTGAAAAATAATAGTTCTATTCAACTAACTACTAACTAGGAGCCCAAGGATGGATAATTCCTAACAATAAACAATTTTATGGTTTTTTTTTTCTTTTGAGATATCAATAGTCCATACATATATAATGGAAACCTCTATTCAATACAAAAGGTTGTAAACACTTTTTGAATTTTTTTTCCACTCAAAAAGAAAAGAAGTTTCAGATTTTTTCTGTATAAAAATTGAGAGATGTTATCAAAACATGTTAGGAAAAAAAAAATGGTAATACATAACATGTGCACTCTAATTTCAATATCATCAAATGAGTCAAAACCAACTGTTTTTTTTTTTTTTTTTTTTCTTGGCATGTTAGCATAAACAATAGAAACAGTACTAGGGAATTTAGGGTGTGCCGTATGAACCATTTTAGCACGTCCTAAAGTTTTCCACTAGAAATTTATGTTTTAATAGTTAAACAAACTTCTGAATTTTTCAAGAATATTTTTGATTTCGACTTTGTTATTGATATTAGTTTCAATCTTAAATCTACATTGACATCGTCATTTTTCATCACAGAGGACTTTGTGCTTTAACTCTATTTTTTTCATCAGATAAGACACAAACTATACATAGCATAGTACGTTTTATATTAGCCAAAGAGAAATAAAAAAAAAAATTTTGTTTCCATCAATTGTTTGTTCACAGAAGGATTTTAGAGACTTTGTTTATTTTCCTTATAATAAAAATATTTGTTTATTTCAGGATTTTATTTTCCGATAGTGTACAGATCCTCTCGGGAATAGATTAATTAGATTTCTCTAAGAAAAAATCAATAAGTACGTATTAGTGGTCAATTACTGCATGCAGCCAAAAAGAATATATTATTACAATATATGAAAAGTGAGAAATATTCCCACAAATACATGCCGACCACTCATTTCATAAAGACAAAAATAACGCTTTGATTGAAAGTCTCAAGAAAGAGCGACTTTATTAAATGATTTTACACAATCGAAACGTGAAAAAGATAGTAATATGTAAGTAAATTGATCATATAATAGCTATAAAGTAAGTAACACATATCTTAGAAAATAGAAATCTCAACTCTTCTTTTATAAGATGATATCATAATAATATTTTGGGGCATTCATACATTTAGAATGTTGTTTGGTCATTACACGAGAAGATGTACATCCTATCCTAATCTTAGGCACCATGAAAAAAATACAATAGTACTAAATACGTGAAGTATTAGTTGACCAATATATAAATAACGAGTAAAGCTATGATTGAAAGTTTTGTACTATCATCAATGCATTAAGTTCTAAAGATTCTTAGTCACACTCCTAACTTATATGTTTTGCAACATTAGGAGAGAGGACGCCAACGACCTTAAAACGGACAGCCATGACATCAACGATATAAATCAAGATTATAGGGTTTACAAACTTAACATTTTACATTTTCCAATGGAAAATAGTTTAATTCTTTTAAAAAAAATTATATTAATAAGATACACAATAATACATTTCAAATAAATAAATCTGTCCAAAACAACCACCCAAATTGTGTACCGAAAAAAGTCCCAATAATTTGAACCATTAACACCATACTTAAGCAAACTTAACCGTTAACATTTTACATTTTCGTTGCTAGCGAATATTACCGAAAGAATATGTCTAAATTACAAAACAATTCATTAGAAAAAAATAAATAGCAAGACAGTACATGGGTTTTCCAGCCAAAAAAAAAACCAGAAAGTACATGGTCTTTTTTTAAATAGAAGAGAACAAATTTATTACAGCTAGGGACTGTTTTTATAGCTTAAGCTTATGGAATAATTTAGCCGTAATTGGTATTGTAAGCAAATTTTATATTAGATTATTTCATAATGTGCTATCTGAAAAATAGAGTTTTTTCTTTTTTTTGGAAATAAACATGAAAATAGAGTTTGAAAGTGTACAATTTGATTAAATATTGTAGAAACGACTGGCAAAATATTTAACCATTTTTTACTGCAATTTTGAGATGATAAAAGGTCTAGCTAAGCACTAGTTTGGTATTGTTGTATTATATTACAACTTTAATGTATCCCTTATGTGTTATATGAGTAAGAAGTATTTGTGTAAAAAATGAATTAGATGTTTGATAAATTTAATTTATAAAATTACATGCTATTCAAAAGCAACATGCTAAGTGTTTAATAAATTATAGATTATATATGTTGTAAAATAAAATATTTTAGACAATTTTGTACTAAGACAGTAAAATTAGCTTTGAAACATAACATTGAATCAATTTTTAGCTCTCTTAGTTTGTTTTATCAAATTCTGTTAAAATATCTACGTAACAACTTTAAAAATCTCCAAACCAAAGATAAAAATTTACCAAACGCCCTTATTTGTTTTTGTTTCTAGCCAAAAAAACAACACCTAGAAGCAATTCCAAACAAGGCCAAAAATTTTAACTTTTGCTTCCATTTATCTTAATGATAATTTATCTTAAGAATAAACATTTGACTTTATTTAGTGGCCTCAACTAAAGATTGAGACTAAACAAACGAATTGAGAATTGAGTCCTATGTTTGGGTTTGAGTCCTATGTTTGGGTTCAAGAGGGATTGGATAAAGGAGTCCAACCCCTTCTCCTGCTCTTTTTTTAGTCCATTTTTCATGGGACTAAATTGGTCTATTTGGTAGTCTAGACTAAAGGTTGAGACTGGTCTAAAGAATCCAGTCTCATATGTGGGCTCAAAGAATATTAGATAAAATAATTTGCCGTGGGATTAATTTAGTCTCAAGCCCAAAACATATTTATTTTCTTTAATATTTTTAATTATCATAAATATATATTAATCAAATTCCAACTTTTATTTTTAAACTAAAAAATATATTTTATTTTTATATATTCATTTTTCATAAATAGATTAAAATTATATTAATTTTTATAATTTTTATTTAAATTTATCTTTTCTATTTTAAAAAAAATTTATTTATTTATAAAAAAAATAATTAGAACTACGTTAAGAAGAACTATTATATTTATTTTGTTTTAGTCCAATATTGTATTGGACACAGTATAATACGGAATAATATTATCTAATCCAATCTACTCTGAAGTTCCGATCCAAAGAAACAGTGACCTTAAATTACCAGGACAATAAATATCTATTTACATATTTATTTATTTGTAAAAACATTATTTTTTTTTATTCTACTACTTTCCTACGAAAATATCAAAATGTTTTTTTCGTCATAAAAACAAATATTGTTTATTTTAGGGGCATAAATACATATGATGTTACTTTCAATAAAAATGAAAATTGTTGTTTTTTATTTTCCTCGAATCTCGAGGTAAAGTTTTGACACGTCCTTGGTATAGTCAAATGTCAATGTTTCAATGATTGTAAAATATTGCACATATTTTAGTACTCCATTTTTTTTTCTTGGAAAAAATAATACTAATAAAATTCAAGAAACTAAAAAAAATAAAAAAAAAGTCCTGAAATGTAATTTAATTGTTTGAGACTTATTTTCAAAGCAATGTTTGGTGTGTTAGGTAATCAAAAAATCAAAATCTGGAGAGAACAAAAATGGAAGAGGCGTCTCCTTCTTTGTCGCAGTCACCACCGCAAGACTGGGAGCAACTCAAGGACTCGTCAGAGATGGAGATGGAGGTTGGTCACGCGCCGCTGTTACCTGACGAGGCTGGTTCCAACTGGGACTGGGGAGATCTCCTCGACTTCACCGTTGACGATGACCTGGCTATCCAGTGGGACTCCAGTCCGGTCCAGAACCACCCTGTCCCGGTCCAATCGGAGCCGCCCGGACAGGATGACCCAGATCCCAGTCGGGTCAGGAAGCGCGACCCGAGAGTGACCTGCTCCAATTTTATGGCGGGTCGGGTCCCCTGCGCTTGCCCCGAGGTGGACGAGAAGTTGATGGAGTTAGAGGAGGAGGCGGCGGGTCACGACAAGAAGCGGACCCGAACCACCACGAGATCTCCGGCTGGGGTGGCTCGGTGCCAGGTCCCCACGTGTGGGGCTAATATTAAGGAGCTTAAAGGGTACCATCGCCGCCACCGGGTCTGCCTCAAGTGCGCTAACGCCGCCACCGTTGTAATTAACGGCGAGAGCAAGCGGTACTGTCAGCAGTGTGGCAAGTAAGGGAGTTTTACTTTCTTTCTTTCTTTTTTTAATTAATTTTAATGATTTTTAAATAATTTATTTTATTGGAAGAGATGTGAAGTTGGACTATAGACTATCTATGAGGTTGTTTTCTATGGAGAAGGGTCCAAGTTGCTTATGTAAGTTGTTAATATTAGGCCTGAAAGTCTTTGCTTAGTTTAATCTGAGGTACTCTTAGAAATGAAAAGAGTGGTAGCCTGCTTCGGGATTGCTTGGTTACATTCGAGATGTTGTTCAAGCCCTTAGTTTCTTTCTATCTTATTGATTTTTATTACCCTTTTGGGGTTTGGATTGCGATCCGACGAAATCAACACAAAAGTATGTGGAATTTATTTGTTGTCAGCCTGCGCAAGGGGCTTATTGCAGAATAGCCTTTTTGGAATAACATTTTAAGAGAAGTACTTACTTTTTAGAACTATTTGTATAATAGCACTTTTAATTATAACTCGACCCCGCTTGCCAGACCATTACAAAGTCTATTTTGTAAAGAGTTTTAACTAGGGGGCCCCTTACTAAAAGGGTCTAGTTTCACCAATGTCTCCTTTTGGTTCTAATGTGACATTGTTGGTTTTGTTACTGAAATATTGTGCATCTTGTTTGTTAAAAGTATATGTTTATCTCATTCTTGCATTTGCTGCTTGCACGCCGAATTCTTTGGCAGGTTCCACATGTTGTCTGATTTCGATGAAGGTAAACGGAGTTGTCGAAGAAAGTTGGAGCGCCACAACAGGCGACGAAGAAAAATTGAACCTAAAAGACCAACGGAAAAGGAATGTCTAGGGGACCTTCAAAGCGAAGATGTCAGTGGTGATGTTGAAGCAGGAAAAGGTATAAAAAGTTGAGTTTGCACTGCTACCTTGTATGAGTTTCTGTGGGATACTTGTTAGTGTTTCAGAAAATAATAATTGGTTTCCTTCCACAAAAACTTGGTATACTGGTCTCATTTAAAATGTCTATGTACAGATTGTTCACAGCTTAGCAGCCAGAAGGTTCAAAAAGAAACGTGTGTGGAGTCTGAAGGTGGTCACATTTCCCCACTCCACACACCTCCGGATCCCAAGGATGTACAGAGTGATGGCTTTATCTCTTTGGTGGACTCTGGTGAAACCCAAATGGATGCAGGAAAATATAATTCCAAACATGGTGTATCTCTTTCCTCCTGTGACAACAGGAGTGCATACTCTTCTGTGGTAGGTGCTTAGAACTGTATTTACTTATCTCACTATAAATTATTTGTTTATGTCGTGATTTTATATTGATTTCATGTGTTATTATAGTGCCCAACAGGACGTATCTCATTCAAGCTCTATGATTGGAATCCAGCAGAATTTCCTAGACGACTTCGACACCAAGTACTATAAAAGGATTGTTGTTAACAGTTTAGTATATACAGAATATAACTTGTTCTTGCTGAAAGCAATATAAAGAATTGGGTAACATGTATCTATGTCTACAGATATTCCAATGGTTGGCCAGTATGCCAGTTGAGTTGGAGGGGTATATCCGCCCTGGATGCATTATCCTGACTGTTTTTGTTGCAATGCCAAGTTTTATGTGGAAGAAGGTAATAGTATAATTGGTTACTTTTTAAAATCTACTTCAGGCTTATGATTATGGTGGCTTTATTTTATTTTTTATTATTTAATTTTTTTTTTACCCTTTTCATCTCGTTGAAGTTGAATGAAAATGTGGCTGCATATATTTATAATATGCCTGGCTACTCAGCTGTTGAATTCAACATTGAAGAGAAGTGCTTGGAAGGATATATCATGACATATCTTTATATATTTGTGGCTTAGATTATATAACAAAAGTGAAGACAGTAAATAGAATTTTATGGTCGGGTGTTCAATATTCATGATCAGTTGATAATTGTAGTTGATATGAGAGCTGATGATTTGACTTTAATGTTTCGTTGCATTCTGCAGTTATCTGAAGACCCAATATCATATGTACACGACTTTGTTGTTGCACCAGGGGGGATGCTTTCTGGAAGAGGCAATATGCTTGTTTATTTAAACAACACGTTATTACATGTTGTGAAAGGTAACTTGTTGCTTTATGGTTATACCCTTTGGGTGAATATCTTCTCGACATTGTTGACATCTCCACAACATTATCCTTCTTTTAAGGTTTGACATAGATATCAGGCAGAAGTTATTTTTTCTATAAGATTCCCAAAATTGTGGATAATATTTGACAAGTGTTCGATATAATTGTGGAAGTACCCATAAGATGTTCGAAAACATCACAGAAAGGTATTTATGCACAAAAACTGAATTAGTGACCTTTTTTTTTCGGAGGAAGATTGAGGTATACAATTATTAACTTAGACCCCATTAGGAACTAAATTCCAGTCGTGTATATCAACAATATTTAATTTAGGGATTAACAGTAAGAGATCAAGTAATGTGCAAGTGGAATATTAGCAGTAATCTCTTGAACTATTTAAGTACAATATTTTAGCAAACCTATTGTTTAACCAAGATTAGAACCTGTCCTCCGGGCTCTTTTAGTACTAGCGATACTTGCAGTCTACTATCTTTAGCCTTTGTGCATTTGTATTATAGTATGCTTTACAAGTAAGTTGTAATCCGTGACTAATTGAACATATTACTATTTGTAGAACTATATCAATGTACAATAAACGGTACTTTCCTATTCTACCACGATTCACGTGTAAAGTCAAACTCTTGTCACAGGTCTTATCTTTGGTATAACCTTAGTGTAAGTCGAGTAATATTGATTGTTCTAACATTTTATAACGTTTCATTAAAAGTTTACTATGTTTTTCTTTCAAAAATATATCTTCAGTTTCCTGAAATATCTGTCTACATTGACATTTCCGTTGCATTATTCATTAGTGAATATATCGACAAATCTGTTGACATTGACATTTTCATTCTTGCTTCAAGAATCCTTCCTGAATTTTTCATCTTTTCTTTGTCCTAATTTGAATAGGTGGGTCTTCTGTAATAAAAGCCAAGGTAAATGTTCGGGCGCCAAGGCTTCACTATGTTCATCCAATATGTTTTGAAGCAGGGCAGCCCATGGAGTTTGTTGCCTGTGGTAGTAACTTGTTGCAACCTAAACTTCGGTATGGTTTCGTATTAGGATTATCCCAAAGAAATATGCGGCGTTTGTTTTTTTATTCTGTATTTTTTACTTTTCAGATGTATTGGTTCTGTGGCTTTCCCTTTAGATTGCATTATACGTTTATAAATGGATTTTATGCTAATATAATATCAAGGAACTTGAGAGGAAGAGAAATGAGAGGGTTCATTTGGCTTACAAAATGAAGAAGTTGAATAAACTGAGGGTCGTGATAGAGGAAAAGCTAGGTCCTCAGCTAGAAGTTTTTGCTCCAGAATATCCATTAGCTAGCTTGCTTATGAAATTGTGTTCTTTTTGTAGTCGTTTTTCAAATAGATGTTGTGCCATGCATTTGTACCCATTGCAGTTTTTTGAAATTTCCCGGTTATTGGTTTAGAAAATGAACGTCTAACGCAATATTTATTTATATCTCCTTGTCTAGTAATTTCCACATCTCTATTTGGTCCTATTTTTCAGATGCACTTGGAAAAAAAGTAGAAAAAGGAGATTTTGAAAATTGTCTGGGGTGATGTATTTGGATACTCTTAGTTGTTCAATTCAAAGCATTGTAATTCTGGATGCTTGAACTGGTATTTTATGAGATTTGAGTTGCTGAAGAAATGTCATTATGATGGCAGGTTTCTTTTATCTCTCTCTGGAAAGTATCTGGCATATGATTATAATCCGGAATATACACATTTTCAGACTGAAGGGAGCACTGCTAGTGATTTTGACCATCAGTTTTACAGAATATGTGTCCCTCATACTGAACCCAACTGTTTTGGGCCTCTATTTATTGAGGTAGACAATTTATTATATTCACTTTGTTTTGATCATTTTCATTCAATCTCTTCTTACATGTCTTGTAATTTTTTCTGACATGCTTTCACGATTAGATCAAGTGTGGATGCATAAGTTAATCTGTTCAGCTTCCTCTATCAATTATTTTTAACTTGTAAAAAGCAACCTTCTTTTTTTGCATTGTGTAAAGCACAGTTACTGTGACAACCACTTGTGAACCACTTCCCACTGTTTTTCTGAGTCATAACAAAGGTGATACTTAAATGTTGACTATTTGTGCTTTATTTGTTAAGTTGTGATGGATTGTCTGGAGAAGTTGGGCCCTGCATCAAGTTAATTAGTGCAATATTATGTCTTGTGAAAATCATTGGCCTATAGGGAATAACTGTTACCATATTCCACAGCAACGCACAGAATTAAGTGTTTATTTTAGAGGTTCCAATGGAGAAGCAGGATTGAAAATGGGTTTTTAACTTGCCACATGTTGTCTTTTGTTATTATAACTAGAGTTTTTATTGTTCTAAAAATTAATTCTTCTTTTTATTAATCTATATTTTAGGTTGAGAATGAGGCTGGCTTATCAAATTTTATACCAGTACTCATTGGGGACAAAGAAACTTGTTCAGAACTGAAGGTTATTCGACAGAGACTCAATGAATCTCTCTTTTCGGATGGCCCATACTTTTCTTCCACTGGGTCTTTGTCAAAATCGTGGGAAGTTTCTTCTCAAAGAAAAACAGTATTTTCTGAAGTTATTTTAGATATAGCTTGGTTACTTAAGAAGCCCGGGTCAGAAAATTTTCAGCAAATAACAACATCTCAGGTTCAAAGAATCAATTATTTATTGAACTTCCTGATATCAATTGAGTCGACTACCATTCTTGAGAAAATATTACGAAATTTGTTGACTGTGATGGATAAGATGAAGTTAAAGGATGTACGTAACGGTATCCATGATGCTGATTTGAGGGCGTTACAGAAATATGTTGATCATGCTCAGCGACTTTGTTGTCAGAAACTACAGAAAATTGGTGGCTTAGGCCCTCACACCAGAAATTTTATCCTAGTGGAGGATCCTGTTTGTAAAACCTGCTCCCAAAATGATGCATGTTCAGATGCTTCGTTTCCCATTCAGGTGCTGATATTAGATATTTGTTGTCTGGACTAAAGCATAGGAGATATGATTTATATTAGTCTGAATTTTACTTATTCACTTGAGTTGTTAATTCTTAAGGTCACCTTGCTTTTCCAACTCTTACTTTATTTTGTCCAGTGAATAACAAGTTCAGTTACAATTTGCAGGATACGGAGATACTGGTACATGGCAACTTGGGAAATGTTACAGGTTCGACATGTAATGACACAGGTGAAAGTATTCCACTGTTGAAGGAAAAACTAGGTTTAAAATCTGACCATATTGTGGAGTGGCCAATCAAGGCCACTTCCTGCACCACTTCTGCAGAAGTCTTGGTCTCTCACCGGAGAGCAATCTTGCGGTTTCACCCTACTCTATGCCTAATTGCCACTGTGGCTGTTTGTTTAGGTATTTGTTCAGTTCTCTTCCATCCTTACAAGGTCAGCGACATTGCTGTGTCAATCCGTAGATGTTTGTTAAACAAATTATAAAATTCTCGTCTTCGAACCAACTGCGTTCTTGTACATATTCAGTGCGACACTACATCCGACATGAGATTAAAGACAAGCTGCACAAAAGCTTTTCACTTGGTCATTTCATTTTTGTAGCCAGACGGATAATTTCTGCTTCCAAGTGTTTTTCCTGTTCTTCACTTTTGGATGTATCATAATGGACATCGTGGTAATGCCCAGAAATTTGGGTCTAACATATGTTTTCTGAGATGGGAACCTATGTTTGGTGTAGTGGTCTTAGATATGAATATGATGACAACTTTTGACCTCTTTGTATGTTAAAATCTTTGATCTGGTGCCTAATAATAAAAAGGGAAGGCTAGTTTTTAAAGGACTTGCCTGTATTCGGCATTCTGTAACGCTCGAGTATGTAATATATTTGAATAGTATCTACTAAAACCTGATTACACCAACTAGGATGCTTAACCTGGTGTTGAAATCCCACTCTTCACGTTGAGATTACTCCAGCAATGACAAAATTAAGGAGGTGAAATTCATGAGAGGTCCTTAAGTTTTCTTCTCTCTCTAATGGTACATAACAGTCCCTTGAACTCTTCCAAATTCCAAATGTTTCACTAGTAGTCTGAAGTTTAAACAATGGGCAAAATTGAAATTTCAGAGACATTTGTATTGTTAGTAGTCCCTCTTTTAACACTGAACCTCATTTTTAATAAATTTAAACCCATCATGTGGTCGAAAAATTTAAAACCCCATTGAAAACCACATGCAAATGAATTGCTTCGACCAAGCTGAACCGGAGTTTCTGTTAAACTATATCTAAATGGAATTGATCAACCAAACCAGCTCGAATCAAGAACAAAACAGAAAGAAAAACTCGGCAAAAGCAACAAAACAATGCACAAAAATTTACTCTGGCTCGTATTCAAACAAATCCGATACTCACGGGACAACCTACCACTACGAATCCACTATGGAAGCCAGTCAGGAGTACACCCCCTCAAGCTTTAGCTCTCACTCTCAGACTTCCTTCCTCGGAGTCTTACAGAAATATCCTAGAACAGACAAAGTCTAACTCTCATGCCTTACTCCCAATTCCCTCGTTGTAACACGCGAGAATTACAAAAATATGGCCATAAACTAAGCAATTGGCTTAACAGTAGTCATAACAGAATCAGTTAAAAACTCAACGAACATAACTAACTTGACTCGTGGCACCGAGTTTTGAACCACTTTCTCAGTCTCTTTTTAACAAGCTTCTGCAAAGCCTGTAATCAATAAAGGCAGTATCTAGTTCAACATTTGGCACTAGCTAGGGTCTGTCTATAGTACCCATTACCAATATTTTTCAGGGTTGTCAAAGGTATTGCACCCTCAAGAATGGGTGGTTGTTAGACAATGATGACTCCATGTAGTAAGGTGGTTAGGGTGTCTTGGATATTCCCTAAGGCAGAAATGATTTGCTCGTTGTTGAGCATTTGACTTCCTTTGGTGCTGGCGGCATTCGAGCCGATCAGTCTGGTGGTAGGAGTCGACTGGTCGTTGTGCGCACTTGGAGTTGCTGTCTAATTCGTTAGTTGATCGACGAGAGCGGGAAGAGGTGCCTGGTTGTCGCGTACACCAAGGAGTGCCGCTTGATTCGTCTACAAATCGACGATAGCGGAGGAGCCCTCTGGCTCTGTTGTTGCGTGCATGTGCGGTGCCTGTTTCGCACTCTTCACGTGAGACTCTTTGAGAGTTGGTAGTTTGTTCGATTAGCCACGATGAATTCTGACGAGAGTTTGTCGGAATAAACCTCTTTCTAGTGACAGATGTTTTGTAAACATAAATAATAATTGGATTTGCAGATAAAATTCGGCCAAACTACGTGCAGTGATTGATTGACAAATTTAAAAGTAGTTCAATTCAAAAAAGGATAATATATGTCCATTTATTATAAGGAGAGAATTAAAGAGCAATAACGCTATATTTTTTGCTCAACAAGAGCGTGTGATTGTGAACTTGTTAAAAAATAAGGTGACTGACAACTCTTATTTATAGACATAGAGTCTTAATTGTTTACAATTATATACATTGTCAAAACTAATAAGATAAATAAAAATTTCACTTAATTATCTAAATTTAAATGAATTATTCAAATCTAAATGAACGAATGATCTCAATTCTAATGATAATTATCTAAATATTCGTCGAGTTATCCGTCTTCGAAGAATATGTTGCGATCGTGCTCGTGTTTTTTTTTTTTAGAGTATCAACACTTTGAGCATTCTTCTTGCTAGTTATCTTCATTCGCAAGCAAATGAAAATGAGTTTGCAAGTTGTCACCTAGCTGAACTGCTCTCACAAAACTGATGACCAATTTGTGATCAAGTGACCAAGAGCTTACTAGTTGCAAGCAGATTTCTTGTTATCAATACAAGTAGAATTATTCGTATTCAACACTTTTACGAACAACGAATAATTCGTGCTCGCGATACTAAGCAAGTCTAATATTATCATTTGCAGGAAAACATGAGAAAGAGTTTCAAGTCGTGCTAAAGAGACTTCAAGGCAAGGATGCTGATATCACTCGCAAAGTTGCTGAAAATTCAAGTAATCTAAGGTTAATTTGGTAGAGCCGTAGATTATAAGAGTGGCTGTACCGAGGAAAACGTATGCTTCAACCTAAAATAGTTAAAGGTTTGGTAAAATGTAGTAATTTTAATGTATTGAAATTTAGAAAAACTGTAGTAAAGTATTTGGTAAACCTTGTGGTTGAGTAGTTGTGGAAATATAAAATGAATAAAATAAATATTATTGTACAATTATGCATAATTTGGAAAGGACTAGTTGATATTTTGTATAATTATGCATATTTTGTACATATTAATATATATATATATATATATATATAATATGCATATTTTGTACATATTAACATATATATATATTGTCGACAACAAAAAATTTTCATACGTTAACTATTTCTTAAAATTTTAATAAGAAAATAAAAGTTGGAAAATTTGCAAGATATTGGTTGGTTTATTTGGTATTTGAAAATTTTAACCAGGGTATTTGCAATTTCAGCTTTTGACTATAACTGTGGCATAAATTCTTCTAAAATCAATTTTTTTTGAGTTTTACCAAATATATTTGAGCCCCCAAATTGATGAAAAAATGCTCTTAACTTCTTTAAAAGCTTAACAAAATTGGGCATAAGGATATCTTTTATTTTATCAACTAATTAAGCAGTACATGTGGCACAACCATTTTCAACAAAACATTAGTATACATGTCGTTTAAATTCTGCAACGTTTCACATCATCATTTCTTTCATCTAAAATGTTAACGATGCTAAATATATGGAAGCCGACCTCGACGAACCTGTGACATAACAGAACTCACTATTTTCTCTTCTGTTATATATATTCATATATCTATATCAATACATAGAAAGGGGAATGGACTTGGGTTTTGTGCCTTTGATCCAGTAGCTTATTTTTTTAATATTTTTTTCTTTTCAATTTTGTAATCTATTTTTGGCAACTGGCTAAACGTATGTGTTAGTGGACTAAATGGATATGTCTTTATTACTTAAGTAGGTATTTTTCTTTCATACTATATATGTTTTTTCAGTCGCGGGATCATGTATCTGTTAGGTATAATTATTTAAGTAATTGGACAAGAAAATAAAAATAAATACACATTATTTAATATTTTTTTTCTCTCTCTTTCTACCATTTTGACCATGTAAAAGATGTGTAAAATGAAATATGTCAAATTTGAATTGGGTAAAATAAAAATAAAAAACCTATAGATAGACTGAAAAAAAATACCTATTGGAGGGGGCCCATATATATATATATATATTAATGATAATATAAAAAAAAAACCATGTTTTGTGTTTTGGAAAAAAAAAATACTCACACTTTTTTATTTATATCAAATTAAACATTTAATTTGTGTTTACTATTTCTTATCAAATAGTACTGAGCTCACAAATATAGTTAAAATTGAACCTTGAGATAGTTAAAAAAGGCATTCTTACCCGTTAAAATCCTAAAACACAAAGAAAAAAAATGTTAAAATTAAAAAGATTAAATAATTAAAAGCACTTAAAATGAGAAAAATAAAAAATATAAAAAAATTAGAATTATTTTCTAAAAATTTTGTTATTCTTTTTTTCCCCTTTCATTTTAATTATATTGAATAATTTATGTTTCTTTTAGTTTAAATAATTATTACTTTCACTTAAAATGAGGGAAAAAAAAGGAGAAAGACAAAATAAGAGCATTTTGAGTGAAATAATAACTATTGGTGTATTGTTGGATATGCTACCATTAAAAACCAGTCGAAATAACATCTAAAATACATCGAAAATCATCGAATTGTAATCGAAATGTCATTTAAATTAAGTTAGATTTTCTTAATACATTTTCATTGTAATATCATCGAAATGTAACGAAAATTTGATGTGTTATTGAAATATTATTGAAAATTCGATGCTTAGTTGGGTTCTATGCTCACTTTTCCAGATTTTTGCAGAAAATTACAGAGTTCAAGTTTTAATGCAAAAATTATACTCAGAACATCGCGAAACTCATAAAAGAATCACTTTAAAATGCACCCATAATATTTAGGGGCCATTTGGTACAAGATAATCCCAATTTTCAGATTAATAAGAATGCTAAAGATGGTGATATGATTGTCTGATATTTAGAATAATTATGTATGATTGTGCATAGGAATGTACTTAAATTAAAATTAAAAAATAATTAAAAAAAATTAAATTGCTTATAAAATAATAAAATTTGTTAGTATAAAATAAAATAATTTGTTATGCTTTTTAGGATATCGTATTTTTTTTTTATTTCGTTTTTTAGGATGAGTTTTAGATGGAGATCATCTAAAATCCATGTGTTTTGGTGATTTTAAGATGACCCTTAATTAAGAAAATTTGATTCCTAATGTGATTATTTTATTGAGTATTAAAATAATACCAAATATGAGAATATATTGAAATACTTATTCATACCTAGAGATTATCCCATACTAGATGCTCTTAAACATATAAATGACTTGCCCATTTATTAGTAGATTTGTGTTTATTATTATTTTTTTTAGATACTTAGCCTATTTTTCTGATTTTTTTTTTCCTTTTTTTTTTCCTTAGCTTCTTTTTAGATTTACAAGTTGATTTTCACTTTTAATTACAATGAAATTTTCGAATTTTACGAGAGAAGCACGAAGGAGAGAAAAAGATGCATAGAGAAAGATGTACAATTATTGGATATAATGTTGTCTTTTTACGGAGTCCATGCATATTTTACCGAAGATTATTAGGGAGAGCATACACCTCAAATTAACCATATTTTGATGCATATTTTACTTAGTTTTTAAAAAATAATGAGGAAAACAATCAGCAATACCGTACCAATTATGACATAGGTTTCTCCCCAATTCTTGTTATTGTCACCCACGGGCTCATCTTAATTGGCCCCTCATTATTATGCTCAAAGTCAAAAGTTTGTGCTGCCATAACGTGATACGTAAGATAACAGTACAAAAATTATATCATAAATATAAAAAATAAAAGAAAGAAATAAAAATCCATGGCTTGCATCTTAATTGGCCCCTCATCATTATGCTAAAAGTCAAAAGTTTGTGCTGCCATAACGTGATACGTAAGATGACAGTACAAAAATTATATCATAAATATAAAAAATAAAAGAAAGAAATAAAAATCCATGGCTTGTACTTTTTGTTGTTCGCCGCCTCTCTCCACTAACTTTTCAGTTGTATTATTTTTTTTAAAAAAATCAAGATTCTGGCAACAAATAAAAGGCACATGTTTTTACTTAAACCAAAAGCTTAATATTTAATTTCTCTTATGTTTTTTTTTTTAATTAACAAAGTATCAATAGTGAAAGAGCCTTTAAAACAAGAAAATGACAATGAAAAAGGTTCATAATAAATAGGTGACTCGGCTCTACATGTGTTTGGAACACAGAAGAAACCAAGCAAAATGCAGATTGATGCTCAATAGTTTCTAGTACTACAAGGCTGGTGGTGCATGAAATTATTAATGTTGGTTGAGATCAAACATTGGCTAATTATTATATTTTTTTAGCAGCCAAATTCAGATATGTCTGTGTAGGATCCGACTCAGCTTGATCATATATTAGGGAATGTCCAAATCTTTCCATTGATTTAATTGGGTCCCAATACAGCTAATATTGTCCTTGATGAAGATCTAACGTATGGCTGGCTGGAAAATTAAGTACTGTTTCTTCTTTATATCTACACTGTAAATTTCCACAAAAGGGTCACAATTGGCCTTCTGAGTTTTGCCATTGTTATTTGCCTCGAGAAAGAAATAGCTTAATTAGGGTTAATTTAGCATTGAGGTGTTGTGTAAAGAGTTTATCATTGGGATTAAAGTGGATCAAGTAGAAGCTAAAAAATAGATATTTTTTAGTTTATGAAAATAGCAGTTAAACGAATATGCCAATCAACTCTGAAATCTTTTACTAAAAAAATTTCCAAAAACTGTTTTTTTCAAACCATATGTAATAAAATCATCTAACCTGAAGTGGGGTTTATCAAACAAAAATTATAAAAGCAATTCTAAAACTGGCCCTTTGTCCTAATAAAACTTGGTCGGTTACTTATTACTTGTAATTACATTTCGACCTCACAATGCTAGGAGAAAAATTTTCTTTGTAAAATTTAACAAAAATCTTCACATCTACCTTAATTTAGATTGAATATATGAAAGTTGATGAGATTTTTTATCCCCTGGTGATATTTCTTAGAAAAGGACAACAGAAGTAGAAATAAATAAAGATTATGGGTGAGTCACATACAGCTAGCAATCATTGGTATATTATTTCTCTTCTACTGGAAAAGTTTGTCTATATCCCAAAAGTGGTTTCTTAAAGATAATATTCTTTTTCTACTCTGATAAGCCAATAAAATTGATAAATGAAAGGTGTATATCAAAAGAAATGATCACATTGACATGCTCTATTGATCTATGTTATTTGTTGGGATGTCAACATGAGGCCGATATAAAGATCTCCTTGCTATTTTTTATGATGTCAACTACTATTGGAAGTCCTTTTGGACGAGACAGAACACCAAAGCTTTTATCTGTCTTATTATATGAAAAAAAAAATGACATAAAATAATATATGTATGTACAACGTATTGCATAAACTACTTAAATAAAAACGTCCCCCTGGCTCAATTATATTGATGACCGTATTCAAATCAAGATAAATATCTTATATTTATGTATGAAATCCTAAATATATAACTATACTCCCTTTTCTTATGACATCAGCTGATGTAACTGGTCATTTCATCCATTTTGCTAATCTCTTGAGAATAAAGTTTACAGAGATCAGGAATTTAATAAAATGAGCAGTTGAGCATAATGATTCCATTCCATTGTAGATTTTTTTTTTTTTCCTCTCGCTTGAAAACATTGTAGAGGTTTAAAATGAGCAGTTGAGCACAATGATTCCATTCCATTTTAGAGGATTTTTTTTTTTTTTTTCGCTTGAAAACATTGTAGAGGTTTATTTTGTTACAAACGTGCATTATTCTACAGTACAGGTGGCTTTAATTGTTAACTATACGTAACAACAAAATAATACCAGTCAACATTGGGATTTTGACCGGAATATGAGTTAAAACTGAGTCCAAATGGACATTTTAAGGGGCACTGGTATTTTAGGATTAGTTATTTTATTGATATCCATAGTAATTTTTGTTCTGACCTTTTATAACTGTAATTATCATGACTATCGATTACAATAAAAACGACTAGCTCTAAAAAGACATCCTAAAAAAAGTTATCTGGACCCCCAAAATAAAAAAACCGTCGAGAGTTGAAATCAATTTTCCTATTAACTTATTTTTTTTTCAAAAAAAGCACCTTCTAGTGCAATCCATTTTCGTATTAACTTTATCATGTTATGATATTATTTGCATCCAGCCAAAACCCACTTTCCTTGGGCTTGCTAGAGTTAAATTTTAATATAATTTAAGCCCAGATATATTTCCTTTCAAAGCCATAATTCTGAGAAAAATTAAATGGTATACCAATAACATATGAAATGATTGGCTGGAACTGTACACGTTGGCTTGCCAAATTTGGCTTCTTACCTTACTCTTCTGACCACAGTCTGCATTTATCTACAGTCTACACCTTTATAATAATTCCTATCCAACATTGTTCCTTGTCAGGTCCACGTAAGCTTTGGTACTCATAATCTTCTAGTCCATGGAAACCACATGCAAATTGCCTCAGTGCAAGTTGGACCTAAGTTTCTAACAAATTTGTGCATATTCTTAGATCTATATGGGCTATTTTGACATTTGCCTATTTTTAATGACCACGTCAGTGACAGCTTTTTTCCCACATGCAAACCCATATTTCCAACCAAGTTCAATTTTCAAGTTGATAAGAACTTTATTTTATACAATTATATTAGATAGTCTATGAATATCTTGTTCAACATTTGGCAGTGTCACATACTCACTCGTAGATGTGTATATATGTATATAAAGCCTCTTAACAAGGGTGAATCTTCCAAACAAAGTGGTAGTGCAGGAGCAATATCTCTCTTTTTTGCCTCTTGTTTTACTACTTAAAACTAGAGTATCTTTTTCTTTACTACTTAAAGACAGAGAGAAAGATGGCAATTGGGGAATGTAGAGAAGTTGATAATAGTGGTGAGATTAGGAACAGTCTTGAAGATTTGGAACAACCCTTCATTAAGCAACACAAGGTTGTTGCCCATGAAGATGAAGAGAGTGATAGTAATAGTAGTGTTGATCAAGATGGCTCAATTGGGGTGGTTTTGCTCAGCACTTTTGTTGCTGTATGTGGTTCCTTTGAGTTCGGATCATGTGTAAGTATATCTGAAGATTTTCTCGTCTTTTGCTTTTGTCAGAGTTTTAACTGTGTTTTTCTGAAAATAAAACATATTCCTTTTAGAAGGTGCTGGGATTTACTGAATTGTATTCTTTTGTTTACTGTTTTGTCTTTCTGAATAGGAGGCCAAAAGCCCAAATAACAAAAATGAAAAAATTACGGTGAAAAAAAGAAAGGTTTGTTTTAGCTTAAACTATTCTTTTGGCAGGTGGGCTTTTCAGCTCCCACTCAATCTGCTATCAGGGAGGATCTAAATCTCTCCTTGGCCCAGGTTCGTTATATGCTCTTGTATCCTTAACCAGTTTATATAGAACTCAACTCCTTAACCAGTTTATATAGAACTCAACTATGTTATATATCATGAATTGCTACTAACTGTCTCTCAAACTGCAGTATTCCATGTTTGGCTCTATACTAACAATTGGTGCAATGATGGGTGCTATAGCAAGTGGCCGAATTTCAGATTTCGTAGGCCGGAAAGGGGTATGATTTATTTATTTATTTCTTCCTATGTTATTTACCATGACTGTACTATGAGGATTTAGTTAGCATGTTGTACTTGTAAATTATGTGCTAACCTTCATGGAAAAATTTAATGGGGGACAGGCAATGAGAATATCAGCTGCTTTTTGCATCACAGGATGGCTAGCTGTCTACTTTGCCAAGGTATTTTCAGTCTGCAGATGTACTGAATTTTTGGATATAGCCAATCACAGTGTCAGTTTCTGAAGGTGTCTTCCAAATTTCTGATACAGGGAGCTTTGTCTCTTGACATGGGAAGATTATTCACCGGATATGGCATTGGAATCTTCTCTTATGTGGTAAAACTTCTTTGACTACCACTGTAACTATGTTTGTCTGTCTAATGATATCATATCAAAATTTTTACTGAAACTAACAAAGTTGATAAACAGGTCCCTATATTTATAGCAGAAATAGCCCCCAAGAATCTTCGCGGAGGTCTTACAACATTAAATCAGGTAAAATAGAAGTGACAAAATTTCGGTTTTAAAGTTTTCCTTTGTTATATACCAGATGAGCATGTTGAGTTTAATTACCATGTATCTTTATTTGTTCTTCAGCTCATGATTGTTGTTGGATCATCACTTGCATTCGTACTGGGAACAGTTATATCTTGGAGATCACTAGCTCTGACTGGTAAGTAGTGATTCTATAGCTTGGTATTTTTCTATGTTATGTTGTTGAACTTTAGTTTTCCGAAGAGATTCAAAAATGCGAAGGGACTGACTTCCAAGTCTTCATCTGAAGGACTTGTTCCATGCATCGTCCTACTCGTTGGTCTATGTTTTGTTCCAGAGTCCCCCAGATGGCTGGTAAGAATTGGATCAAGCTAAGATTAGAAAACATTGAAAAGAAACAAATGAGTCTGACATCAATCATTTTCAGGCAAAGGTTGGTCATGAGAAAGAATTCCAAGTTGCACTACAGAAACTTCGTGGCAAAGACGCTGATATTACTCGCGAAGCTGCTGAAATCCAAGTACTTTCGCTCACATACAACACAAAACTGAGTCTTGTATCATGAAAATCAATATGTCTACCAAACTAAGCACATTGTTTCTTGACAGGTATATATTGAAACTCTTCACAGCCTTCCAAAAGCCAGAATGTTGGACTTGTTTCAAAGCAAATATATTCGCTCTGTCATTGTAAGTACCTAAGTTCACACTTTTGTGCATTTCCAGTCTTGCTTAACTTTTAGTTTTTGTCTAAAGGTTTCATGTTTCACTTGTAACTTTGATGATCTTAGATTGGGGTTGGACTAATGGTTTTCCAACAATTTGGAGGCATTAATGGAATCGGATTCTATGCCAGTGAAACCTTCGCAGAAGCTGGTAAAATCATAGCTCTCTATACTTTCATATGGTTTTTGTTGCTACTCTTTTCTGCTGAGAACTTATTTTGCTTCCTATTATATCGACTGCAGGACTTTCTTCCGGTAAAATGGGAACCATTGCCTATGCTTGTGTTCAGGTACTCATTTTTCTCGAACTGTCCTCTCTAAACTTCAAATGTTAATTATTCGTCCATCTAACTAGTTACAACTGCTTGACAGGTCCCAATAACTGTAATTGGAGCAATTTTGATGGACAAGTCAGGAAGAAGACCACTCATTATGGTAAGCAGATGATCTAACTAACACTTCTGATCTCAAATGAAAGATTTAACCAGCTAAAGACTAGCCTTTTATGACTACACCAATGCTAATTCCTCATGCTTTTCCTTTTCTTTGTGAGTAAAGAAATCATATTCTTTTGTCTGAAGGTCTCAGCAACTGGGACATTTCTAGGCTGCTTTCTGGCAGGAGCTTCATTCTTTCTCAAGGTGAGTCATCAAAACGAATGAAAATCTGTTTCCTCTTAGTTCAAATCAGTTTCTTAACTTGCAATTTATGCTTTATTATTTGAAAAAATTCAGGGTCAAGGTTTGCTGCTTGAGTGGGCACCTGTAATAGCTGTTGCTGGAGTACTGGTAAATAATAACTAGATCATGATATCTGTTTCCATAACTCCTCTTCAAAATGGATCCTATGCTTAACTTTCTCTTATCCCTTTTGGAATCAGATTTACATTTCCTTTTTCTCAATCGGAATGGGGGCGGTCCCTTGGGTGATAATGTCCGAGGTAACTTTGATTTCATTACTAAAATCCACACTTTGACAATCCAAGAAATGATTTTGAATTATGATTAGTAACTTGATTATTTCTTTTGGCAGATCTTCCCAATCCATGTGAAGGGAGCTGCTGGGAGCTTGACAGTGCTGGTGAACTGGTTGGGAGCTTGGGCAATTTCCTATACTTACAATTTCCTTATGAGCTGGAGTGCCTTTGGTAAACAATCAATTCATGTCAATATTCGTTAATGACAGAAAACATATGGCAAATGGATAGTAGAATCCGCTGTTGAATTCATGAATGTTTGACCTTTTTCTCTTTTTCCCTTTTAATTTCAGGAACTTACTTCATCTACTCTGGATTCTCCATTCTGGCTGTTTTATTTGTGGCCATTCTAGTCCCAGAGACCAAAGGCAGAACACTAGAGGAAATTCAGGCGTGTATCAATGCAGACAGAAGAAAAGACCAAGTTTTGAACTGATGAAGCCAAAAATTTGGAAATATTTGTGTTTGATTGTGGCTCAAGTAATCTTCTCCACTAATTTGTTAGTGAAAAACTCAATATGGGCAATGCTTAGATTACCAAAGAATGCATTAGATTCATGGGAGTCAAAGATTTTTGGGCCTAAAGAGTCACGAAGTGCGGAATCATTCTTCTAGGGGAGAAAGCCAGTACAGCATTACTTATATACAGCATTTGGAGGAATATTATTTATAAGTACTTATTGTCATCTTGTAGGGAGATAGTGGTGGAAAGTGGTGGCAACTATATTTAATGTAGAAAGGAAGATTTTTCTTCTTTTGCTTGGGCTCTCTTTGAAGCTCAGTATATTTCATTGCTTAGTAATATGAATGATCAAAATAACGAGATTCTTGATTTGGTTTTTGGTTTTCGTGGAATGCTTGTCGTGACGCCGCCACTCTAGTGAGATGGACACTAGTAACCGGAGTTTCTAGTGTAAGGGAGGAGGAGGCCATTAACCATTGAAGGCGATTGTATGTTTTCTCTCCTTTGTCAACAGAGATGTTAAGTAGACTAAAAACCATTGAGAAAACGACATAAATATCACAAAACGACAACAGAGTGAAATAGAATAGGACAATGACAATGAACGACGGGAGTTACAAACGACAAAAGAACCTAAAAATTATACAACGGCACAAAACTAAATAACAGCAATTAGCAAGTTTACAACCAAAAATAAAATTAGAAACGACAAATATCGTGAAAATGGCAGAAGATTTAAAAACGACAAATACTTGAAATACGACAGCAAAGTTGAAAAACGATGTGAATTGAAAATGACGGCAGTAAGAAAAACGACGGACATCCGCATCCCCATTTAATCTGTCACATTAGGAAAATTGGAAACCAACAAAACTAAATTTAATCAGCGATTGAAAGCAATTTTATTTAAGAATCGGACTTTTTTGATATTTTTGATAAGTAATTTTCCAACATTGCTTGTCACCAAAAAAAAATGTTATCTAAAATTTTGATCGATAATTTCCAAAAATTGAAATAGAGGGAAAATACCATTTATGTCCTATAAATTATAACAAAATACCTACTTTACATCTCTATTCGCTAAAAACCAAAAGTGTCCATAGTTGACTTGTAACCGACATTATTATGTAGTTTTATATAAGAAGACTAAACCAGTCCAAAATTTTTATAATAATATTTTTGGAATTTAGAGTACTAGGTTTGGTAATATCTAGACGTATTTTAATGAAAGTATTTTTGGCACGTAAAGTTAGTTAAGAAATTTCGGTTTAAGTGATACTTTTTTTTTGACTCATTTGTAAAATTTAATTTCAAAAACATACCATTGAATTAAAGTAGGTATTGTGTAAAATCTAAAGAAATATTCGTAACATTTTCTTTGGGATATTATCATTTTTATACCTTATATTTTGACATTTTATTCAGTTTATATCTTCTGTTTTTGTTATTATCAATATTGATCCTTAGATTTAATATTTGTTACAAATTTATATCCTGACACTAATTTAGAACAGTTAATTTACCAAGATGATTTAATAAACTTATTCTCGGATCAGTTTTTATATGGTTTATTTTCAACTTTTTAAACGGTAATTTGGTAAATTAACTGCTCTAAATGGTATTAGGGTATAAATTTGTAATAGATTTCAAATTTAAAAGTCAATGTTGATAATAACCACAACAGAAAGTATAATTTGAATAAAGTGTCAAAATACATACAGGATATAAAAGTGATAATATTCTATTTTCTTTTGACATTAAAGAATATTAAAATCATAAAATGACAAAGAAAATTGTCTAGGACTTTGGGGGGCAAATACGTCAAATTGCTCAACTTTAATACTTCTCTCTCACTCTCTCTTTATTCCGAGTCTTGACTGCCTATTGTTTCGGCTTTTCGATTCAGTTTTTCGAAGAAGAAGAAGAATAAGCACCGACATATAGCTCGAAAGGTCCAACAATGGCGTCGTCCACAGCCAAGGTCACCTTCCGAATCGCAATGGTGGTTCTGGTATTCCTTGTCCTCTTCTACGTGGGTCGCCCTCTCTATTGGAAAATCTCCGCCACCATCCATGACATCCGCCAGAACAAGCAGACCGTCAAACAAGGTTCAATGAACCACCTTCTTCTCCATTAATGGATTCTCCCTTATTCGAACTTTATGGTTTTCGATCTCTCTGGTTCTGAATTCCTCTGGTTTCGATTTTGGGGTTTTTGGTTTTAGGTATTTCGCAGATCGTTATGGAAGCTCAGAGAACGGTGGGTTGGTACCACGACGAGTCGGACTCGGGGGTCCATGACCATGAAAGTGGGGTCGGAAAGAAGGCCGGGTCAGCCACGAATCGGAAGCTCATGATGCTTCATCAGGTTTTCTTGTGACGGTTTTAATTTATTACTCATTAAATTGCATAATAATGTTTCTGTTATTTTAGGCTAATTTTATAATTTTTATTATTGTGATATGTGATTTTGCAATAAATTTGGTTCTTTGATGAGAGAGAGAGAGAGAGAGAGAGAGAGAGAGAGGGGGGGGAAGCTTTGTTTAGTTTTGTGAATTGTTATTATTAACACTTTCTAAGCTAATGTAATGCCATATAAATTGATTAAGTCTATAAAAATACTGTTTTGTTATTTTGAGTTATTTTCATTGCTTTTTCTTTAGGAGCAATTTTCCTTGCTTTTTATCATTGTGAGTTTATGAATTATGAGAAAGGGGTTAAAACTTTGAACTAAATTTTTGGTGTATGATGTTGGAAAGATTTGATTTTTCTAAATCTTGGATATAATATACTTGTTAGTATATTTTTTTTGTGAGATTGTTAAGTGGTTTATAAGTGGAATATTTATTTAGTTCATTCATTGACTAATGAGGTTTTGTGAGTACTTTTATTCAATTTAATTATGTGATCTGATAACTGATCTCACTTTCTCCAAGTTTTATCGAGAGAAAAGCATGACTGATTCCATTTAGAATGAATTGAGTGAGGTTTTGTTGAAATAGCTCATTGTGAAATAGCCAAGGTTTGATCCTTGTTGCTTGAAGAAATTCACCAAGATCCATACCAGTGATGCTTAATGATAAACTTAGATGTCTAGTTTGGAGACTTGAATTTGTTGGGAGAGGCTTTTTCATGAGGGGGAAAAAAAGTAAAGAAACATTCCTGGATTTGGTCAAAGATGCAATTACAGGATGAGTATTACTAGGAACTAGGATGACAAAGGGCCTGTTTGGTTCAACCGTTCAATTTCATTCAAAGGAAAATTCATTAGATAGAGTGTTTTTTTTTAATAATTCTAGTTTTTTTCTTTCAAATGATCAATTAATCACGTCAATTATTGGAATGAGTTTTTTGTGTCTTGAAATGAGAATGAAACCGAGGAGGTGATTTTGAACGGTCTGTTCTAATATCTCTTATTCTAATTACAACTTATTACATTTTATTTCACTTCACTTCAAATATCTCTCGTTATATAATTTCCATTTAACTACGTATTCAAATGGGTGAACCAAGCCAAAAAGAATTTCTGTAATTTTGCTTACAAAATGGTGGGTTACCAACTTTTCGTATTAAAACTTTGCACCAAATGGTGTGGCCAGCTGGCATGGTTGATTTTAAACCACATCGTGTTAATCTCCTCATGGGCCAACGTTGCAAAGTGTATCAGTTGTTTATGTACAAAAAAGCCAATCACAAAATTCGGTGCAAAATTTTGGTGTTCCTGTTGATACTGAATTGGTATGTTCGATCTTTAAATGAAACTGTTCGTGAGGTTCATGTATCACTAATTAAAATATAACAAATAACCACGTTAATGCCCAAGACTTGGTTCTTAGAATTATTTTTAGGGAGTATATGGGCAAAGATTTTGATTCCACCGTAGTCTTTTGCCCACGATGGGCAGCATTTAAATTTGGCTGGAAATTCCGGTCTTTGTTTGTTGCTTTTCTTGACAGAGCCAAGTGTTACATAATGACAATCAAATGAAACTTTTTCACGAGTGTCCTTGTAATTCTAATTCTGATGAAGTGTCTCTTTAATTCTCATATTGATATAGAAAACGTGAATCCAACCCAGACCAACTCTGTTTCACGATTGGGGCCTGACTTTACGGCCCATCAATACTTCTGGGAAGGGCTTTTAGTAGAATGGCCGATTTCGATAGTTTAGTGTTCAAATAAGGAACTCTTAGTGAAATCACCTTTTCTTTGTTTGAAAAAAAAGAAAAGAAAAGGAAAATGGGCTTCTTTCATAATTCCAGGCCCAGGCCCAAATTACTAAAAATTAAAAACTCCGGATGGTCCAAAATTTTTGAAAAATCCTGGATTAATTTTAAAAATATCATTTTAAAACTCTTTTAGAAAAATAACATTTTAAATTAATATTTAGAAAAACATCACTTTTTTTTTTCAAAATTGGAATTTTTCAATAGTACTCAAGATAATCAGTTTGGTTAGTTGAAGTAACTGATCAAGATAACTCAGGTGATTTGATAGGTAATTTGAACAGTTATATTAAGTATTTTGTCAATTGATAAAAAGTGATATATTTTTAAATATTTTTAAAAGTTTTTTTCCTTAATTAAAATCGGAAAATTTTCAAACAATTTTAAAATACAGGATTTTTCATTTTTTTTCCAAAAAATTACTATAAAAAAAATCAAATTTTCTCAAGGAAAAAAACTTTATTATAACTAGTGCTAATTTTACTTTTATGTTTAATTTTTAAACTATAAAATGGCCGAGTTTATCAGTTTCAATGTACATCTGTATATTATTCTCACTATATTCCATATAGTTGGTATTAAAGAGAAACTACATGAAATATTCCTAACGATAACCCAACTTTGAAATATATGCATCTAAATGTTTATATGAAAATATGCTTCTTGAACCAAAATACTCCCATTTTGTTAAAAAAGTAATCCAAATCCATTGAAATTATTTGGAGCATAGTCTTCCTAGTACCCAAAAGCATATATCCCAGAGTTTTATTAATAGCAGCATATTTCTCAAACTAATTAAGGTCTTATTATGCAACTAAAATACTCAGTATAAAAGGCAGAAACTAGTATAAAAAATCTGATATCTGATGTATTGCTTAAGCTCGACCATTTAGCTAAAAATGAAGTGAAAAGGAGAATTACTCTCGTTATAATAGACGTGACTTCTTTAGTTTAGAGTTAAATATAATAATGGTCATGAATTATATTCATTTAATCAAATTGTCTCCCAAATTTTTAATTTACATAGTAAATGATCTATATATTATGTAATTATTACAGTAATGACTATTTTGTCACAAATTATTAGATTTTTTAACATAAAATAATCGTGTACAAAGATTATAATTGAGCATTATTTACTTTAATGAGTCAAAATTTCGTTTTTGATCATAATTACTAAACTGTGCGTTTTGCACAATACTCCTTTATATTAAAAATTTAAGAGTTTGTGAAAAAAATGGTCATTGTTGCAATAATTGCATATATCTTGATAGTCTATGTAGATTAAAAATTTAATATCTCATTTTTTACCATAGTTACTAAACTATGTACTCTGTAATGAATTATTTTTGTTAAATATTTAACAGTTTGTGACAAAATAATCACTGTTACAACAATTATATAATTCAAAAACTATTACTGTATAAGTTAAAAATTTAAGAGACAATACTACATACATAATTCAAGATTATTAATATCATTAACTTAAGCTTTTATTGCTAGATAGCATATGTTTATTAGTACATTTATCATTATAAAAATTAGATCAAGTATCACTCGTGTTATCTTGTTGTAGAAACACACTTGCATATAATCACTAAATATTGTTTAAAATATTAAAAAAATAAGAGAAGATAAAGAACAAGCACGCAAAATTTAACATGGTTTGGATATAAAAATAGCGTAAGTCTACTGGATACAACTCAAAATATTATTTTCCAAATCACATAAATATTTCTTACTATCTTTTACGAGTCTCCTGGGCATTCTCTCACAAATTTATTCTCTACTCTCCAAAAGTTTAATTTGGTATCAACCCTTACAGTTGTATTTATAAACCTATGAGCAGTGGGAGAGCCACGTTATGGCAAGGGGGGCATAACTGGAATTTTGGGAAAAATCCAAACATTATATATTTATATATTAAATCAAAACTTATAAGCTTTTTAAATTAACATTTTAACCCCTTAATATTTTAATTTGCACACATGTCCCTATAATTTTTTAATGCATGATAGACTTCAAATTTGTGTTGACCAACTGTCCAAGACTTATGGGTCATCAAATTATTGTTTTAAAAATTAAAACATAAATATGTATATATTAACATTAAGAAAACCATAACTCTCTCCTCACTCTATATACCTCCCTTCTCTTTTCTTCCCTCTCACACGAACTCCTTCATCTCTCATTCTCTTGAATCCAAAGCCACTCTTTAACTCTAATATCTAAACTCTTAATCTTCTCTTTTAATTATGTGTTTAACGACAAATTTAACATTGAGTCTTCAACTTTGATTTGACTGTAAATTTTCAAATTAAACATTTTTTCTTTTATCTTTTTCTTTTAGATTTTGTTTTATGTGTTTATTTTTGAGTGTATTTAGATTTATATTATATCTATATATTTTTATTTTTATTTTTCTTCGATTTGTTGATCTAAAATAGTCTAAGAGACTCAGATTCTCAGAATTAGTATATTAAATTCTGAGTTTATATTTCTCTGATTTTTGAGTTTAAGATTTTAGAATTTTATTCTTAGCTATATATATTGGTAAGATCTGACTAGTAATTGGCATAATATGTTTGCCAATTTTTTTTTTTTTTGGGCTATGTTTGATTATATAAGATTTGATGACTGTATTGCTTATTTAGAATTGTATTACACAATTTTATGTATTGAATTATTACGAAATAGATTAGCGATAGATATGGATTTTTATGGTTCTGAGTTAGGAATTTTACAGAAAATTAAGTATTGTGAGAATTTTGAAATATATCATTATTATTAAACACATTAAAATACTTTTATTCGTCAAAAATCTTTCCCAATAACTTCAGACCTTCTCGTCACTATTCCGAATTTTTCCAAATTTTTCCTTAGTATTTTATGTTATGCCCCCTCGATTATAATCCAGGCTCCTGAGAAGAATTAAATACGTGACTCCTGGGATAACGACTCCTATGCATAACAAGCTGATATACACATTTTGAAAACTGTTATACTAAGTTATTTACCCATAAAAAGAGCGGACATTTACTTAGCCCATGAATTGCTTGGATGCCCCCCTTTTTTTTTTTTTTTTTTTTCCCGGGTCACATTCATTGATTGACATTTTTTTGGATCAAACATTGATTGACATTTGACACCTTTGCAGTCAAATCATTCAAATTCTTTTTTCAAAATAATTTATCATAATATTTAACATTTTTCGTAAATAAATTTGATCGTGTCAAAGACTTACTGAAATGACATTTCTGGAATTTAACTTTGACACCTGACTCTAATACTTCTGCAATGACCTTCCACATATTTGTTCATGTTCAGTTGGGAAAAGAATAATTGAAAACAAAAATCGAGGAAAAATGATACTTGGCTTAAACAAAAATCGAGAAAAAAGGGTATGTGGCTTAAACATTGTCTTGCTTGAATTATTTTATAGTCGAGTCTCAGGGGTTCGAGCTACCCCATTATAGTATACTTGGTGTAACATTTTAATGCCCGATTAATCCCACAGGACTTGTGGACAGGGCCTTTAGAGATTCGTCGGTGTAACCCTAAACTACCTTTAATACTAGGCGCATGCATGACCCAAAATAATTCGAACTGCTCAAGTTTATAATGGCAATTACTCTCTTCTATTATTGTCCTTTTGTTTTAAGTTAATCATCCCCACGAATTTTTTTTTTTTTTTAAAAAAAAAAGAAGAACAGAAAAAAGAGGCAAAAACTTGCCGACAAGCTTGGGTAGGAATAGGATTGGACATTCTGACACATAGCATTGTATTGAATTTGTAGGAATAGAGGCTGTGACAGCAGGCGGGCCAAGACCAAACCAAATTGGTCCACTCGGCTATCATTTTCCTTACAATTATGTCTCATATTTTTCAAAGCCTCCATTCTTCCAAAGCCAATGTATGTCAGTTTTGAAATGACTGACCCTAAAAACTGGCTGAGGCCTATCGGTTCTTGTTCTGGACCAACCCAGAGCGGTTGGAGGGCCAATTCAATTATCCTTCTCAACTTTCTAATAATCAAATGGGACATTAGTGTTGTCAAACCATTAAAGCATACTCCATAACTAGCTATTTCAACTAATAGTTGACCATAAATTGTGACAAGTGTTTTATGGTTCATTATTCATCGTTAATTTGTACGAGTTTCATTAATCGAGAAAATCATGTTTTAATTTTACATGGAATTCCGTGATTATATATATTATTGTCTTGGTTATAAATAAAATTTAAAGAATGGAGAACGAAGGAAAAAAAAAAAAAAGATTTGCAAGTCTTTATTTAGAAATTCACCGGGTGTTATAAATCTAAGGTCAACATGATGTGCCAAGTAAATGCTTATTTAAGTGGAGATATGTAATGTTATCTCAAAGGCGTGCGTGGCATTTGAGCCCATGCCTTTTAACTTGCTCATCAATATGTGTAATTACGATTTTAATTGGTAGCTTAGACTTCTATGATTAAATCTTTTAAAAGAGATTTCTACATAGGAAAGTGGGTCGTCTGAGTAAGTAATTAGGAAAAGGAAGCTCCACTTTTATGTCCCAAATTTGGGTCATCCCCGTGAAGATGAAATAATCATTGCCAACATATATAATAGGCATTAGCCAACATGATTTCCTTATTGAGCACAAAATTTTCTAAAACGCAATGAAAAATTGCAGTATTCTATGAATATATTGGCCGAGTTTTTACCAAAGGAACAATAATTATAAACCAATTTTGAATTACAAGATATTCAACTTCAATTTTAGAAGTGCATACTGCATAGGTCACATTTACAAGTGCTGTACTTCTTTATGATGGCTTTGTCATGAACTTTGTCTTAAAGTGGTTCTCCTTTAATTAAACTAACCTTGAAAATACTAGGGTTGGGCCAAGGAGTATGATACCCATGCACCCAACCACCCAATGAGTTGAATATTAAACAACAAATATCCAATTTTGTCAAAAGAAATATCCTTATCGGTTTCTAGTGAAGAATTTTGTTTATTTTTTTATTTTATTTGATATAGCAAGGGAATTAAGCTTGCTTTAAAGCATAACAAGTTTTGTGCTCCGCATGCTTTTTGCATTAATTAAAAACTAATTAATTAATGATAAAAGGTTAAAACGAGCAGGAGCTCTCCTTAAGCTATGGCTAGGTCCAATTTATGGCGGAGGTACATTCGATTCCCTCCTTAAAAAGTGTATTAGCTAGCCTAGTCATTTCCCTAGTTTTCAAGTAATGATAGTTTTAGAAGGGGACCAACAACCAACTTCTTCATATATGTTTTGTTTGTTATGTAGTGGCGATATGGGGACATCCTCCTCATAATTTCCATCTACATCAAAACCATGAAAAATCACAAGCCAACTATGATTTTACTTCTTATCATTTACTTATATATTTTTGTTCTATAAACCACTACCTTGCTCGGAAATTATGAACATTGTTTACATATTATTTGATTTTGATATAATCTTACATTCAACATACACATTATTAATAATCATAGGTCTTTCTTATCACATAAATTTCAATTCTGGCAGGTAAAGAAGATCGATCCTATCCCTCTCTAACATGATATTGATTTAAATCATTTCTTATATGGTTAGTTATAACTCTATAATCTCTCCAATATGATCATGATAACCATTAAATGGTAATATTGACATAATAATGCATACATAAGATAGAATGTGGACTTCCATACATATATATTTTCTGGCCGGCAGAAGTCAAGACAACAGATTTTATCTAACAATTTTTTAAAAAATTTTACGTAAATAAAAAATTATAAATGAGGTGGAGAAGATTCTGATTCCGGACTAGTTCATTTGGGTTTGACACATATTCGTTTAGTTTCTTCTTTTCGAGAAAAGTAGACGGGTCTAGTCTTTTGTGTATGCCATGGATAGACGGGCAAAGAGTCAACTAGGACTTTGATACCATGAGTAATTAAGGTGTAACACCACCAGAGTGTTAGTTACTAAATTATTACATTCCTATATGTAGTGCCACTCCATCCTCCATTAAAATCTAAAAATTTTGACATTTTGTTTCGTGTTAGTGCACATTAAAAGCATCTCTAATAAATATGTTAAATTTTATGCCAATATTAAATTTTAGCTTTTGACTAAAAAATCTCTCTCCAATGATATGTCATATTTTATACATAAAAATAGCACATGCTAAAAATTATGGATGTCAAATATAGTATAAAAAATAACACATGTCAAAACTATAATTTACAATATTGTTACTATTTTAAATATAAAATATTCATATGTTTTACAATATTTCAAAATTATATTGATGTATATAGGTTTCTTCATTAAATTTTATTTATAAACAATTTTAATTGTAATTTTTTCGCATAGATCATTTTGTTCATTTATACAGAATATAAATAATAGTAAATTAGGAGATAAAAATAATTAAATGATATATAAATAAAAAGATGTTTAAAATACAAAATAACATTTTTTTAGTATAAATATATTGTAGCAAAATTAAAAAATATGCATACTAAATTTAGCATTAACCCATCTTTTTTTAACATAATGCAATTGAGATTGTGTAAGGCATCTAAGAACATTACTCTTACGCTGTACATTAGTTACAACATGAATACACTTTATTATCCCATGCCAAACAACGTAATTGTAGGCCTTCGTGATTTAGGTACCATATGAGTACTACTCAATGCAACTAAATAGATGTAAAAACATGTAAAATAACTCATCTGCAGGACCTTCATAAATGATCAATCAAACGGTCAGGATCGTATCACAATCGTTTTTGGCGTATGGTACACTTTATTACGCTCCTTAATTTATAGCTCAAAGAAAGTCAAATCTACAAGTAATCACGAAGTCAGTCCTTCCATATATCATCCACAACAATGAACTTTATAAAGTTTTTTTTATACTTTTTTTTTTCATTGAATTAATGGGAAAAGTCCATTACTTAGGAGCTGTCATTGTTTTTGTTCAAGAATTAACTTAGACAATAAATTTATTTAGTACCGTCATGGTTGTTGCCATGACCGACCAATTAGATTTCTAATAAATTAATCTAAACGAATTACATATATCTTGATTCCTTGACCTTTTTCTCAATCTAGTGGCCGTGGCACGTGATTCCAGAACATGCTGCACGTGGATCAAATGTGATTTGCAATCTAGAATATTTTATTCCCAAAATTCCAATTTTTCGGTTATTCTAATTAATCCGGCCTACAAAACCCCGATTGCTAAGGATAATTATAAAAAAAAAAACTAGAAATAACAAAAGGTGAGCTTTTGACCAAAATAAATAATTTGCATTATTATTAATGAAAAAGAAAACAAATATTTAGTGCACAACATTATAGCTAAAGAAAAATGTTAATATCTAAAAACTTTCAACTCCTATTTTTTCAATCAAGACATTCTTAATTCTAATTATCCAATTGTTACAAAACTCAAGAACCTTTTCAATTCTCCACCATTCAAAAAATTAATGATATTGTGGGCTCTTAGCATCAACACCTATAAAGTTGATCCCAATTATGCTCATTCAATGGTTGGGAAATTATGATACTCAACATGGTGGGGTTAATTTTCAAGCTAATTAATTGGAAAGCTACACTAGTTGTAGGTGGTCGGAATTAAGACGATGGAGGACATTGACAATTTTTGTAGCCTCTTGGAATATTCTTATTTTTTGCACATAACTCAAACCGAATTAGTATGGGGACAAACTATATTAGATTTGGATCGGACGATTGTTGAAATATGTAGCCAAAGTTTAGGTTCCTTGCCTATATTGTCCTTTAGTTTTTAAGTCTTTGATTGTGACTTCACCTAACATTGGGATTGCAGTACAAATTTTCTTTGGGGAAGAAAAGAACAATATGCATCAGTTAGAATTGAGTTTGTCCAACTTTTACAATTTAAATCCAAGAAAACAAAATAGAGAAGTTAAGTGATATTTTATAAGATCAGCCAACTAGTTATAGTTTTTCTTTATAAAGAATTAATTATAATAATGACCTATAAATTATATTTATTGTATTATTTTGGCTCATAAATTTTAAATTACATAATAACGATCTCTAAATAATATAATTGATATAGCAACAATCATTTGTCACATAGTGTTAGTTTTTTTAATAGAAAATAGCTATAAACAAAGTATATAATTAAACTTTATTTATTGTTATAATTCAAAATAATCTCGTTCTCAGTTGTAGCTACTAAACCTTATGTTTTATATATGATTCCTTTCTATTAATAGTTTGTAGAAAAAAAAAAATCATTATTGTAATAATTGCATAAATCTTAGTAGTTTATTCCGTAAGTTGAAAATTCAAATTTTCATTCTTAAACATAGTTATTAAATTATATTTTTTATAATGACTTATTTTAATTAAATATTTAATACTTTGTGATAAAAAATTATTATTATTATAATTATNAAATTCGTGGCCAACTGATTGGTCAAAGTACCAACCGCCAAATGGACTCCATTCCAATCCACGTGGGAAACTATTACTCAAATCACGTACGTAAGAACGAACTTTGTAGATAAAAAAGAGTTGATGACGTGGCCGCCTAAGTACTTTCGAATTTCGATCTGTCAAAGCGGGTCCCGCTTAATGGCACCTTTAGCAAATTAAATTGCACCACGTGTACTAGGGGATCCAATGAGTTTAAACTTTCGGGGAAGTTCTCTATATATGGTGTTGGGATTCTTTACAAGATTTTGTTTGATCTTTTACTCTCCATTTCCTGATCTCCTCTTTTCCTTTTGTCGGCTTCACTGTCTCCTCTTAATTCATTTCCATTTACTCCATTGTGTACAAAGAAATGAATTGCCTTAAAAAACAAATTACATCTTATAAATCGTTTTTATACTTTTTCTCAAATTAATATTTTATACTTTTTATACTTTTTTTCTTTTGTTAGAGAATCAAATTAATGAAATGATGCTTTTTTTTTTTTCTTTTGTTAGAAAATCAAATTAATAAATTGATGGCTCTATTGTAACTTTTCTTCTCCCTCTTTTCCAACTTCTCTTTTAATAAATTTATTTTGACGAAAATATTCTTATATGAAATATCATAAATATACATAAATAGCATTAAATAATAGATATCATTATTTCTTATTGCATCACCCAAACGTATTTTGGACAATCTTCGCAGATCATTTATGGTAAATCTCAAGAAATTAAAATAGTTTATAATTAAATCTTATGTTCATGGATGAACAAATAGTAAATTCAAAATTTGGATTGAAAATGATGAGTTTTTTGTTATTTCTTTCGGTTTAAGATAATGCGGATTATTATGATTTTAGTTTGAGAAATGATCAACTATTAGCTCCAAACTGGTTGATTTCTATATGCAATAACAAATTATCAATTAAAAAAGTGTTATTTCCCCAAAAAAAAAATTGTCGTTGTTTTCTTTTTTTTTTTTTTTCTTTAATAAGAGTTTATGTTTAATTATAATTTAAAAAAAATTAGAAAAGGTTTGTTCTCACTATGCAGGTTGTAGGTGATAAAAGAACTATGAATTTTTAAAGGTCATTACTTGATTTTATAGTTTAAAATGTAGATCATGATCTTAAAGAAGAAGAAGATAAGCAAAAGGGTGGAGATGTGAAAAGAATAGGTAACAAAGTTCGGAATAGGGTGGAATAGGATATCAATTTTTCTAATTTATACTTTGATGGATAACTTCGGAATTAATAAAAATTTGAAAGGTATGTGGAAAGAAATTCTAAAATTCTAAAATTTTAAGAGGTGTCTCTTTTAAAAAAGGGTGGAGAGAGAAAAAAAAAAATAAGGATAGTAATAGAGCCATCCTTAATAAAATTGAAGGTGACATTTTTTTAAGATGGTATTTAAGAAAATCTCGGACACTTGACACTAACTCAAGTAATTGGGTAGGTACTTGTATGTTCTGAATTTTAGTCCTTTTTAAACTTTTTTCTGATGAAATTGAAGGTGATATTTTTTTATCAAGGTGCTACTTAAGAAAATCTCGGCCACTTAACCATAGCTCAAGTAAATAGGCAGCTAATCGTATGTTTTGGAGATCTAGTCCTCATGTTTGCATTGTATTTAATTTTTAAATAGTACTATATATATAAAGAACCTTTCAGAAATTTTAATCTCAGAGTATAATCTCTATGTGAAGATCTAACTTAAAATGTTAAGAGAATTTCCATAGTTATATGACAAAAGACACGTGTAATAAGAAATATGAGAATGAAGCTAAGACACTGTATTTCGCTCCAAGGGATTCAAACTTCACTGGAACTCACCATAAAACGAAACAATAAGTAATTGCCTAATTAATTATTTCTCGTATTCAAACACGCTTATAACTTATCAAAGAGGGAAATAATATGCCAACACAATAAGTAATTATTCAATTGATTTACTTGGATTCACTTTCGTTTTCTGTTTTTTATTTTTTTAAACAGAAAAATGGAAGTATTTTATGGAAGTTTACTTGGCAGCCTTGTTTTTGTTTTTCGTTTTTAAAAATTGTTACTAAAAATTTCAAAAAAGTGATAACAAAAATTTCTAATACCTTAATTTTTTTAAACAAATTTAAAAAACAAAAAATATATAAATATTTGTATAAAAGTATTTATATACATACACAAATACAAGTCTATATGACTTTTTACTTGTTATTTGTATTTTTTTTATTTTTGAATATAAGTAATGAAATAAAATTTGATTGGAAATCAAAACAAAATTTTTACTTTTATTTTCAATTTATTTAAATAAAAAACTAGAAGTGAATCCAAACAAATCCTGACCGTATATATATAGTCTTCTGTTGCTGGAATTGTGTAGACATATATTTGCGTCGAACACGCTTCTATCTTCTCTAAAGAAGAAACAACATTTGTCAACATGTGTGTTTATCAATCTCACCTCTCGGAACCGTAATACTATGGAACTTTTCCTTCTCTATGATTCTCCTTGCTTTCTTAATTGGTCTGCCAAATGGGAAGAACCACATCGATGCCACCTAGTTTTCAAGGCTTGCAACTATATAGTCCGGCCAATACTACCAAAAAAAAAAAAAATTGAAGAAATTAATAAAGTTCTATCCTAGTTTGTGTGATGACACAAGTTGATGTATTGAACAAAATTTAGATTCTGGTATAAATATGAAATGAAAGGTACTAATACTCGTCGTATGATCAAAAACGATTTGCAAAACATTCCTTTGCTGCAGGGAGTTTTTCTCCCTGTGATAGCTGTCCTCCCTTCTTAGCAAGTGCCTCGCCATAGGAGATGAGGATCTTTTCTCTCCTTGGTACGAGTTTTTTCTCATTTTTTTTTCTTTTTGTTTTTGCTTTTTTTTTTTTCCCCAAATAATCTTATTGTTTGAAGGCAATTGTCTATCTAAATTTAGATTTGTGATGTTTCGGGTTGTTTTTATTTTATTTTTTCCTAATGTGGTCTCTTTTAGATCTATTTTATTTGTGATTCAGATTTAGAGAAGTTTACTTTTTCTTTTGTTTATTTTGTTGGTCTTTTCAATACCTCCGTATTAAAGATCATTCTCAAGAGTTGTTGAACTTAGTGATTTATAACACTAACACTGATAGATGAGACTATTGTGGCATTTATTGAAGGATATTATGAAAGAGTTTTACTGTGTCATTTATTGATGGATGCCGTGAAAAATGTCTGCTGAAGTATTTACCGATAAATGTCATAAAGAAGAGTTTGATGTGACGTTTACTAATAGATGCGTTGAAACAGTTTTTTTCGTTAGTTGGAGGTAGCGTATACAATTTTATTTCTTGTAATAAGAATTGATAGCCTATACTCTTAGTTGAGAGTGATATAAGATGTATCTTGAAGAATATTTTAATTTTTTTAAAAATTTATATTTTTGTATAGTCAATTTGACTAGTTATTAATTTTTTTTAATTGACTAGTTATTAATTTAATTCTCATTCTTGAAGATCTATAAGGAAAAATAAAAAAAGGTACTACTAGACAAGTTTTGGACCAAATATGATCATGAGTAAAGGTAAGTGCGAAGAATAGTTAATTAATAGCCTTTATCTCTTTACTCGATTTGATTCATTTATAGCATTTTTGTAGGGCGGTGAATATTTCCATAATGTACCTTTTCAATGGACAATATTTTATTACCTCATAGACTCATTAGTCAATACATAATAGGAACCCCATACCGACATAGTATAATTGTATTTTAATTAACTTCGAGAATCAATGTATGCATTGAATGTATACCAAAATCATAGAGGAAAATAAAACATATATCTTAAACTAGTCCAACTTTCATCTTTCACAAAAACATATATTGCCAAAATCAAGCGATTTAGAACCGCAGCAGAAATTTCCATATATGAGAGAAAAAAGGGGCGGGGGGGAGGAAAATATAAGATATTATGTTGAGACGATCACATTGGAAGGGAAAGCCAAAGATGACCGAAAAAGGGGTTAATTTCACATTGGGATTTCTAAAATAGCATTTTCACACTCTAGTGATTTGCCAGCCTCAAGAGACAGACCCCAAGTCTATGCGTATATACAGATATATGGAGAATACTAAGTGTCTTAGTTTATTATATTTTTAATATCAACATATATTATAAGAGAGTTATCATTGTTCATCATTTAATTAGTAAATAATACTAAATTTATTTGTGCTAAATTTTAATACATAAATTAAATGAAAACTCATTTACAAGAAAGTAACTAATGGAAACTCATTTACAAGAAGGTAACTAATGGAGACACCTAGATTTATATATTTATATATTCAATAATATACACACGTAATAATATGTGTATGAATGTATGAAAAGTACAATAAATTGTAGAAAGGCAACAAAATAAAATTGTTGGTCAAGATATGACAATTGACAAGTAAAACACCATAATTGTTTATCTTTAATTCCTTTCAACTCACCAAACGTCATTCTAATTGAAATTGGTATTGCATTTATCAAGCCAAATAGTACACATCGAAATAAATAAATTCACACACATTATATATATATAGGTGATTTTATTGCTAGACTCATTTTTTATCTCCCCGACCCTTTGTTAAATAAACCCATCAAATTTTAGGATTTTCTTTTCCCACATTTTTAAATTTTTTATTAGTCCCAAATTACTCATTGTGAAAAATTTCTTTGCCCACCCACTTAATAATTTTTTAGTACTCATCATTTTTAAACCCCATATTTTTCCTTCGTGGTCGTTATTATCTTAGAATAATTAAAAGAAATCTTTTCTTGTTTTATACAATTTTATGGTCAAATTTGAATATTTGAAATTGCATGGTTCCTTACAATAGGATTAAATATTCTTTTTCATTTTTATAAGCACAATTAAGAATAAAGCGTTGTAAAATTATAAACTAAAGCTGTGGACTTGTATAAGTCAGTTATTTTTTTCCCTGGTCTTTTACATATATCAATAAAACTTCAGTATCAAAGCGATAAAGGAGAAACGAAGAAAAACCAGGGGTTGACTTGACTTTAGGCTCTATCTGAGTTCAACCTGAGTTTCTGGTAGAGTACAACTACAGTCTGTTTGTTGCCTAGGAGCGAAATTCTTAGCTTTCAATATGAGAGGATTCGTTATGTGATGTCTTCACATTCTTTTCACCTCATCGAATGTAACTAATAATAATTAAAACATGGAAACATGATCGATTAATTTACAACATCATTGAAAATTTATTGGTGCTAATGCTCTATGTAATTTTCTATTTTTTTATTACGATTCGATTTCGTTATATAAGATCTTGTATCTAAATTTTATTTTATAATTACGCTGAGATTTCATTATATAATATTTTATGTCTTAAAATTTATGATTCTTTTATTGGTATATTTGAGGGATGTGATAAGAAAAATATTATATTATTTAAAACTTAAAGTGGGTACTTATGTCGTTTTAAATAAGGTTAATTTTGCATATAAAACATTAACTAAAAAGGGGGTGGGAGAAAAAAAAGAGGGGTACCAATAGAGGAACGCCATATATATATATAATCGGGAAAAACACATCTCTGCTGAAAGCGGCAAGAAATTAGGTTAGAGTGAATTTTGGTGCTTGAATTTTCGTTTCATAGTCATGTTTTAGTTATAAGTTTATTACAATTTTTATTTCTAAAATCCGTTTTTGCCAATCTCTTTTCCTCATTTTGATAATAGTCGACTTTTAATTAAAGTTATTCTTGAGATAAAACTACAAATTTTATAAAAATTTAAAATCAAATGCTAAATCTTAAATAGAATAACATCACTTTTATATTTTGTATGTTGACACTTTATTCGATTTGTATCTTGTGTTTTGTGTTTTGGTTATTATTAACATCGACCTTTAGATTTGATATTTGTTACAAATTTATATTCCGACACTAATTTAGAACAGCTAATCTACCAATATGATTTAATAAACTTATTCTCAGATTAATGTTTATATGACTTATTTTTAATTTTTTAAAAGACATCTCAGTAAATTAATTGCTTTAAATTGGTGTCAGATATAAATTTATAATAGACTTTAAATTTTAATATTAATGTTGATAGTAACCAAAACAAAAAGTATAAATTAAACAAAATATCAAAATATAAATTATAAAAATAATATTATCTCTCCTAAAAGTTTACTATTGAAACTGTAAAAAAGGTCCCTTTGTTGTCTAAGAAGTTCAACAAAGAGGTTTTCAAGTAATATATATAGAGAAAGAATAAATTGGAAATCACATCCAACTCTATGATAGAAGATTACATTGACCTTGAAGATTTCCTTAATTACGTTTGTATTATTCTTAGACGAATAGGCTACAAAACAAAGAAAGAATGATACTTAATTACCGGTTTGGTATAACCATTTTCACCCATTTTATTCTTATATTCATTAGAATACGTGTTTGTTTCAATAATTCTAATTTTTTCCATTCAAATAGTCCATTAACATGAGTATTTGTTTCAATAATTCAATTTTTCTATTCAAATGGTCTATCAATCGTATCAACTATTGGAATAATTTTTTTTTTCTTTGAATGAGAATTATGCTTCATCTTTATTTTCGAATGAGTTCATTCAAATGCTCTCATCTTAATTATAACTCGTTCTATTTTTTTGTCACTTTAAATGTCTTTATTCTAATTATAATATATTTTATAATTTCTTTTTAAATACATCAATTCAAATGCGCGTGAACCAAATAAAAAATTAATTTTCTATTCAAATGTTCCACTGAAATTATTTATTTCAAGAATTCAATTTTTATATATCATATCATTTGCATGAATTATTAAAATTATTATTTTTTTGGCATGTTCTCTCATTATTTTTAAATTGTTAATTTTAATACTCATATTTTAATTATAACTCCTTCTACAATTTTATTTTAAATGTATCCATTTAATCGGTGAACCCTTGAACGGGTCAACCAAACAGAAAGTAAATCTGAAAATTAAAAGTTCAAAAGCAACTTTTGTTATATATATTATTTCATTGTTCATCCCAAAAAGTCGATGATTTTTCTTTCTTTTTTTTTTTAAATGTTTTTTCAAGGGACAAAAAGTTTGATTTTCAAGAGATAATAATTGGTCAAAATTAAATCAGTACATGTTGGTTATGCTCTCTCTCTCTCTCTCTCTTAAAATATTATTATATATTTTTGTTTCGTTTTGTTAAGCTAAATCTCCAACCGAACTTCTTGGTGTCCATGTCTTAGGCTCCTAGACCATTAATTGGATGCCTAGCATAGTTGACAAGAAAAAGAAAAAGAAAAAAAAAAGAACAAGTAAAACAAAATTTTTAAAAAAAAGTGCATTAAATTAATAGATTTTCTATAAATTGGGTGTTAACTTTTTATTTAATAAGATTTCCTTTGGTGTAAATTTTCTTAATTAATTTTGGCAACTGTATTTAATGATACCAAGGTGGTAGAGCAACTGAGTATTGACTTGCCATTTTGTTAATAAAAAATGTTCTGGCTCTTTTCTTCTCAGTAGCCTCTCTTTGTCTCTTGCAGCTTACTTATAGTTCTCAACTCTCCATCGAACTCAGAAAATTTCATCATATACCCTGTCTCTCCTTCTCTCTAAATATATATATATATATATATATATATATATATTATATGCACATATCAAATAAGTTGAAGAACATAATAAAGCAATGAAGAAGTACGTTGAATCTCTTATGTCTCTTATCAGCTTCAGCTTGCAGGTAATCGGTCTTATTGTGCCTTTTCTACCTCTCTCCTTAACTTTTATTCATCATATATTTCAACTTTGCTCTGTATGGATTATCTTACCACTGTTTTGCTTTCTTCTTTTATTGTTTTGAAACTTTTGTTTTGTTTGTTGCAGGACTTAAAAGAGAGCCTTATCTCAAGCAGAGTTTGATTAGTTTTGAAGTTTGGAGAGGACATACTTTTCTGGGTTGTGGTTGGAAACAGAGAGAATGGTGTTGAGAAACAACTTCTGGGTAGTTTTAGTTGCACTTCTTTTAGGAGTTGTAGCTCATTTTCAGGCCGGGGAAGGCGAACCCCGGCCCCAGCGGCCTCGCCGGATTCTTTTGGATACAGATGTTGATACAGATGATTTCTTTGCCCTGTTGTACCTCTTGAAGCTTAACAGATCAGAGTTTGAGTTAGAGGTAATTATGNTTTTTTTTTTTTTTTTTCCTGATTTATTGCATTTGGCAGTACAAACCATAATTTTCTTGTGGTGGAAGTTGAGTCGATGCTATTTTAGTCCTTGAGACGGTCACATAATTAGCTATGTGGTCTTAAAGCAGTGTTGTCAAAAACACGCAAAATCTTCATCTCCTTATTTTTTTTTTTTTTGGGTCATACTAAATTTATATTTTCATGGTCAAAGGTGAAAAGAACTCTTGGACTTATGACCATAATGTCGGTTCAAATATTAAATGTTAGCAATCAACTGTGAATTTGTTTTGTTACTATAGCAATTTTTTACTTTTTAAAAGCTTCATGTTTTTTTTACGACTTTAGCTTCAAAAAAAAAAATCATTTTTGGGATTTCTTAGCACAGAATAAAAGATTCTCTATTGTTTCAAATGCTGATTTTTATCAATCACGTAGTGCATATGTAATATAGGCTCCAACATGCCATTCATAAGAATGAGAGTCAATTTAGGCAGTGAACTTAAGAGTGTTCCACCTTGCAGGGAGTCACTATCAACACAAATGCTTGGACTGATGCTGGACATGCTGTGAATCAAGTGTATGACATCCTATACATGATGGGCCGCGACGATGTCGCCGTTGGAGTTGGCGGCGAGGGTGGCATACTAAAAGATGGTACCATTCTCCAAAATGTTGGTGGATATCATCCTATAATAGAACAGGCATGAACTCATTGATTGCCTTCTACATGTTTGATCATTTATTTATTATTATTATTATTTTTTAAAATCCTGAACTCTAACATTGCCATTACATGTAAGCCATTCTAATATGTGTAAAATGCATATCAGGGGATTTCAACAACTGGAGGATGTAGATATAGACAAGCTATCCCTGTAGGTCTCGGAGGTCGTTTGGATATTGATGCAAATTTTGGCATCAGAAAAGCTTTCCTTCCACAGGTTTATAAATTTAACTTTACAGTCTATTATGAGTAGATTGATACCATGTTTTGCGTTCTGAAAGAGATTAATTTGAGGAGTTGGTTATTGGTTTATACTAGCATAATAGAATTTGGTTTTAGTGATTATAAGTGGAGAAACAATCTTTGGTCTCTGTACATTTAAATCTCAGAGAGTGGTTAAACCAACTTCTAACATAAATGAAGCTCAAAAATTTTGTTATTTAGGGAAGCAGGAGATATACACCTCTTAAACAACCAACTACTCAGCAAGTAATGTATGACAAAATATCTGCAGGTCCTATAACTGCATTGGTTATAGGAGCACATACAAATTTAGCCATTTTCCTTTTGAGACATCCACACTTGAAGAAAAATGTGGAGCATATTTATGTCATGGGAGGTGGGGTGAAATCAAAGAACCCGACTGGTTGTTGCCCGAAAAATGCTTCCTCATCTTGCACTCCTCGGCAGTGTGGTGATCCTGGCAATTTGTTTACGGACTACACTAGTAATCCTTATGCAGAGTTCAATATCTTTGGAGACCCTTTTGCGGCATACCAGGTATGACAATATTAAGTTGAACAATCATATCCTGACATTTGAGATTTTGAAGGAGCTGAAATGGCTACAACTTATACTAATGCGAGAATTTTAGGTGTTTCATTCTGGAATTCCTATCACACTTGTTCCTTTGGATGCAACAAACACCATTCCTATAGATGAGGAGTTTTTTAAGATATTTGAGAAGACTCAAATTACATACGAGGCACAATACATCTTCCAATCCTTGAAGATGGCTCGTGACACTTGGTTTGATAACCAATTCTACACGGTAGTGTTCTCATTATGATGGTTGTTATGTTCAAATCAATGGTATTGGTTTCATCGTTATCAAACATATTCTTTTTTCTTCCGGATATTTCTGCCTTATATGATAAATAAACTTATGTCTGCTTTTTTCTTTTTTACCACTTGTAGAGCTATTTTATGTGGGACTCCTTCACATCTGGTGTGGCAGTCTCAATCATGAGTAACTCACATAAACAGAATGGAGAAAATGAGTTTGCTGAAATGGAATACATGAATATAACTGTAGTTACTTCAAACACGCCTTATGGGATATTGGATGGCTCCAATCCATTTTTTGATGGCCTGGAAGTCCCCAAGTTCAATTTAAAGAAAGGTGGTGTTCATAGTGGTCATGTCCAAACGGGACTCAGAGATCCATTTTGCATTGGGAAGAATAATGGGAAAGGGAGATGTAAGGTAATTTCATTCTCTTTTTCATATGACATCAACAGACTTCTATAGTCAAACTTGTGGTGCTTTGTTTTGGTCTAACAGCTTTAATCTAAAGTTTCTTAGAACATGAAAACAGGATGGTTATACAACAGAGGTAACCGGACCTGAGGCAGTTCGTGTTCTTGTTGCTACAAAAGCAAAACTGAATCCGGACCCTGACAGCCCACTTGACAGAACATTCTACAAAAGTTTCTTAGACGTAAGTCCAAATTAGTGTCCAAGCTCTAGATATGGTTGCATTTACATGCATATGAAATGATACTTTGTGTTCACAGGTTCTAAATGATTCTCAAAACAGTGGGAGATTCAATTTCACGACACAGTTTCCATATTACAAAGAAGTGCTTTACAAACCAGATTTTAAACACAAGAGACTAGGAAAACCAGTTGTATTTGACATGGATATGAGTGCTGGAGATTTTCTAGCTTTGTTTTATCTCCTGAAAGTGCCTGTTGAAGTCATTAATCTCAAGGTAGAGAAAGCTTTAGTTTGCCTACTACTAGTAAAAATGCTGATTTATGACAAGAAAATATTTGTTGTTTTATGTAATAATGCTAAGAAAACAGCAGCTTATTTATCTGTTTATGTTGTCTTGCTCTCTTGGCAATGCAGGCAATAATAGTGAGCCCAACAGGGTGGGCAAATGCCGCAACAATAGACGTTGTTTATGACATACTTCATATGATGGGCCGTGACGACATTCCAGTTGGTCTAGGAGATGTGTTTGCAATGAACCAGTCTGATCCAAGTTTCTCTGCTGTTGGAGACTGCAAGTACATTAAGGCCATCCCACAAGGCAGTGGAGGATTTCTGGACTCTGACACTCTCTATGGCCTTGCCCGAGATTTACCAAGAAGTCCAAGAAGGTTCTGAAGATCCTATAAATCAATATACATACATATATATAGCTTTCTTGGATGGTATTTGGATTAGAAGTGAACTGAAACGCTTGAGATTTTGTTATGTCAGGTATACAGCAGAAAATTCTGTCAAATATGGAGCTCCCCGGGATACTGATCATCCTGAACTAAGACAACCACTTTCTCAGGAAGTTTGGGATTCTGTACTGAAAACACTTGATCCGGGTTCTAAGATTACAGTACTCACCAATGGACCCTTAACTAATCTAGCCAAGATTATTTCATCTGACCAGAAAGCAACCTCTCTAATTCAGGTGAGTAACAGGAGGAATCCAACTAGACTAGCAAGCCAAAAAGACTAAGAATATATGAAAACTATAACTCCATGCAAGCATAACAGATTAGAAAGAGTGTTTTTTCCATTAAGTGAAGTGTTTTTAGGCAATCAAACCCCTAACTCTTCAGAATTCTAAAGAAAACATGGCTCATTAAGTATGTCCTCTCTTGCAGCATGTATACATAGTTGGAGGGCATATCAGCAGTGGTCACATGGACAAAGGAAATCTGTTTTCAGTTCCTTCAAATGAATATGGAGAATTCAACATGTTCCTTGATCCTTTAGCTGCAAAAACGGTCTTTGAATCAACACTCGACATCACACTGATTCCCCTCGCAGTCCAGCGCAGTGTCAGCTCATATTCGAAGATCTTAGAACACTTTAGCAGCAGGACAAAGAAGACCGCCGAGTCTCAGTTTGCCCTGCGTTTGCTGTCAAGGCTAAATCGTTTGAAACAAGTTCATAGTAGATATCAGCATTTGGTAAAGCTTTTCTTATCCATTAATACTTGCTGAGAGGTTAAGATATTGTCCTCTTCGTACTTCTTTTTATCGTTAACAAAGATTTTGTCACCATCAACTTCTAGAGATTTTTCAGCATTATTGGATAGCAGTTTGCTTAATCTAAAACTTAAAAAGGATCCTTAAACAAAGCTCAAAATTTATAAGATTTTTCTTTTCTTCATTTAATTCCAAAATATACTAATATAGACAACTTTGAAATTGCAGGATACTTTCTTGGGGGAAATACTTGGTGCGGTTTTCTTGGCTGGAGATCATTCTTATCTGAGCCCATCTTTGCAAGTCAAACCCATCAAAGTCTATGCTCAAGGGATTGAAACAAAACATGGGCAAACTTGGATTGATGCAAAGAAAGGAAAATCAGTTAAAGTATTACAGAACATAAATCACACTTCATATTATAATGTTCTTGCAAACCAGCTCATTGATAAGAAACAGTCTGCTGTGATAGCAAGTTTTGATGAACAAAAAAGAATGTGGAGTAAGGGGCGAGTACAACATTCTCTGACAACACACAACTGATTTTTTCTCTTTTTCTTTTTTTTTTTCTTTTTTGACATACAGAAGCTTCATTTGTAATGCTTGTAATTCTTCTCATAGAGATTTTAGCTATGTTCCAAGTGGAAAAAGCTTGTGGTGCACTGTAAGTAGCTCAATTGAAGCAAAAGAAGAAAATGATAGAAACAAAGAAAAATGGCACGTTAGATTATTGTTCTTTATCTTATTTTGTTTGACAAAGCAAATTTAGAAGTTGTTCACTTAGTACATGTGTATAATCATGAATAGTTACAGTCAAAACCAAAAGTATAGTAATTCTCCTTGATAATATCATTCTCTATAAAGCAGAGATCTTTTACTGAAAGAAAACAAAGTGGCTTAACTTTTTTTTTTTTGGCTGACAACTCAGACTGAGTAATTTCACGATGAAAAGTTGCTAATTACTCCTTGAAAAGATCAGACAAAAGCGGAAGATCTTGTTACTTTTATTCAAATTCGTTGGATCAGTCCAAACCTTCAGGGTCAAGTCTTTATGAGGAAAATAAACTTTAGAGAATCATTGTTTGCATTGTAAACTGAAAAATAGACTAAAACTACTAGATGCTTTTGTCATTTACTGTAGTTACATAATTGTCATATATTACTTGACCAAATTATCACATACTACATGACATCAGAGTATTTTGGTCTTTTCACAAATTACAGGATTTGTTGTTTAGTAGGAAAAAAATATTTGGTTTTTCTTTTTCTTTTTTTTTTTTTTTAAAAATGAAAGTAATTTAGGTAGACAAAATGATTATTTTCATTTAAAAAGAAAACAAAAAATCCCATTTTAGGGGGGCCAAATGGGTATTCAGAAACTGAGAATAAGAATTATTCTTCGCCTATAGTTTCCTGCCTTTGGTGGTCCATTTTTTTGCTGAAACCCCATGTGGGTACGAGGGTATCACTCTATGAGCACATCATACCACGTTGAATTGAATGAAATGCATTAATATTGCAGAAATTTCAGCTATAGGATCTAGATCCTTCTATGGAGTTGTTCTCATATCTTTTTCAACCATTAACATTTCTATAAGACAAATATTAAACTCTCTCACCAAACGTGCACTGTGCATGCACCGTCACCCTATCCTTTCCAAATTCCAATACTAGTGCTTCCCTTCTTTGTCACTGTCCAAAATTTGATTTGGTTAGCCTTCCTAGATATCTGTTTTCGTTTCCCACTTCCAATATTTGCCCTTGGCTATCAAATAAATTTTTAAATTTTTAAACAAGGAGTGAAATAATTCAACATTCAAAGGTGAGCATGTTACCGATCAAACTAAGTTTGCAATCAATCAAGCAAACATAGTACTGACCGAAAATGGTGAATTTTCAATCATCTGTTTATGATAATTGGCCTTATTCACTAGAGGGTTCTTTTTTAAGACTATTTTCCATCTTTATTTTAAGAAAAGAATCAACCGAAAAAATACAAGGGAAAGAGAAGAGATGGGGTATCCTATGCCACCACTGATTTCAACGTTTTGGGACAACTCTAATCAGGTCGGAAGACAGATACAGCCCCCACAAATCAACAATTGACCTTTAAAGAATCATATCTTGCAATTAGATTCCCTACTCTTTTCGATTTGCAATCATAATCAATTAAACTATACGAGTTTCTGACGCAATATTTTTCTCGATCTTTGCCAGCAAGCATTGCCAACTAAGAATTCCTATGAAGCGTGATACATAATAATAAACAACTAACAAGTGCAATAATGATAATGATGACGATGATGGTGGTGACTTGGCCAAAGTAATATTGATTGAATCAATTACTTGTCTACATTTGAAGGTGCCAAGTAAGGCTGAACTCTTCAAGAGACGATTACATCATCATTTATGCACAAAGTATGAACATTTTCCCGATCTAATGACTTGGAAAATAGCTCGTTCTTACTAATTAGTCAATTTTACTATGACCAACAGTTGATCCCAAAGAGTGGCTCAAGTGGTGATGAGAGCCTGTTCTAATCCTCTTAGGTGCATTCCCTTCAGGCCATGCTCTATAGTGTTAAAACTTAGGGGCTTACCATAACCTGTGCAGGGAACTTTCAGAGGACAGTGCATCGGTTCCGTGAGATTAGTCTGGCACTAATCCAGACACCCATTGGTTAGCAAGAAAAAACAAAAAGAAAAATGTTAAACTAGTTGTGTTTTTCCTGAGAAAAATCTGAGTGGCAAATGACGGCTAATGTTTATGAGTAACTGGGTCTTGAAGATCATCATAAACAGATTGAAAAACTCCTCTCAATGAAATTAGTACACAAGCAGAGATACATCATCAGTTAAAAAAAGAAAATACTAATACAAAGACCAAGTGTCTGAAATACTCGTAACATACTTCTCTACAACAAACCCCACCCCACCTTTTTTGTTTTTTGTCTGAATTTTTGGAAGCCCTTTAGAATCCTAACCCCATCATAGGAATTGCCCCACCAGCTGCCACAATTTGCTGCTCCAGCTGCATACCAAAGATACTTAATTCTCAGAGAAATATAACAACCCAAATAGTAAATGCGTTTTGCTTGTTTAAGCAAATGAATCAGTGAATGTTTGAGCAAGAAAGAGTAACTTCATTGTGCTCACCCTGAATAGAGTTTCAAGCTTGTTCTTCACAAGGTAGTACTCTTGTTTTACATGTTGAAGACATCTAAGGCACCTGCACACCAACATTCCACTGAGACTCCCAAAAAAGGGGGAAAAAAAAAACTTTTACCTGATTCATCAACTTTCAGATTCACATTCTCATAACCGCAAATGTTTGAGATCAAAATCACTCACGCTTCAACGTTCTGTTCCTCGCAGAAGTTGCGAAAAGCAACACAGGCATTTTTAACTCTTTGTGCACCTATGCTGTTTACCAGAAAATTTTGATCAGAAAACAATGAGCCACCATGATCGACCAGTTTTACACAGATATGAATAGTCTAACTTCTGAGCCTGACCATTGTCTCAAATCAGTATGAGACTAGTTCTCTTGTGATATTTAATCTATCTATGGAGGGTGTCAACAACTAAAAACAAACTGAAAAGGCAACATTATTGTACATGAGTCAGAGTTGCAAAGCAGCAGGATCACTGCAATCCCTATTTCTGAAATAAAACTTTACAGAGAGAAAAAAAGAAAAAAAAAAAAACAAAACTTTTCATTAGCAGAATCTCAAGAAAAAGATGGTAAAGGAAGAAAAAATTATATATACCTGGAGCTGCTACCCTTCAACTGGTGAACATGGGCATCCACTGTTTTGAAGTTAACAATTGGCTGATCCCTACATGATAAAATAAAATTACAAAAAAGAACCAAGAAAACAGAATGGACTTTCATAACTATTCAAAGCATCCAAAAGCAAAACATGACCAGAAAAGCCCAACAGAAAAGTAGTTCACTGAAAAAAAAACACAAAAACGAGAGGGAAAAAGAGTTTTGAAAATAATAAAAAGGAGAGCCTCACAGAGCTAGAGTGAGATCATTCAGAAGCTTTTCAGAATCACCAAAGAATAGTGAAACCACTTCAGAGACAAAATCAGGGTTGCTCTCATCTTGCAGCTGTTGGAGCTGTAGAAACTGACCATCCAGATACCCCTTCTCTCACCAAAACAAAAACCAAAAAAAAAATAAATAAATAATCATAACAAATAACAATAGTAGATCAAAGATACCAAAATCAGCAAAAACAAAGACAAACCCATCAAAGATTTAAACATGTTTTTCAATATTTCCTGTGTTTTACCTCCAAGAACAAAGACTTCGTGTAGTCAACCCACTGTCTCCGCACCTGACCCACCTCCATATTTGTTTTTTTTTTTTCCTTCTTCTCTACACACTTGAGCCTTGAATTGCAGATCTTGAGGAATTATTGCAGAATCAAAAGAGTATAAATGCTTTGAAAGGGACTTTTTTTTTTTTGAAAGGTTTGAAAGGGATTTAATGTACACACCAAAAATCCAAACTTTCTACCTTGCTTTTGGGCTAATCTCTACAACTTGTAGAGCCTAAACCCCCATCACCTTCCTTTCTTGTATCCTTCTCTGGATTTGTGCTCTATCTGGAGTGTTTGCTCACATATTCACAGCCCCACCATTTTGTTGTTCCTTTTCTGAGCTTTTAAGCTCTCTCTCTCTCATACCCTCTTATTTCATGATTTTTTTATTTTTTTTGTCATTGTCATTTGTGTCTCCAATTTTTGGCCACCTCCACTTTTTTTTTTTTTTGGTTCTTGAATGAAAATTAATCATGGGTTCGAGATAGAATTGATTGCATTAATAAATAAATAAAGGAAAGCAAAAGATTCTACCAAGATAATTATAAAGGCAACTGAAGTAAAATTACGGGGCATTTTTTTCTCCTATGTTGTAAAAAGTTCTTCTAGATGAAGATGAAAAGCACAACACAAAAAGGAAAAAAAAAAAACAAAAGAGAAGAAAACATCTTATTCTGAAGGAATTATTTATATCTCCAAATTTAATTTGATATATCATTACATTTTCCCTAAATAAGATGAACTCAAATATCATGCCACGTGGTATAATTCAACTAATTCATTACTTTCACTGAAGCCATCAATACCAAGGCTTGAACGTTTTATTCATACTTGATCTAGTCACAACCATTTAGTAAAAGGTTATTATTATTATCGTTATTATTATTATTATTATTTATTGGGCCCCATCCTTATATGTTTAACTAAATTATCTCAAAATGGATCAATTTTTTTTCTTCTTATCCCCCCTTTAAAAAAAATAGTGTCATTGCATATGACAATACTTTTTCTTTTTTCTTTTTTCTTTTATTAAAGAAAAGATGTCCTGTGTTTTCAACTGTCTTAGGTCTGTTATCTCTCTACATCTACAGTGTTGTAGCTTTTTCAAACATTTTAGGACAACATTTAAAGTCCATGGTCCATTAAACACGGGCTGTTATGGTGTAATTGGGGAACAAGCCTTGTTACGTTAAGCTGGTAATCATCTCCTTTCCCATTTTTTAAGCTTTTATTTTTTTAATCAAATCAACTATTATACTATATTGATCCTGAGTATTTAAAGACCGAAGACTTTTAATTATTTAATGTGAAAATAGTGCGGCTTGAAACAACCAAGTTATGCCATTTAGCAGAAACAAATCCCAACTCGCCAAGTGGTAAAGCATGATTCGCAAGATCACCTGATCTTCAAGCTGTGCCATCCAATTCTTCCACATCCAATTTGATCTCTTCACGTTTTACATCTTAATCTTTTTATTTTGGTTTTATTAATCAATCTCTCTATTTTTGCAGTGTAGACAGAATCTTGATTTGCCACACCAAATCTCACGCCAGCTGTTACTGATTTAATTAATTGACATTAATCAATTATGAAGAGCCGTATTTTTTTTCTTTTAAGGTGAAAGTGGTTTGTGGGACTTGGCCGGTTTTTGGAACTTCTTTCTTCTGGCCAATGTGGACCGAGAATCCCAATCACTTTACATGTATTTAATTTCAATTCTTTTTTCTTTATTTTCTTTATTTCTTTATGACAAAACACAAATGATGAAATGAAGGTGTTGGTGGTGTAGCTAAGCTTTATTTTTTCATTTTTGTTGTGATTAACTGTATATTTATTGAAGAATATAACAAAATGAAGAGTTGGGTAGGAAGATATTCTTGTCAGTTTGATTAGAGGAATATATTCTTTTAAGTTGTATGTGCTCTCACTGCTCATTGATCAATCTAGTGTTGAATGTTGCTAAAGTTCAAGAGTTCTTTAGTTGTAATTACTTCGTATTATGGTGGACAATGGAGAAAAAAGGACAATGATATTAAATGTTATTGATGCCCTAAAATGTTATTCTTTTTGGTATACATTGTGTTGATGGAGGTTTTATCAACAATAAATTTATAAATAATTAAGAGATGTGGCTTGTGTGAATTGAAGTAAATAATCAAAGCAAATAAGGAGAGAGGGATTTATAGTGGTTCAGCCCCGAAAAAGATGAGCCTACGTCCACTGTTTTCTCACTATAATGATGAATACTCAAGGTTACAATACTCAAAAGCTATTGAAGAATACTAAAGAATTAGACTACCCAAAGTTTGGAATACCCTAAGCGTGTATCTGCTCTGACTTCTATTCTCTGTGACTTATTTCTGCCCAGAATTGGTGATGCCTTCTTCGGAACATAGAGCCCCCTTTATATAGATTGTAGTGACCTTATNTATAAACGGGTAACTATACAATTGGGTAACATAAATTAAATAACAATACAATTGGATAACTACTCAAAAAGGATAACTAGTTAATCGCAAATAAGAGTCTTCAGTTTCCCCTTCCTTGTAGGTTTCTTCCACAGCATTTACCTATTTCCCTCTTCTTGTAGGTTTCCTTTATAGTGTTTTTGTGTTTCCCTTTTCCTATAGGTTTCCTGTTTGTTAAGGAAAACTGCACGGAGAAGGTCGCACAAAAACATGCGGAAGAGGTCGCATATAAGTACCACGAAGGAGGTCGTATATATCCTTCTTGGAGGAGGTCGCATATAATTCTTATGCGACCTTAGGATTTTAGACCGCACAACAATTGCCCCCCAGCTCCATTAGTTCTTTAGGACGAAATGGAGCTTCCAATTACCGTGCGACCTTATGACGTCATAAATCTTGTAGTTTGAGTAATCGAAGATCCGTCAAATCTTCTCTCGAGATCACGCGTATCTGTCAGAACGGAACACGTGTAGCTAAAAGCGAAATTCGAGGAAGCCTGATTGATGCCAACCGTCACCGAATCTTTTCAAATTTTAAATAATCATGACTTTTCAGATAGATTTAAATCCCGCGCAATCCTTAGCCTTCAGATTTAAAATTCGAATCCTCTGATCTACGGCTGCGATCTAATAGTGCTTAGGTTATAAATATCAGAAACCAACTGTTCCTATTTCATTTCCATTTCTCTTTTGAAAACTTCAGAAAATCCTCAGAAATCTCAAGAACCCTAGCGCCGTCCTTTCTCCCAGGTCGCTCCAACCACTGCTGCTCCTCCGACGGTTCCGAATTAACTCAACTCCCTCCATTGAAGAAAGGTCAGTATCCTCTTTTCTTTCATTCTTGAAAACTTCAGTCTGGGGATTAAACTTATTTCACCGAAGTGAAATAAGAAATTTGTTTTTATACTCTTTAGTCTGTAGAGTAGAACTGCTAAAAAATGATCCTATCTTCAATCTCTAGGGTCTGATACCCTAATTTATTCTTACTGAACTGACGGTTCATTTACTGATAAACTGCTCGAACACTTCTGATGAACTGCTCGAACACTTCTGATGAACTGCTCGAACATTTTCTGATGAACTCGCAGATAAACCTGTCTGTTTAATGTAACCTTAGGATAAATATCCAGTATAATAGAAATCCTTAATATCTGAATCCCTGTGTATTTCTTTTCAGATGTCTAGTAGTGAGGAACTTTTTAGGGAAGGAAATGCCTTTTCCGGGGAATCTGGCTCAAACTCAAGTGTTAGCACCATTAACCTTGAGGATTATCTTGAGCCTGAACCCGAGATAGAAATAACCGGGGTAAGACAGAGTAGTCCCCGAATAGGCGATCTTCCCCAGGATCAGTGGCCCAAACATATTAGGGATGCTCCGGCATTTTCCTCTGGCTACCCATACGTAGAGGGAAACTGGTCTTGTATAAACGTCCGAACGANGAAGATCCGTCAAATCTTCTCTCGAGATCACGCGTCTGTCAGAACGGAACACGTGTAGCTAAAAGCGAAATTCGAGGAAACCTGATTGATGCCAACCGTCACCGAATTTTTTCAAATTTTAAATAATCCTGACTTTTCGGATAGATTTAAATCTCGCGCAATCCTTAGCCTTCAGATTTAAAATTCGAATCCTCTGATCTACGGCTGCGATTTAATGGTGCTTAGGTTATAAATATCAGAAACCAACTGTTCCTATTTCATTTCCGTCTCTCTTCTGAAAACTTCAGAAAATCCTCAGAAATCTCAAGAACCCTAGCGCCGTCCTTTCTCCCAGGTCGCTCCAACCACTGCTGCTCTTCCGACGGTTCCGAATTAACTCAACTCCCTCCATTGAAGAAAGGTCAGTATCCTCTTTTCTTTCATTCTTGAAAACTTCAGTCTGGGGATTAAACTTATTTCACCGAAGTGAAATAAGAAATTTGTTTTTATACTCTTTAGTCTGTAGAGTAGAACTGCTAAAAAATGATCCTATCTTCAATCTCTAGGGTCTGATACCCTAATTTATTCTTACTGAACTGTCGGTTCATTTACTGATAAACTGCTCGAACACTTCTGATGAACTGCTCGAACATTTTTGATAAACTGCTCGAACATTTTCGTGTAACCCTAGAATAAATTACCAGAATAGTAGAAATCCTCTATCTGAACCCCTGCATATTTCTTTTCAGATGTCTAGTAGTGAAGAACTATTTAGGGAAGGAAACGCCTTTTCTGGGGAATCCGGCTCAAGTGTTAGTACCATTAACCTTGAGGATTACCCCGAGTCCGAACCCGAGATAGAAATAACCAGGGTAAGACAGAGTAGTCCCCGAATAGGCGATCTTCCCCAGGATCAGTGGCCCAAACATATTAGGGATGCTCCGGCATTTTCTTCTGGCTACCCATACGTAGAGGGAAACTGGTCTTCTATAAACGTCCGAACGAGCTGCACGTCGAACAAACTCAGGAAGATTGTGAGCAGCTACAAGATCGCTATCCCCCTGCGTCTTCCAATGGAGTTTAACCGTCCTCACACACCACCTCGCGGACTTGCTTCCTTTTCTGAGGCGGTTCTTAAGTGCGGCGTGCACCTGCCCCTCCATCCGTATATAAAGTCAATAATAGATTACTATGGGGTCGTCCCCTTTCAATTAACCCCTAATACTTATAGGTATATAGTAGGCTTGTACATTTTGTATCATAAATTAGGCTTAGAAACCCCTTCTCCCGAGGAATTCGCTTGGTTCTACCAAGTGAAGTCAAATCCGTCGGACTTCGGCTTCTTCTATGCGAGCAAGTGGTCGAATCAAGCCATAAAAACGATCTACGGGGTTCGCAACAACATGGGAAAATGGAAAAATCTATTTTTCCATTTTGACTATGCAGCCAATGGCTTCTTCCAAAACCCCGGTAGGTAGTCTTCTAACTTGCTGTCCTGTTTGTTTATCTCTTCTTTTTACTGATCGCATTTTCAATGTCATTGCAGACAATAGGGATCGACCAGGGCTTTCCAGTGATCAGCTCGCAAGGGTATGCACAGTCAACGAGCTTCCAGCCGAAGAATTTAACTGGAAGGTTCTGGGCACAACGAAGAACCTGGTTGCTTGTGGCTTGATTCCAAAGGGTGCAGCATTCCCAGATCCCCCAGTCATCTCCTCTAGACCGGCGAGCTCGAAGAAGAAGCCCAAGAAGTCTGACTTGGGTGCCTCATCTTCTAGAATAAGAAAGAGGAAGGCACCGACCACACCACCTCGCTCAGAGCCCTCGTCGCCAGAGACCGAATCACCTCCAGCTCCTCGACCAGCTCCCCAGGAAGAAGGTAATCGCACGCTTATCCTAAGCCTTTATATTTTGTTTCCTCGCTTATTAACACATTCTGTTGTGCAGAGATGG
>JXTB01000002.1:2668668-2687655 GCA_002914805.1 Parasponia andersonii | reverse complement strand
ATACAATTGGGTAACATAAATTAAATAACAATACAATTGGATAACTACTCAAAAAGGATAACTAGTTAATCGCAAATAGGAGTCTTCAGTTTCCCCTTCCTTGTAGGTTTCTTCCACAGCATTTACCTATTTCCCTCTTCTTGTAGGTTTCCTTTATAGTGTTCTTGTGTTTCCCTTTTCCTATAGGTTTCCTGTTTGTTAAGGAAAACTGCACGGAGAATGTCGCACAAAAACCTGCAGAAGAGGTCGCATATAAGCACCACGAAGGAGGTCGTATATACTTCTTGGAGGAGGTCGCATATAATTCTTATGCGACCTTAGGATTTTAGACCGCACAACACATTGTATTTAGAAGCTCAGTATTAATATTGTCGTTTTTCTTTTGTTTTAATTTTTCTGTTTAAGACTTCAAGTACTACTGTACTACTGAAGTCCACAGAAAAGGTATCACCTTAGAAATCTTTACAAGTAGAGCAGATAAAAGACGGATTCTTTTGGGAGAGTAAGGGGACTTCTATTTTGACACTTGGTATATATTTGGGAAAATTTTTTCTTTGGAGAAAGTTACAACTTGGAAAGTAGGTGCTTTCCAACTCTCTCTCTCTCTCTCTCTCTCTATGCAGTTGATTTTATCTATAATGCTCAATTTTGCGTTTCGACCCATTGATTGAATGCACAATGCTGACAAAAGTATTAGTAGGACCTTCAACAAGGACCACAGCTCAGGGCCTCCTTTCCTTTTGATATTGATGGCCATGGGAATCTCCTTACGGTCCTTCTAATGGTGCACAATCATTCATTACTGTCTACTGACTGATAATACATGCATTAAACAAATTGGTAACAATAAAACCAATAATCGGTAACTTGCAGAAAGCCACTAAAGGCTTGAGTATGAATCATATTTGACCGTTTTCCCTACCAAAACTTGTACCTTGAATAATATCGAAATCATTCATTCCCCAATATTGTCCAAAAGATTCAATCCAAAGTTTTAGTCCTCTCTCTCTCGTGGAGTAATTTGGGAATAGTATGTCGTTTGGCTTTTGGCAACAGAATGGTCCAATGCAATGTCTGTCAAGTTAAAAGGATAGACAAAGCATTGCAACCACCCCCAAAAGGTAGATAATCTCTTTGTTAGTAACAAAAATAATGCGGTTCAAAGCGCTAATCACTTTCAATCCCAATTCTATCTTTTGATGCATACCATTTCACAAAACAGTTCATGTCAATAGACAACAGAAATAGAGTTAACAACCAAAATAGGTAGCAGAGACCACCACCCAAAAAAAAAAAAAAAAAAAAGTAGCAGAGACAACCACCAATTACTATCCCTCAAAAAGAAGCAACAGCGCAAGGTTTGCTTTAACTTAGCTGTGTCTGTAAAACTTGTAATGAAATATTCAATTAGAATCCAGTAGAGAATGAACAAAATGAATAGTACTGACCCGAGGAATCCTACAAGTGATGCTTGAAGTGGTAAGATGGAGATTCTAACACACTTTACAACTCCTTCTACAGTATCCAGGGAGCTCTGGAGATCCAACCATGTATTCCTTGTTCTTGGTGCATTCGCCAAGAGCAGCCCATCTCTCACAGTTCTCATTTGAGTCTGTACAGGTCCCACCGGCCGACAAGTCCTTGTCAAATGAGTCTACATGAATCCATTTTGTAGCTGACCATTTCTCACCTTCAATTACCGGGCACCCGGCATGGAGACTTTTTGTGTCGGGAACAGCAGTTGGGAGGAGACTGAAGAAAAGAAGGGCATCCCCTCGGCGTGCTTTGACTGAGTAATGACATAGAGAGAGAGAGAGAATCAGAAGCCATCCACTTGGAGTAGGCCATAGTATAAGTAGATAGAATTGATTACAGATAACTGGAACTTCTTTGATTATAATTACCCGCAACTCCTTTTTGTGCACAATCAGAGAAATCATCATTTGTTGTGGAAGCCTTATGACGTGGATTCTCCTGAGGAAAGATTGAAATGTTACTGAATGCCATAAGTTAAAAGAAGCGATAATGTTGGAAGAGTTCCTTCATAGTTTGTAATTACTTGTTTTGGTCAAACTGTTGAAGTTTCCAAGTAATTCAACGGCAATAAGATAATTGAAATTTGACAAGTTAATGCAATATTATTATTAAGGCCTTAGCTCATCCAAGAGACTTGGTTCAAGACAAGGCTGTGCAGAATGAAAAGAATGCCAATCATGTAACTAGCCCATTTGGTCGCAACCCAAACGGGACAGGGCAAGGGAAATGTCAAGACAAAATTAGAGGAATCCAGGCAACACTCTAAAGACAATTGTGGACACTATCCACCAACAAATATCGTCTGAAGACTGAAGGCAAAATGTAAATCTCCACGGAGGTGAAAACATTTACTTACCTCGGCTTGAGGGAACACTGTTTCACCACCCTTAACAACATCAGTCAGATACATGAGTACAGTTGCTATGCGATGTCCACCCCGAACAATGTTGACTTTGTCAACAAAGTAATCATAGTGGGGTTCGTATTTCTGGCCTTCTTCATATCTCAGTACTTGTATATCTTCACCATTTTCTGAAATTAACAAACACATACATGTAACCAGGGGTTTTCACCACTTTACATTTTAAATAAAAGAGTGAAGACCTCATTATCTAACACCAACATCCTCCTGTGAAAATTTAGCTTATTGTGCAAAGAATCCCAAGTTAATTTGGGATTCTTTACACAGAACACTACTTTGCCCACCCTATAGTTCATAAAGAAAATGCAAAAGGCACTTAGGTGCTTAATGTTGCTCAGTCAAAAATGGCTAAATTGAAAACCTATGGGAATTTCCTAGATTCTTCAAGGATATTCAGCATTGATATCTACTCTAACCTACTTATCATACTGCCAGACTAGCAACATAAACATTACAACCAAATCCTCCACAACCCTTATTTTTCAACTTTTTACCATTCGTCTCAGCCAAATTTAGTTTTCTTCTTGACCCTCATTCGCTACGAAGTCCATAAATACCATTCGTCTCAGTCAAATTTAGTTTTCTTCCTGACCCTCATTCGCTACGAAGTCCATAAATTCAGTTACTGATGAAGACTCCCTTAAAGTATGTTACATTCCAGCTATGAAGGAAATGCTACAAATTCAATTTAAGTGCTCTCCTAGATGCCAATAAAGGAAAAATAATATATAGTTTCGTTTATGGGTTGCAAGAGATAAAATCTGTAGAAAGAAGTCCTCTTTCCCACTTACTTCCCTAAAGGGATAAAACGTCCTAAGTCTCAAAGATCTTTGTTACCCTTGAAGGATCACATAGCATAACTAAGGTCTACTAAATCAAGATCAAAAGTTATAAGGCGAATCAATAGAGTATGCAGATACAGACCGAGATAGTAATGCATAACTTAGATGAGATAACTTGAAAGTAAAACATCCCAAAAGACAGAAAGAAATTAAAATAAAATAAAAACTTGGTTCTGCGGCAACCCCATACCTTTAGGAAGAAATGTCCACGTTGAAATCTTGTCCTCTATACCAGCAACAATAGGATCCTAAAACAATCCATTTCAAAGTGTAACATCAGATATAAGTTACAAAACAAATTGAAAGGTAAACTAATAGCACTATAAAAGAAACAATCACATTTGGGCTGTAGAACACGTCGCGAAAGAACATAGTTATACTTATAAAGAGGCCTAAATTTGAAGTGCTTTCTAAGATAGGCAAAACTCAAAAGCAAATTCTTCGTACAAAATCAAGCACCCACATTCCAACTCACATAACCAAGCTACACTCTCCCACCAATGATCTTTGACTAATGAATACCGTCTAAAAGAAAATTTAAAAGCTCAAAAAGGTACCCAAATAATCAAATCTTAATATAAATCCAAGACCATAGAAACCCAATTAAGAAGCTCGAAAGTTAATTAAGAAACAACAAATAAACAAGTTCAGTTCAGTAATGCAAAGGACCAGTATTTACATAATCCATATGAATCAAGAACAGAAAGAATTGAAGAACCTTAGCCTTAGGGATGAACATGCCAGAGCTAGTACGGACTTCGCTAAGCTTGCTCTTCCCGGAGTCGTTATCGGCGACGGCTGATCTCTTGAGCTCCGATTTGGCCTGTAAACAAAATTCAGATTAAACATTCAAAGCTCAACCACCTTCGAAGATCATTATCAATGGAATAATTGGGTCAACGGGTGCTCACGAGCGAGATCAAATGGTCGCACTCTAAGTCCGTAAGAAATCCTTCGTACACGAAAGCTCTGAAACCGATCAATCGATAATGATGATGATGATCCAAGCGGATCAAAAGAGAAGAAAATCAAAGCTTTAATGGAGAAAAAGTTAGAGAGAGAGAGAGAGAGAGACCTTGGGTTCCATGAAATCTGTTTGACTTTGGCGGGGTTGATGATCGAACTCGCTGAGCCAGCGTATGAACTCGATGATTCATGGAAGAAGATCGAGAGTAGAAAGAGGAATAACTGAAGCCAAATCTTAGTCATTTTCTGGCTCTGAAATCACCTGAGATTGATATGGAGATGGAAATCGAGAGAAAGTTTAAGATATTTTCCCGGAAAATATCCCAATTTTCGTACGAAAGTGACGGATTCTTTGTTTTCTTATAATCGATATAACACCAGCGACGCGACAATTTGTTGTCGTTGACAAAAGTCACTCTTAATAAATAAATATTATCTAATTACATTAAAGCCCCCTTTTTTTATTTATGTGTATTGGTGAGTCAGTGGAGTTAATTGTCATTTCAGTTTCTTCTTTGGTCTTAGATGTTTTATTTCAGTCCATTTTCTTTTCAAACAAAGGCAATATTTAATTTTAGTAAATAGGAGGTGTTTGTTTTGTTATTTTACTCTCTCCTTTTCATCCATGAATCATAGGAATTACTATATATAACTTTGAATAGTAATTAAAAAAAAATAAAAGACATTTCTAAAATTATCAAAATTTGATAAAGAAAATCAGTAAGTAAAACGATCCAAAACTCCAAAACGTTGTGGGGAAAAAATAATCAAGCGTTCTTTGTCACTCCATTGATCTTAGGTACTGTTTGGTCACTGTTAATGGCACAAATGGTCTGAGTTATCCCATTTATAATAATTTGATTTCTATATTGTCTAAATTATAATTTGTTCTCAAATTTTTTGATCAAAATACATGTAAGTAGTACGTCGTGACATCTAAAAGTATATTTGAAAAATAAGTTAGGAATTTCAAGTATAGAAATGAACAATATCAGAAAAATTTTCTATAAATTCGTAATTCTAAAAAATCTAAAAAAATACAAATAATACATTTTTTATTCGTTGTAAATTATTTTGTTCGGTTTATTTTCTTTTAAATACAATTTTAAATGTTATAATTTACTCTTTACGTGTGTTTTTTAATCAGAAATTTAACAATTAATACTATGTTAGAATTTAAACGATTCATATATGTTATTATCGTAATTAAAATTTTAAGTACTAAATTAATACGGATTAAATAGTCCGAGGCAGTTTGTGTCGTAAATCCATTTGGTTATGGTGTTGTAGGTTATAGTATTAAACCGACATTCGTTATGCATAAAAGTTTGTTATACGTGGCTCAAAGCTTGAAAAACAGTAAAGGAAAGTTTATTGAGAGAAAGAGAGATAGAGAGAGGAGTTTCCAAATCAAATATGCATGATTACATTCACAAGCTAATCATACCGTTTCCAAACGTTTTACTCAAGAAAGCTCTTCTCCTCGTAATACTATAGAAAAAGTTTACTATATGTATCAGATGGCTCGGCCTCCAATACTATATATTGATTTTTTTTTTCCTTTAAAAAAAATTAACAAACTTTACAGTAACATATTCCTACCGAAGGAAAGAATTTCTTAAACCAAATTAATAAGCCTACCCTTTTTTCTTAAAACAAATTTAGGTAAATTATGTGAAGTTTTATCACAAATATATGATTAATCATGGCATTATAAATAAAAAGAAATATGCAATTTATATTCAATTATAGACTATGCCCATAATAGAGATGTAAAGTGAGTCAGGTTGGATCGGACTGGCTCACATTTGATAAGTTTATACGAGTTTTGTACCGTGCTTAGGCCCGATTTGCCTAAAATATGGACTGAGCTAGTCCAATCCATATTCTTATTAAGGAGCTCAGCACGACCCATATGGCTTAGCCCACATTTTATACTAGCCTAAGTAGGCCACGCCTAAGTGAATTGTGCCTATGTGGACTGAATATAGGTCGCAATGTGGGCCTAATTTCATTGTTATTTTATGTTTTAAAAAATCAAATATGGGTCTAAAACATATTCATATTCTTTTAAATTTTGAATAAATTAAAAATAAACAAAAATTAGTAAATAAATAATATTAAAAGTATATAAATGAAAATATTTAATTAAATTTTTTTAAAATTTCAATCAAGAAATATATTTAAAATTATATATAAAATGACTAAACATGGGCCAATAAAAATATGGGTCGTGCCATACCGAGCTTGTGGGCCTATGACTAAGGCCTAATTCGACCCTTACTATATATAATGAGCCGGCCTTGGCCCACATTATGTGGGCTTGGGCCAGGCCAGTACTATACTTTTTTTCTTCGGAATATGGACCAACCCATAAAGCCCTACTCCTATTGACACCTCTAGTCCACAATTAAACCTTGAACGAATGTTAAGGCATCCAATACATCCGACTTTATACGTGGGAGATTTTAAGCTAATGGACTTCAAATCCTACAAGAACACGCTACAATACTGGAGTCGCTCTTATAAAAGACTTGGTGACAGGTTATCCACATAGATCAATATTTTTTTATGTTTATTACTCCAAATCTAGAACTAAACTCACGTAGAAAGTTAAACAAAATAATCATAAAGATAGAAATCTACATTCACTTAAGAGAAATTTATATTAAACAAAATGAAAAGAAAATCCTATATGAAAGAAAGAACCTAAGGAAGAGCACCCTCCCTAGTGGAGTATTATCATAAGAGATCAGCATTTGGAGTTATAAAGAGGAATGAGGTTTTCAAAAAAAAAATGCTAAGATTTTTTATAATTGTATTATAATAATAGAGCTCAACTTGCAAAATAATAAACCAAAATTAAATTTTATTATAAATCATCTTCAACCAAAAGATAAACCAAATCGCATCGTGAATACTGACTATATTTGGTAAGAAAGAAAAGTGAAAAGAAAGAAAGAGTTAGAGAGAAAAGTGAAAAGAAAATAGGAAAAAAAAAGTAGGAAGGAGAATGGAAATAAAAGGAAGGGAAAATGAGAGGGGGGAAGAAATAGCGAGACCCATAAAAAATCTCTCGAAAAAAAGGAGCAAAAAAGGATATAAAACTTGTTTCGTTAATGGATGGGGTTGAATTTACTAAAATTTCCTTACAACTAATTTTAAAATAACTATAAAGAAAATAAAATAGTTATTTTAAAACAAACTAGTATTTTTTCCTCTCTACATATTAAACAACTATAGAAGAAAGATATTTTCCTTTTTATGATATATATTTTTCTTTACTTCTATTTTCTTTGGGTTTCTAATACTTTGACCTACAAAAAAAATACAAAAATACGGTGGGTTAGTTTTTTCTAATTTTCGTACTGCTTTGTTTAGAATAATACTAATTTTTTAAAAGTTTTTAGAAAAATACTACTTTTAAAAATAGTTTACTAGTGCTTTAAAACTGGTTACTAATTACCAATTTTTAACTATATTTCAGTTATAAATACTTTTGGTTATTAATTATCAATACTTGAAAACTGGTTATTGGTTACTAGTTACTATTTTAAAAATCAATAATTTTCTAAAAAAATTTTAAAAGTGGCATTTTTTCTAAAAAAAAATGTGTTGCTGAATCTATAAAAAATTGAGGCCCTATAAATTTGCAATTTTTTTTCATAAATGGCTATAAATGGCCAAATTTCTATTTTCTTTACTCTCTACCCCTAATTTTCATACTAATAATAATACTTGGTTTATTATTATTATTATTATTGTTTAATGCATGTTATTTCCTTCCCATAGGAAACCTTGAACAAATAAGTGTATTTATGTGGCTTAATTATAGGTTTATAGTCCACATAGGTGGAAAATATAAACTTTTGGACCTTAAGGTCTTACATAAAGACTAACTTAAATTTTCGAATCAGCTCAAATTTTTTTCCTTTTTATTATTTTTCTTTATAACTTCATGTAAGGTCTTCTTTCCATTTAAGTCAACCTTAAAGAAGGTCACATTTCCAATTTCTCCCCCGATTCCTTAAATTGATTAGGTTTATGTTTTATGAGTTTAAGGGGTAACAATGTGTTTATCTATAAAGTAAAACTTTAATTTTGACTAGATAGTGCACCTAGGATGATGTCAATTTTGGGTGCATTGAGTAGTGTTGCATAAATAGGGTTAGTTTTTTACCCAAAAAAATGATGTCCATATGTGTGTAGATATTACGGTTGGAATTGAGTGTCTGCCTTGATTATATAAATTCTTTTAAATTTATTTTTATATACTAGTAATTTTGTTGAAATTTGATACACATTAGGGTTTATAATATCCAACAGTCATATTATATATGATTTTCCTAGTCATCTCTTTGCCTATTGTTTTCACTTTTCGGAGTCTCTACCTCTCAATCCAACATTTAGTAATATTATATTCATATTATAAGTTTAATACTAATATAACTCTAATGGACTTGAGCTAAAATTATATTTTTCAATATATTTAACTTTAATTTATTTTTTTTGATAATTATTAATGTATTTATACTTCTTAAAGAACTTGAGCTAATATATAATTTTTAATAATGGACTTAAGTTGACCATTCTAATTAGGGACTCTTCCACAATAGGGATTTAGAATGTTGATGGTATAGTAAAATAGTAGCCAAGACTATGATGGTTAAAAAAAATTATAAATAAAAAGTTTCGCTCCGCCTCATCCCATTGACATCTCTAGGACTTGGTGCAATTTTATATAAAAATGTAAATAGAAAGTTCTATTTTATATAAATGAAAAAGTATAAGATTATATATATATATATATATATATATATATATATATAAATGCTAAATACGGTGTTTTTGTTAGGGAAATAACCTCTCTAGTAGATACGCATAATTATGAAAATGATAAATAAACAAAATAAGAAGATGCAATTTACGTGGTTCACTAATTTGACTATGTCCATGGAACTACTGCAGATCTTTCACTATAGGGTGAAAATTTACATTGTGCTTATAATACTCACAACTCAGAACTCTGACCCTAATTAGATTCAAGAATTTTTCTAACAAAAATTCAATCAAAAGCCTTTTCTTAAGCTTTTACTGAAAGCTCTCTTTCTTTTACTCTCAGTTTTAAGATTTTCTCTCTTTTGTTGGGATAAAAAATAGAATTGTGAAGGGGTTTATTTATAGGCTAAAACTTTTCCCTTTCATATGATTGGTAGCCTACAATAATTGCCCATTGTCAACAAAAATGAACTTGGATGATAGGAGCAAAAAATACATGTTATATTTCATTGTCAAAAAATGTGGCTGATCACTATTTTTGATTGCCCATATTCATTGACAATTTGACTACCTATATTCTTTGATAATCTCCTACTTAAAGACTTAATTCAATCAGTCTTCACACATCATGATCAATACAGTAGTCCATCTCTCTTCTTCACGATTGCAGGCCAACTGAAGTTGAACACAACTTCAGTTTATTAATGGTTACTATCTTCGTTAGCATATCTGTAAGATTTTTGCTTCCTGGAATCTTGTCAAGCACTAAGATTCCATCTTCCAAAACTGATCTGATGAAGTGACACCGTACTTATATATGCTTTGTTCTGGCATAAAAAATGGGATTCTTTGCTAAGTGAATTGTACTCTGACTGTCACAATTCAACACACTATTTTATTGCTTATGACCTAGTTCCTCCAAGAAAGATTTTAACCATATTATCTCTTTGCAAGCTTCTGTTACGGCAACGTACTCTGTCCCAGTAGTTGAAAGTATAATAATCTTTTGAAACTTAGAAACCTAACTAACTTTTGTACCTCTAAGAATGTATGCATATCTAGTAGTACTCTTCCTGCCGTCTAAATCACCGGACATATCAGCATCCACATAGCCTTATAAGCCCAAACCTGTCCTTCTAAAACATAGGATTTTTTCTATAGTACTTTTCAAATATCTAAGAATCTACTTTACTGCTTCCCAATGCAATTTACTTGGATTACTCATATATCGGCTTACAACTTCTATTGCATGGGCTATATCTGGTCTAGTACACACCATGGTATATATAAGACTGCCAATAACAGACATATATGGTACCTTTGCCAAGTAGAATTACTCCTTCTTTGTCGAGGGTAACTACTTTTTGGTTAGTTTGAAGTGACTAGCCAAAGGAATACTCACAGGCTTTGCTCTATCCACATTGAATCTGTTAAGTACCTTCTTGATATATTCCTTTTACGATAGTTTCAACCTCTCGTTCACCCTGTCTCTTGAAATCTTTATCCCTAGGATTTGCTTTACTACTCCTAAGTCCTTCATTGAGAATTTCTTTGATAATTCTTTCTTGAGCTTGTCAATTTCCTCCATACAAGTTCCAACAATTAACATATCATCTACATATAGAAGTAAAATGATATAGAAATTGTCAAATCTCTTCACATAACAACAGTGATCTGTCTGGTATCTCAAGTAACCGTTGTTACTCATGAATCTATCAAACTTCATGTACCACTATCTTGGAGCTTGATTTAATCTATACAAGCTCTTCCGAAGTTTGCACACTATTTTCTCTTTTCCTTGTACTTCAAAGCCTTATGGTTGCTTCAAATCAATTTTCTCCTCTGAGTCACCATAGAGAAATGTCACTTTAATATCTAATTATTCTAGATACAGGTTTTCCTTAGCCACTAAGTCGAGCATTGTTCTGATTGTAGTCAGTTTGACCACTAGAGAGAAAATCTCAGTGTAGTCATGCCTTTTTTCTGCTAAAAATCTTTTACAATAAGTCTTGCCTTATACCGCTTGCTACTGTCATATTCTTCCTTTATTCGATAGACCAGCTTATTGTGTAATGTTTTATTTCCTTCTGGTAGTTCAACCAACTCCCATGTTTGATTGGATGACAGTGAATCCATCTCATCTTTTATGGCTAACTCCCACTTGATTGACTTGTCATCCTACACAACTTATTCGTAAGTCTCTAGCTTTCCTCTATTAGTCAACAAAATATAATACATTATAGGGGAATATCTTTGTGGCAGTCGACTGGTTCTGGAGGATTTCCTAAGTTCAATTACAAAATTTTGTGGATCTAGCTTATGAGCTACAACTTTTTGATTTTCTTGGATGTTATTCTTCACTTTATCTGCTAGGATATCGTTCAATGGTACTTCGTCTGTCTTCTTGACTTCAAGATATACATCATTAGCTATGGTGTCTAATTTGTCCTTGTATAATACATCCTCATTAAGGATAACATCTTTGCTCTTGATGATCTTCAGACTTTAGTTATCCCAAACATAATAACCAAACTCATCGTTGCCATAATTGATAAAGTAGTGCTTCTTGGATTTTGAATCAAGCTTACTTTAACAAGCAGGGTCGATATGAATATAGGATAAATAACTAAGAACTTTCATTCTTGAAAGTTTTACCTCTTTACCACTCTAAACCTCTTCTAGCATTTAAAATGAAGAGATGTTGAAGGTCCCCTGTTGATCAGGAATACTGTAGTACTATCTACTTCAGCCAAGAATATTTTCGACAATCCAGCATGTAACCTTATGCACCTAGCATGTTCATTTAAGGTCTTGTTTATCCTTTTAGCTATACTATTCTGTTGTAGTTTTTCTGGAATGGTTTTCTCCATTTTGATCCCATTGAGTGCACAATATCTGTTGGACTCATCATCCTCATATTCTCCTCCATTATCAGATCACAAATACTTTGCTTTCAAATCGGTCTCATTTTCCACCATGGCTCTCTATTTCTTAAAGGTATCGTAGACATCAAATTTATTTTTCAAAGAAAAAAACTTATACTTTTTTGCTCGAATCATCAATAAAAGTGACATAATATCTTGAGCCTCCGATCGATGTTATAGGGGATGGTTCCTATATATCTGTATGGACCAACTCCAACTTTACCGCACGTGATTCTCTTCCGCTTTTTAAAAAGCTCACCCTTTTCTATTTACCAAAGATACAGCTTTCACAAAGACTGTGCTCAACTGACTTCAGCTCTGGTAACTTTCCTTTTAACACCATCACCTTTATTCCCTTCTCGCTTATATGCCCAAGTCTACAATGCTATAGACTTGAATTAACACTGGCATCTATAACTGCTATAGTATCTTTGCAATTGAAAGTCATATAAAGAGTCCTAATTTTGTTTCCTCAAGCAATAACTATGGCTCATTTACTGACCTTCCAGGAGCCATTAGAAAAGGTCACGTTGTATCTATCATCATCAAGCTGTCTCATTGAGATAAGATTCCTTATAAAACCTGGTACATGCCTTACTTTCTGGATTTTTCATGCTGATCCGTTTGACATCTTCAAATGAATATCGCCTATACCAACAATTTCCAATAGTTTTCCATCAGCTAGATACACCTTATCAAAATTTCTAGAAATGTAATACTCGATAATTTCTCGGTGTGTAGTGGTATAAAACAAGGCTCCTGAGTCTAAAACCTAAGAATCAATTGGACCATCAACAGACAATAGTAAAGCTTCTTGTACCTCCTCAGTCACAACATTGGTATTATGTGATTTGTCTTCCTTCTTTGGTGCTCTACAGTTCTTGTTTAAGTGGCTAATCTTGCCACAGTTCTAATACTCTGGTTTTCTTTATGGTTTGGACTTATCTCTACAATTCCTTGATTTGGACTTACTGTGACCTAGGTTAGAATTCATCTAGTTGTTTCTGGCCCTGTTCTCGAGATTTAGGGTAGAACTCAATGATGTTCCTTTACCGGAATCCACTCTTTGCACTTCCTCGGTGAGAACTCGATCTCTGACATCATTGAATTGCAACTTCCCTTTGCTAACAAAATTATTAATCGCCACTCTCATAGGTTTCCAACTATTCAGTAAAGACGCCAAAAGCATAAGAGCACGAAGCTCATCATCGAAATTGATTTCAACAAACGTCAATTGTGAGATGATTGTGTTGAATTCGTTGATGTTTATTACTACTAAAACACATTCTTCCAACTTTGAATTAAACAAATTTTTCATCAAATGAGCTTTGTTGTTTACTAACAGTTTCTAATACATATTTGATGGGATGCTCATCATCTCTACTGTGGTTTTTGCCTCTGTCACATTGTGAGAAATATTCTTTGTTAGCATCATTCGGATTACGCATAACACCTGTCGATCAAGGATTTTCCATTCGTCGTCTTCCATTTTCTCTGGTTTATTTATTTACAATTCACTTAGTAAAAAATAGAGTTGTGAAGGTATAGGCTAAAACCTTCCCCTTCACATGATTGGTAGCCTACAATAATTGCCCATTGTCAACAAAAATAGACTTGGATGATAGGAGCAAAAAACACATGTTATATTTCATTGTCAAAAAATGTGGCTGATCACTATTTTTGATTGCCTATATTCATTGACAATTTGACTACCCACATTCTTTGACAATCTCCTACTTAAAGACCTAATTCAATCAGTTTTCATACTTTATGATCAATGCTGTAGTCCATCTCTCTTCTTCACGATTGCAAGCCAACTGAAGCTGAACACAACTTCAGTATATTAATGGTTACCATCTTCGTTAGCATATCTATAGGATTTTTGCTTCCCGGAATCTTGTCAAGCACTAAGATTCCATCTTCGAAAACTGATCTGATGAAGTGATACCTTACTTGTATATGCTTTGTTCTGGCATAAAAACCGAGATTCTTTGCTAAGTGAATTGTACTCTGACTGTCACAATTTAACACACTATTTTCTTGCTTGTGGCCCAGTTCCTCTAAGAAAGATTTTAATCATATCATCTTTTTGCAAGCTTCTGTTACGGTAATATACTCTGTCCCAGTAGTTGAAAGTACAATAATCTTTTGCAACTTAGAAACCCAATTAACTATTGTACATATAAGAATGTATACATATCTAGTAATACTCTTTCTGCCGTCTAAATCACCGGCCATATCTGCATCCATATAACCTTATAAGCCTAAACCCGTCCTTCTAAAACATAGGGCTTTGTCTGGAGTACTTCTCAAATATCTAAGAATCTAATTTACTGCTTCCCAATACTATTTACTTGGATTACTCATATATCAGCTTACAACTCCCACTGCATGGGATATTTCTAGTCTAGTACACAACATGGTATACATAAGACTGCTAATAACAGACATATATGGTACCTTTGCCATGTAGATCTGCTCCTCCTTTGTTGAGGGTAACTACTCTTTAGTTCGTTTGAAGTGACTAATCAAAAGAGTACTCATAGTCTTTGCTTTATCCACATTGAATCTGTTAAGTACCTTCTTGATATATTCCTCTTACGATAGTTTCAACCTTCCGTTCACCTTGTCTCTTGAAATCCTCATCCCAAGGATTTGCTTTGCTACTCCTAAGTCCTTTACTGAGAATTTCTTTGATAATTCTTTCTTGAGCTTGTCAATTTCCTCCATGCAAGCTCCAACGATTAACATATCATCTACATATAGAAGTAGAATGATGTAGAAATTGTCAAATCTCTTCACATAATAACATTGATCTGTCTTGCACCTCAAGTAACCGTTGTTACTCATGAATCTATCAAACTTCTTTTACCACTATCTTGGAGCTTGATTTAATCCATACAAGCTCTTCTGAAGTTTGCACACTAATTTCTCCTTTCCTTGTACTTCAAAGCCTTACGGTTGCTTCATATAAATTTCTTCCTCTCAGTCACCATAGAGAAATGTCGTTTTGACATCTAATTACTCTAGATACAGGTTTTCCTTAGCCATCAACTCGAGCATTGTTCTGATTGTAGTCAATTTGACCACTAGAAAGAAAATCTCGGTGTAGTCAATACATTCTTTCTGCTAAAAATCTTTTACAATAAGTCTTACCTTGTACCGCTTGCTACCGTCATATTCTTCCTTTATTCAATAGACCAACTTATTGTTTAATGTCTTATTTCCTTCTGGTAGTTCAGCCAACTCTAATGTTTAATTGGACGACAGTGAATCCATCTCATCTTTCATGGCTAACTCCCACTTGATTGACTTGTCATCTTACACAACTTATTCATAAGTCTCTAGCATTCCTCTATTAGTCAACAAAATATAATACAGTGTAGGGGAATATCTTTGTGGCGGTCGGGTGGTTCTGGAAGATTTCCTAAGTTTAATTACAAAATTTTGTAGATCTAGCTTATGAGCTACAACTTTTTGATTTTCTTGGACGTTATTCTTCACTTTATCTACTAGGATGTCGTTCAATGGTACTTCATCTATCTTCTTGACTTTAGGATATATATCATTAGCTATGGTGCCTAATTTATCCTTGTATAATACATCCTCATTAAAGATAATATCTTTGTTCTTGATGATCTTAAGACTTTAGTTATCCCAAACACGATAACCAAACTCATCGTTGCCATAATTGACAAAGTATTACTTCTTGGATTTTGGATCAAGCTTACTTTGACTAACATGGTCGATATGAATATAGGATAAATAACTGAAAACATTCAAGAATGAAAGTTTTACCTCTTTACCGCTCTAAACCTCTTCTGGTATTTAAAATCAAGAGATGTTTAGGGTCCCCTGCTGATCAGGAATACTGTAGTACTATCTGCTTTAGCCAAGAATATTTTTGACAATCCAGCATGTAACCTTATGCTCCTAGCATGTTCATTTAAGGTATTGTTCATCTTTTTAGCTATACTATTCTGTTGTAGTTTTTCTGGAATGGTTTTCTCCATCTTGATCTCATTGAGTGCACAATATCTGTTGGACTCATCATCCTCATATTCTCCTCCATTATTTGATCACAAATACTTTGCTTTCAAATCGGTCTTATTTTCCACCATGGCTCTCTATTTCTTAAAGGTATTGTAGACATCAGATTTATTTTTCAAAGAAAAAAACTTATACTTTTCTGCTCGAATTATCAATAAAAGTGACATATTATCCCGAGGCTCCGAGCGATGTTATAGGGGATGGTTCCCATATATCTGTATGGACCAACTCTAACTTTACCGCACATGATTCTCTTCCGCTTTTTAAAAAGCTCACCCTTTTCTATTTACCAAAGATACAGCTTTCACAAAGATTGTTCTCAACTGACTTTAGTTCTGGTAACTTTCCTTTTAACACCATCACCTTCATTCCCTTCTCGCTTATATGCCCAAGCCACAATGCCACAGACTTGAATTAATACCGGCATCTATAGCTGCTACAGTATCTTTGCAATTGAAAGTCATATAAAGAGTCCTAATTTTGTTTCCTCGAGCAACAACTATGGCTCATTTACTAACCTTCCAGGAGCCATTAGAAAAGGTCACGTTGTATCTATCATCATCAAGCTGTCTCATTGAGATAAGATTCCTTATAAAGCCTAGTACATGCCTTACTTTCTGGATTTTTCACGCTGATCCGTTTGACATCTTCAAATGAATATCGCCTATACAAATAATTTCCAATGGTTTTCCATCAGCTAGATACACCTTATCAAAATTACTAGAAATGTAATACTTGATAATTTCTCGGTGTGTTGTGGTATAAAACAAGGCTCTTGAGTCTAAAACCTAAGAATTAATTGGACCATCAACAGACAATAATAAAGCTTCTTGTACCTCCTCAGTCACAATATTGGTATTATGTGATTTGTCTTCTTTCTTTGGGGCTCTACAGGTTTTCTTTAAGTGGCTAATCTTGCCACAGTTCTAATACTCTAGTTTTCTTTATGGTTTGGACTTATCTCTACCATTCCTTGATTTGGACTTATTGTGACCTAGGTTAGAATTCATCTAGTTGTTTCTGGCCTTGTTATCGAGATTTAGGGTAGAACTCAATGATGTTCCTTTACTGGAATCCACTCTTTGTACTTCCTCGGCGAGAACTCGATCTCTGACATCATTGAATTGTAACTTCCCTTTGCCAACAAAATTACTAATCACCACTCTCATAGATTTCTGACTATTCAGTAAAGACGCCAAACGCATAAGAGCACAAAGCTTAACATCAAAATTGATTTCAATAGACGTTAATTGTGAGATGATTATGTTGAATTCATTGATGTGTATTACTACTAAAGCACATTCTTCCAACTTTAAATTAAACAAATTTTTCATGAAATGAGCTTTGTTGTTTACTAATAGTTTCGAATACATATTTGACGGGATGCTCATCATCTCCACTGTGATTTTTGCCTCTGTCACATTGTGAGAAATATTCATTGTTAGCATCTATCGGATTACGTATAATACTTGTCGATCAAGGACTTTCCATTCGTCATCCTCTATTTTCTCTGGTTTCACCCCTGATAGAGGTTGATGTAATTTCTTAATATGCAGATAATCTCTAATCTACAATCTTTAGATTGAGAAATCTGAACCGTCAAATTTATTGATACCGAGTCCCGATCCATCTTCTCCAACCATCGCTTCTTACTGTTGACTTTTTGTATAAGTGAATAATATCGTATATATGGATAGTTCCATGCATATGAACAATACTCAGCCTGACACTTTGGTACCAGCTGTTAGGGAAATAATCTCCTTAGTAGGTATGCGTAATTACGAAAGCGATAAATAAAGCAGAATAAGAAGACACAATTTACGTGGTTTACTAATTTGGTTACGTCTATGGAACTATTACAAATCTTTCATTATAGGGAGAAAATTTACACTGTGTTTATAACACTCACAACTCACAACTTTGACCCTAATTTTACACCTAAAAACTTTTCTCACAAAATTTTTCTTAAAAGCTTTTCTTAAGCTTTTACTAAAAGCTCTTTTTCTTTCACTCTCAGTTTTGAGATTTTCTCTCTTTTGTTGGGATAAAAAATGGAACTGTGAAGGGATTTATTTATAGGCAAAATTTTTTTCCCTTCACATAGTTAGTAGCCTCCAATGGTTACTCATTGTCAATAAAAATAGATTTAGATGGTAAGAGCAAAAAATACATATTATATTTTAATGTCAAAAAATATGGCCGATCATTATTTTTGACTGTCAATATTCTTTGATAATTTGACTACTCATGTTCTTTGTGTTTTTGTTTTTTGGATTTTAATATATTATCCATATATATATATATAGATAAATCACAAAAATTTGCATTGTTTTATCCTCGGTTAGGACAATAAGAAGAAAAACTGATTGAAATTAAGAAATGACAGAAATAGATAACAGACGGATAACGAATTACACATGAAAAATTAATCGTTGTAAATAGTATAATATCTAAGTTGGATTGTAGAATTGTTCCTAAAAGTAGACGAAATCCGCAAAAATTCATGCACTCCCTCCTATCTTTTAACATACAAAATTTTAAAGCTCAAATAATTAATGATATAATGGTTCTTGTAAATGGCAGATAAGTATTTATTAGACCTACCAACAATAAAGCCTGAGATAAGAAAATATCTTCAAAATAAATTGATAAACAAAATAGGCAGGATTACTGTACTATGTTAAATAAATTCGGGGTAAAAAAAAAAAGTCTCAGCATTACATGCCATTTATCTTAATTTTACGACAAACATACAGTCGACTGCCATTATTTTAGGATAAAAATCTAGATAAATTGAATTTAATTTCCCTCTGATCTATTTCATTCATTCATGCCAAATTTTTAAAAAAAAATTTTGAGGGAACAAATTTTCAAAATTTTAATCTAACTTTTAATAAAGTGTAAGAATTAAAAAAAAAAAAAAAGATACCATAGTAGGGAGTCCTAAGCTATATTGCCCTATTAAATG
>JXTB01000002.1:2646675-2667576 GCA_002914805.1 Parasponia andersonii | reverse complement strand
TATAAAAAAATATGTAAGAAAAATTTTTATTAGTAAAAAATGATACCTATATATAAATAAAAATAAAAGAAAAAATTCATACTAAATTGACAACCTATATATATATAAATACTAATATATAAATTAGCAACCATATATATTAATATTGCTAATTATTCTATCTCCTATCATGTCATTTTGGTACCACTGCTTTATTTGTCACACGTTGAATGTCATTCAACTTATACATGATGAGTTTTTAGCTACTAATTAAACAGTCATAGCCTAATTTGCCACATTAAAGAAGAGGCCTAAATAAATTAAAAAAAATGGTGGTCCTGAAAAAATTATAAATAAATGAGATCCCTGTCACTATCCATTTATATATTAACCAATCTCATCTCATTGTGTCCACACAAATTCCATTAAATCCATTAAATTAAAGAAGATGGCCTAAACAGCACAGACGCGTTCATTGCTAGTAGCCCTTGTCATATTCTATTGCAAAAGCAAAATGATTTTCTTTCTCATAAATCGATGGGAAGAGCTAAAATTTTGCCTACCTATTCTTTAAACCTTGCCTAATAATATGTTAAATATAAATTATGATACCAAGCAAATTGGACCCCGTTGAAGATAAAAGTTTTCCACTTGGGTAAATGCAATGGAACTTGCAAAATGCATTCGATCTTCCTGAAGAACAACCTTTGAGACACTTTTGCTCCATAAAACTTAAGCCTATACAAGCATGTTATGTTAGGACTCTTGATCTTTAGTACCCTGAATTTTGATTACGAGGTTCCTTCCTGGTTATGTTTCTCTTGATACTTCTTCCACTTTTGTAGTGTTTGCCAGTTTCTGAACTTTTGGTCCATCAATGAATCGAATTCATGGAAGGATTAGATCACCAAACTTCTATGGATTTTTAGTGTTTTGGGACTTTTATCACCATGAACATACTTAAAGATCATTGGAAAGGCCTAAAATAGTCTCCATATGTCGATCGAGATCATTCAAATACTTAGTTGAGTTGTACTCTTCTGCATCGAAAAGCTCCTCTGAATATGTCCTCCGGAGTTTAGACTTCTGGCGTTGTTTTACTACCTCCAGACTACCTTCATCACCTTTTAGTATTTGGACAACCTGCGATGAAACATTACTCCAAAATCAGTCACTGTTTTAGTGACTTTAGAATGCTAAAAACACAAGGTTAAATTATGTTATCTTATGCAAAGTCCAAACCTTCTTTATTTTGTTACCATTCTCAGATGAAAGATGTACCTGGCTCATTTGGGGTCGGTTGACAGAAGACTGATGAATACACATTGAAGCTGTCAAGACTACGCGGCTCATCTGTTCGACATCATAGGCATCATCGAGGCATGGATCTAAAAGCTCCTTGAAACTAGTCTTGGAGAGTAAAGGCTTTGCCTGGAACAAATTGTTTAATAAATATTGAATTCAGAAAGAAGACACAATGAAAATAGTTGCATAGAGAAGTTTGCATACCCACATAACTAGACTTTTCTGTGAGCAATCTAAAGCTTGACGGCCAGTTATGAGTTCTAAGAGTAGTACACCAAAAGCATAGACGTCGGTTTTCTCATCTACTATACCGTGCATGAAGAATTCAGGAGGAAGGTAACTGTTCATGATTTGGAAAGAAAGATGGCAAGTTTAAGATTAAACAAGAAAGCAAAGTAACAAAGGGAAAAAATGAAAGTCTCTTGAAGTCTTGAATTACTAACCCAAATGTGCCTTCAATTTTCGAAACAGTATGGTGAGTCCACTGATCTGGTAGCCATTTTGCAAGGCCAAAATCAGATATCTGAATCCAAATGAAATTTACTCATAAGACACTCGAGAGCTGACCAATTTAGAAGTTCATTCTTTTTCTTTTATTTTACTACTTTTGTAGGTGGAAACAAAAGGCAAGTGTTAGGTCAATGATCAAGCTTCAATAGGCATATAAAAACTGTTAGTCTGAGGATTTCACTGTTCTATTGTATCCAGATCTACTAGGGTACCTGAGGTTCAAAATCCTCTGAAAGCAAAATGTTAGAAGCCTTAATATCTTTGTGAATGATTCTCCTTTGGCAACCTTCATGAAGATACAGAAGGCCCTCAGCGGTCCCTAAGATGATTTTGTACCTGATTCCCCAGTCCAGTTTCTCCCTTGGGCCTGATTATATTAACAAATTCACTAAAAAAATTTGTATGAATTTGAAATAGAAAAGCTTTATGGTGAAGAGCAAACCATAAAGAATAGATGAAAGAGCCCCATGTGGAGATAGATCAAGAACAAGGTGCATTCCTCCTTCAACCCCATACCCAATAAGTTTGGCTATATTGGGATGGTCAACATGAACTATAATCCCAAGTTCAGACAAGAAATCTGCTGTCATTTCTTCTTGGCTTCCTCTTGTCAGACGTTTAACGGCAACGAGCTCTCCATGTTCCAATTCCCCCTTGTAAACTTCAGCATAGCCTCCCTCACCAATCAAACTCTCTTCACAAATAGACAAAAGGTTAAAACATAAAATCTCTGGACAAACAATTCTATCTTTTAATTGCAAAATGAGAACTTGATTGAGTGATATACTCCACATTATGAAGAGAGGTACAGGACAGACCTTGGCTGAAGTTGTTGGTTGCAACTTGGAGGTCGGATAGTGTAAAGTTCTTCCATGAAGACTTAAAGCAGCTAAGTTCAGCATCTAAAGAAGAATTGGTAGGAGGAGGATTCAATGGTGGGACCATATCCTCTCTAATTCTTTTACTCTTTCTTCTAGTGAATTTTGAAACACCCTTTAGAGGAGGGAAGGTTTGGAACCGCATTTGAGGTCCTTTCTTAAGTATACTGAAGAAACCACGCCAATGAGTGGTGGTAGCTCTCTCATCTGAGTCCGAAGTGCTGGCTTTCGAAGAAGCTCCTTCGGAATCCAAGCTTCTTGGGCAGTCCTCAGGACCTCTTAATGGACAAGAAACATAGATGTCCTCTTTTTCTGCAGCCTCCTCGAACTCTAACGATCTTAAGTCTAACGTACATGGTAGAACCCAAAAAATGCCAAGTGTCAATACCCTTATGCTAGAAACTGAAGAAAAAGCTAATCAAAGTAAAAAAAAAAAAAAAACGCCTAAATTACCGTGACTTGAAAAGGAGTTAGAGAAGACAGATCGTTGAGTCCTACTGCTGGAAGCATCTTCTCCTTCGTGCTTCGCTTTGGCGATGTCGCGGGAGCCATTGCTGCCCATGAAAAATCTCCAGTGTCAACAAAAGAAACAGAAAATATGACGAGAGACGAAAGAGCATAGGAGCCTAAAAGCAAATTCAAACAAGTTTTGGCAGTTAGTTGAAGCAATGAAGCAAGAGAGAGAAGGAATATATAGGAGCAAATGGCCAAAAAGATATCAGAAGAAATATCAAATATCTCACAATAGCACCAGAAGAAACCATTGAAACATCATCTATAGCAACAAAATGTGGCAAAATTCAAATACAAAACAAAGAAATACCCCCCACCAATGAAAGAGACGCCATGTGAAAATGCATGTTTGTTATATTCCTTAAGCTCAAATGAAAAAACTCAAGTGGTGAAACAACAATTTTGCATGGCATTTTTAGTCTAAGATACAATGACATAAACATTAAATTTAGCATGAATTTAGAGAGAGAGAGAGAGAGGGCTTGAACATAACTGAACAGAGAAACGGAATCCGCCAAAAGCAGAAGCAAAGAGCTGAAACGGATTCATCCATTAAAAAAGGAGATGAAAAGGAGGTGAAAATATCATTACCCTGAAGAAGAAGACGAATATTGTTGAGGGACATCTTCCATGGATTGCGAAAGTTGGCCAAACCAGATAGGCCTCAAATCCAAAAGGGTATTCAAGGAAATTACAATAACAAAAATTTCACAGGCAAATCGACTGATCACAAGAAGAGACCAAAGCCAGCGGCTGAGATGATTCCTCTGTTTTTCCTCTCTCTCTAATCATCCAATCTTTTTCTCACAATGCACCGAGTTATCATGCTTTAAAATCGGTTTTTAATTTTTATTTTTAATCCAAGCTGTTATTATTTTTTTTCTTAAATAAACTACTTTGTGGAATCATTTGTAAGAAGAAGTATATATTTAGCACCATGTTTAAGGGAGGTATGTATGTTCTGTCTCGATTGGCTTGCAAGAAAGCACGTAGTGATGATGGAGCTATTTTCCTCCCAAAGTGCATATATATAACTTCTTTTTATCTGGGTGGTTGACACGTGGAATTAACGGCCAACGGTTTGAAACCAGATGCTCAACTTCATGTTTTTGATATTCTTCCAGCAATAATTGTTTTGTGCAAGATAATAATGAAAATGGAGGGTCACTACTCACTCGGAATCTTGAAAGTTTATTTATTTATTTATTTTTCATATGGAAGAACTTCATCGGACGGCTAGATATATTTTAACAATGGGTCCCACAGGAAATACTAATTTTGTCTCACTAGGAGGGACTCTATAGCAAAGCCAAAGGACTTCGAAGTAAGAAGTTTCTGTATTAGAAGCCCTTTTTTTCTGTTGTGATAAAAGACAAGGAAAGAAAAGAAAGAAGTCGCAATTATTTAAACCTGCAACATCAAATGAAGCATTAACTCGGAATTTTTTCAGAACAAGTTAGCATTGACAAAATATTTATTAGCTCCAAGATGGAGGGAGTCATCGGTTTAAAGAATGATTTCATTACAACTTTATTTCACATAAAATTATTGTAAAGGATACCGAGGTTGGAAAAACAATTTACAAACTTTGGTTGTGGTCCAGCTAAGACATTTCAATGGATGTTGCGACTTATCAATCCCTCAAATATAGCATACAGGTCCTTGTTTTCTGGACCAAAAATCTCATCAGCCTTTTGTAGAGTCTCCTGGAACGTTTTGTAGAAAAAAAGAATAGTGAGGATAAGAAGCACTCAAGGGTACTTAAACCCACAGAGAGAGAGAGAGAGAGAGAGAGAGAGAGAGAGAGAGAGAGAGAGAGACCTCTTTTGTCCGCTTGTGGGCATTCAGTTCTTTCACATTTGCAAGGAATGCCCCAAACTGCTCATAAGACAAACGGCTCCTGCAACAAAAGAAGGAACCACCAAAGAAAATAGGCACTTGATTAGCGTAGAACCTTACCGAAACTTGTGGAGCATATAAACTCAAACAAAATATCAGATTCAGGTACATAATACAAGTGAACTTCGAGATTATTGCTTTCTAGGGGATAGATCGATAAGGGAACTGCAATTAAATTGGCATAGACTGGTATAGTTGTTCTGTTGTGATATCATACTGCGGCGCATAATTTTTTTCCCCTCTTCTTAAAAATGGTTTTTTCTACCAAAGTTGTATCCTAACTCAATCGGTGTCTATTTACCTCACTTGACGAAAAAATTCCTTCCCATCAACCCGAGTTCTTGCTGAAACAATTGAACAAGATGATTAATGTCAAACATAGAAAAGCTTATCCACAAAAATTATGTCCTAACTACTCACAAAACATACATCAATACAAGAAGCTCCATTCAACAAAGTAGCCAGGAGCTACCAGATCCTTTCCCTTAAAAGTCGTCAAAATGATTATGTTTTATGTGAAGAAGGTCTTCAAACTGACCAGTTTGAGATGCTGGATCGGCTCCATAGTGACCTGAGGCCCCAGAACCAAATACTGAAGACCTATCACCAAATGAAAATGACATCGCATGTCGCCTCGGGGACACAGGTTTAGACGTTCTTGTTGGAGACACTGATGCAGAGACACTCGGAGGCGATCCAGGAGGCGTCAATCGAGGTGTACTAGTTTGTGAGGCCAACAGAAGACCAGGTGATACACGAGGTCTTGAGACTGCCATTGTAATAATGAAGAGCAAGTTTAGTTAAAAGCTACTCAGTCAGCTCAGAGTTTTGCATCCTTTTATCATAAAATGATCTCCTTTCACTGCCTGATAGTTGACCAAATAACTTTCAAACTATGCATTAAACTATACAATGCATAGTCAAACATTTTAACAGTTCATACCGTCAGTCTCACGATCCTCTGCAACTGAATTTCCCACTTCAGAGAACTGGCTCTGCATCGAAGAGGTTCTAGAGATGGCAAATGAGGCATCATCTTCTGAAGCAAAGTGGACAAGAAAAGTGAATGTTAGTTGCCTCAATGCGCGTATGCAAAACTTTAAACCAAACTTTTCAGTCCCACACACGCTAGGATACAGCGTAACGTATTTAAGTAGAGAAAACAGAAACAAATTCAATTCCTTATATCAAGACAGAAGCATCTTCTTTTCTCTTTTTTCGTTTTTTTTTTTTTTTGGGTGGAACTAAAATGTAGCTTATGCCAAAGCATATTCAAATTGTCAGTAATACTTTTTAAAAAGATTAACAAGCTTATGCATTCATATTCATCTATTGGTCCAAACTGCCTCATTTTAATTATCTTTGCCACATTTGACAAATTATGAATAGAATCCAAAAAATTAGGACAAAACAGAGAAAGCCCATTTAAGTAATTAGCATAAAGAACCTCCAATATGTGAGGAAGAAGACAAACTGGGCTGGTTTTGTATCTTAGCCACAATCTCTGGAGCTCCACCCTGTTGTTTAAAAAAAAAAAAAAGGAACAAAACCCAATTCATTATATACCCAAAACCCAATTCAAATTCGCATTAAAAATCATAATTTCCAAAAAAAAAAAAAATTTCTTACAGGACTGTCTTCATCTTCTTGGAGTGATCGCATAAGCGTCTTTCTAAACACCTCCAACTATCATAATCATTAAATATAAATAAATAGATAAAAATAAAATAAAATACAAGGGTAAGAATAATACGCAGTCTCTCCATTATTATTATTGTTTTATATTTAAATTTTTTAAAAAAATGAAAATTAAGGCACCTTGGATACATCTTTGTTGAGCTTCTTAACGGTGTTGCTCAGAATCGTGTTCTCCTTCACCAAACTCTCCTAAAATTTCATAAGAAAAATAAAATAAATTAAAAGGATTGGTGGCAATTCGGGTCGGGTCATGGAAAACTGAGTCGGACCTTCTCTAGTTCGGCGGCGGCGAGTTTATCGGCGGTTTCGGAGAGGGAGGCGTCGAGGGTCTCAATCTGCGACTGGAGTTCGGCGATGAGTTCATCCTTCTCGTCGAGCTTGGCACGTAAATGGGAGGACTCAGATTCGAGGGAGGAGACACGTGTCGAGAGGGCAATGGAGGTGATCTTGCGGGCCACGTCGAGTTGCTCGAAAGGATCAGACGGTAGTACTTGCAACACTTCCTCGGGAAGGTCGAAGCTCGACTCACCCGATTCCTTCGCCAACATCTCTCTACTACTTTTCTTTAATTCTCTCACTTTTTAGGTTTTTTCCAAAACCTTTTCTTTTATCCAATTTTTTCTTTTTTAAAATTTATTTATTTGTTTTGAGTTTTGAACTTATTATTGGGTATTTTTTATTTAGAAGCAGCAGCAGCAGCAGCAGCAGCAGCAGCAGCAGTAGTAGGTTAGTAAGTAGTGTATATCAAATTGGAATTTTATACTTTTATAAAGGTTCATATAAATATTTATTCTATAAATAGACTTTTTTGTTTTTTTTTTTTAAAAAAAAAAAAACTGGAGGAATAAAAGGGGACAAATGGTGGGGAAGAGGATTGGCATTGGATAGATATAGATTTGGCATGGAATTGAAGTGAGTGTTGCACACCACTTCATGTTTTTTTGGGAAAGAACATGTGGTTGATAAAAGCAGTAAGAAGGTACCTGAATGGATAGGAGGGAGTAGCTTGAGTTGAGAAGAGACAAACATTTAATAGGCTGTGGAGAAAGGCTTTCGTTAGGGGCCACGATTGAGCTATATATTTGTAATGGGCCGATCTTTTAACCTATTGGCCCTCACGGTCACATTGGTTTGTTGGGACTAATTTGGGCATTGTTCGAGAATAAATTAGATCTACATCACTTTTATTTCTTTATTAATTAAATCTATCACTATACTATTTTTTTAAAATGATTTCTTAATGAATTTTTGACGAATTATTGAACGATTTTTTATGTCGGCGGCAATTTTGACGGATTATTAATAAATTTTTGACGAATTCTTGACGATCTTGACGGATTCTTGATGGATTTTTGGCAATCTTGATAGATTATTGATGGATTCTTGACGTTCATAGTGATCTTAATGGATTCTTGGCACACTCTCGATGAATTCTTGATTAATTTCCTCCTAAAAGTGATAGAATCTAATGGTGGTGGTAAATTTAGTTAAATATTTGAAAAAACTGATAATTGCCTACTTAACCCCTCGAAGGGAAAAGGATATGGGCTTTTTAGCCAAATGGCAGAAGTTTGAATTATAATTTGCAAAAATGGCCATTTCTCAAATATTTTCAAAAAAGAGCTAAATTTTGAAATTATTTAAAAAGTAACCATTTTCATATTTAGTATATCAAAATATACTCATCCATTTTTAAAAAATTGATTTACTTTATAAAAATTTGATTTATTTTGTAAAAAATAGATCAACTGAAAAACGGCTATATATCAAAATAAAATTATAAAACGGTCATTTATTAAATTGATCTTAAAAATAATTATTAAAGGCAATTTCTTATAAATACTCAAAGGTTATAAAAGGCAATTTCTTATAAATACTCAAAGGTCATGCGTAGGACTAATTTGGGCCAAAATTATATTTTGTGCATTTAAAAAAAAAAAGATATATTTAGGAGTTAATAACGCTTTAACCTAGTTACGTGTCTTGGTTACTGTTACGTGTTGGCTGTCCATGGGGTATCAACGGACGAGATTTGGCCTACCACGCTTGGTTGGTTTGTGAAGTTTCCAACCATACCTAAGGTTTCATTGCTGTTGTTGATCGGTCTTGCTATATGGTGGCTGTGTTTCGTTTCTTTCGTCATTAACGTAAAACCAGTATATATATTAATCTTAGTTGATATGATTACATTTTTACGTTTTATTTTAGTTTTTAATACTCTTTTTGTTTTTGGTTACAGCTTTGTCTTATGGGTGTAGGAGATTATGTAATATTTTGGGTAATGTTATTAATCCATTATATATGTTATCGTACTTGATATGATTACATTGTTATACATTATTTTAGTTTTTAATACTCTTTTTTGTTTTTGGTTGCAGCCTTGTCTAATGGATGTAGGATGTTATCTAATATTTTGGGTAATGTTATTCTAACCTTGGCTTATCTAATTAATTTAGCATTTCGTTATGGATGTGGATGACTCCCCAGTATCCATCTTTTTTCAAACTATTTTGCTGTGGATGTCGATGACTGTGGTATTCACCTATATTAACTATTCTGTTTTGTTATGGATGTAGATGACTGTGATGACTGTAGTATTCAACTATATTAACTATTCTATTTTGTTATAGACATAGATGTAGTGGATGTCTCTAGTATTTATCCATGTCAACTATTTTGTTATGGACGTGCATGGATGACCAAATAGTGTATTTAGTTATGTGGAATGGTTGCTAGTATTTCCATGAGTTGGGTTTTATATACTTCTTCAGATTTTTTTTTTTTCCTTCCAAAATAAAGCAGTGTTATACATTTTTTTTATCTAATATATATAATAATAGTTATCCAGAGGATTTAATTTAAATGCCATCAATGTGTGAAAAAAATTATGGTAATACTCACTCCAATGGGAAGAAAACTGTCCCATTTTCAACTAACAAAATTTCTTCTTTCATTATTTTTCTCCAAGGGAAAATTGCCTCTTATATTTTGCTAGAATTGACCTAAACAAAATAAAGTACGGTTTTATTAAAAAAAGAACTATAACTTAAATTTTTGATAAACATTAAAACAGAAAAAACTGTCTCTAATAAGACTATTTCAAAGTAAGACTTGGTGCTGGCTTTGCTCCTTCAAAATAAGGTGGGCTATTCCAATGTGTTTAGTGATATTGCACTCCTATTCCAGCATATTTTCATTGTGATACAATTCCGTTGCATGTGCTCCAATTCATGTTTGTGCTTACTTGTATGCCGAAACTTTAAAGTTAATAAAGGACTCTTATTCAAGGTCTAAAATTCGGACTCGAAGCTTGCTATTAGAGATTCAATCTGGAATCTCTCGATCCTAATGCGAAAAACACACCACTAGACCGAAAGTCTGATTTTAGTTACAGTTGTTGTTTTTTTATTTTGACTTTGAAATATTGGTCGATTGAAAGAGTTCTTGTTTCTTTCTTTGTTTTTGTGGTTTTTTTTTTTTTTTTTTTTCTTTTTCTCATTTTCAGTATTCATAATAATAATGAAAAGAAGTAGCATTCTATTAATCACTCTTGTATTTTTGTAAACGACCATACGTCTTCCTTTGTAGTTCAAAAGTCAACAAACTTTACAAAAGTAAGCAAACCATGGCGATTTTTTTAAATAAAAAAAAAAAAAAAGAAAAGGAAGAAAAACTAATATCAAAGATAAGCCTGTGGAACCAAAATAAAAAGATAAAAAAGAAGATAATTATGGAGACAAAATACCATTAAGGTAGTCCTTTAGCCCCTCACATTTGAAATTTCATCAACATGTCCCAATTTTTACATATGTAGTGTCAGTTTGCCTTAATTTTTGCAAATATTGTGTCGTTGGGCCCAATTTGAAGATGATGTAAAAAAAAATAATGTCATTTTCCCCATCAAATATACCTACTAAATAAGAGGGAAAAAAGGGGATAAAACCCTACGTTTATTGGCAATAAGGGATAGGGCCAAGAATTAATCTAGAGGGAGCAAAAATTAAATGTGCTTCAATTGTAGGAAGGGTTTAATTCAGAATTTGAGGGACATGTTTAAAATTTTACAAATTTCAACAGGAAAGGGGGACAAATACTAAAATTAGAAAAGACAAAGATTAATTTTGAAAAAAATATTACATGCCATTTACAAGGGAAAAAAATAATTTCAAGCCCTGTGTGGCTCTGGCCCTGTGTGCACTCTTGTGTAGACATAGCTGATTAGTAATTAGCTCGTTTTTTTGTGTGTAAAAAAATTAAAGAATTAGTACAAATTATATAAAATTACACATAGGCAAACATTAAACAATTTACATAATGTTCGCTATTCCTTAATAGAGTGATTTTCTTGCTAAGAGACATTTTAAAAGGACTTAATAATGATAAGATGGAGTTTACATATTTTAGAAGATTAGTAGAAACACAAGGATTCCTTTGTTTCAGGTGGTGTGGGTTTTAAATGGAGTAGATGCGGGGGAGATTAGATTTAGTCTTTTAATTTTAAATTTTTTAAACCTTTCATTTTCCTCCTAAAATCCCTATTCTTTTTTAAAAAAATTTCCACTAAGTCAATCGATAAAGTAAAATACCAATAATACACTATAAAAATATCTTGCCAATCCGCAACAAATTCAAGAAGTAAACATGCCACAAATCCCTCTATTTATCCATAGTTAAATTATTGTAGAGTACTCGTTACTGTACTGTATTATAACAAGGGCAATATATATATATATATATATCATCAAGACAAATATTGAATCATTGATACAAGTAATGCTTTGCAACTTTTTTTTTTTTCCTTTTTTGGTGCTGGAATAAAGTCCGGAAAAAGAGCCACCGGCGTATTGCAACTCTTTATTAAGTAATTTGCACTATAATCTTTTTATATTAATTTAGTACTGGTGTGTACTTCATTTAATTTTGATTATGGATTTGGAATTCAAGGTTGGATTGATCATTGGATATTTCTGTTGGATTTGGGTCTTGTTCTATTCTTATAGTAGCTTCTTTGACGCGTCCCATGCTTAAATTGGATTGACTTTTTTGTAACCCAAATTGTATATTGGATAAGACAATTGTTATTATAACCGCCATATAACAGGTTATAAGAATTATAAAAAGAGAAAATTTGATTTTTTATGGTAATTTTTCAAAAATATTGAAAAATCTCGGAATTTAAAATTATTCTAAAAAATTCCGGATTTAATTATAAAAATATTATTTTTAAAAATATTTAGAAATGTATAAATTTTTATTAATTGATGAGATATTTAAGATAACTAGTCGAGTTACTTGAGATAATTTGAATAGTTATTTCAAGTAACTGAATTAGTTACTCTAAGTAACCTAATTAGTTACCTCGAGTATCATTCAAAAATGCTAATTTTAAAGAAAAAATAATATATTTTTAAATATTTTTCAAAAGTATTATTTTTCTAATAATAATTTTAAAAAGTGATATTTTCTAAATTAAACCGAGATTTTTCAAAAAAATCACTCTATCTGGGATTTTTCAAATTTTGGTACTTTGTCTCGATTTTTGTAATAAGCCCCTATAAGAATGTATATCTCTCTCGTTTCTCGAGTACAAAAAAAAAAAAAAAGATACCTTTTGAGTAGGATAAAATTATAGGAAGTTGCATATCCATCAAGATACCTCTTTTATTTTCTTTTTAAATCACAAAATCAGTAATTAATTTTTTTTATTTCTTTGTACATTCTTTATATTCCAAAAATACTCCCAATTTTTTTTGTACATGTTTCCCTCTTACCTTTAAAATGGCTCCTCTTAATTACCTTTCTGTTTTCATCTGTTTTTCTGTTTTACTTTTTTATATACATTTTCTTTCCAATGATAAGGAAAAAGAAAACAATATGAAATTTTTTATTGATAAAGACATACATTTTTGGATAGTGCCTGAAAAGTATTTATATACAAAGGATTAATTTGTTCTTTTATTAAATTATTATTTTGAAATTGTAGCATATTCGATGATAGCTGATAATGAAATGAGGTAGGAACTAACTCGTGTTTTCTGTATATACAGAAGCAAAGTGATAATTAGACTTGAATCTTTTTTATTCTTTTTGGTTCAACGAGGTTTTTTAAAAAACATAAGAACACTTCTTTTTTCTCCAGGAAAATATTGTTGCTCTATTGTTAATTTTTTGGAGGACTTTTGAATAGTGACATGATAACTTCCTTTCAGGGCTTAAGTAATTTCATAAGTTTTATTATTTTTTCTTATTTTATAGGTGTTGTTGGGTTCAATTTTTACTATAGATCTACAATAGGTAAATTTATTTATTAAATTGTCTTTTTTAGTAATTCTAATTATAGGTAAATTTGTAAAAATTTAGATTGTGAATGTACAAATACTAAATAGTGATGGTTTTAGAATTTCCCTAAAATTATATACAAAATACCCGCCGCAATTGCAACTTTGAATTTGAAATTGTTACAAACCTTTTTTTTCCCGAATGTTCTTTCTTCTCTTCTCTTCTCTTCTCTTCAACTCTTAAAAGTTTCTTTTTATATAAACATATCAGCTGGATCTTTATTTTATTTTTTATTATTTTTAAGAAGCTTGAGCAGAGTAGTAACATAGCATCACACCAGTACACTAATCTTTGCTTTATTAGCTTTGAACTTTTTCAAACATAGATTTTCTTTTTTGAGGCAATGGTACATCTTATATACGGTTCAAATCTAAGCTTAGTCCTTATACTGATCTTCATGTGACATTCTCTGTTGTGGATCCAAAAGACTACTTTTTCTTTTGTTTATATGCTAATGCTCATGCTATATGAGACATAAAAAATAGCAAAAATAATAAATTTGATACCAAATTTAAATTTTTACTCGATGACAATATTGATTGAGCTCGATAATTAGCTTGAAATTGATTGGGTTATATTGACTCACCTAAATATTGATTACCATAACATCAAAATGATACTACAAAACGACAAACACGAAAAAACATAATATTCACTTTTACTTAGAAGTAAACTTGAGTTCGCTAGGTTTAATTTCCAACAGATCGATCTGTAGTCATGGCTTGATCACCATAATACCAAAACCACCCAAATTCAAGTCAATAACGAAGAACAAAAATTTACTTTTCATTCGCAGATGGCGCGAAAAAAAGTCTTTCAGAAACAAAAATCGCACTTTACACAAAATGATTTTAAACATCACTTGAAGATGAGAAAGGAATAGAAGGAAATTCCACATATTATAACATCAATGTATTCAACTCAGACAAAAACCAAAGGCAAAACCTCGTTGATTACATTTTAACAAATACATGCTTGATACTGATAGATAAATAATCAAAACAACAAAAAAAGTAAATTTACGTCAAATAATTCAAAATTACTTAATCATAGTTAGTAATAGGCTCAATTGTAATACTACTGAGCCTTCCCTAAAAGTACTAGCTTGAATGTACTTTTAGGTCCACAGACCACTACTTAAATACTCATGATCTTCTCAAAACATACTCGATATGAGACTTAGGGAATTAGAACCTCCCCATGTCAAGAGCCTAGCGTCTTGACTAAGGGGTCCATATTTAATAGTTCACATGTAACCCCAATAAGCGGGGTCTACATTCACTATGATTCTGACCCGTAGCAGCCATCCAAGGCCTACACAGGTCTAGATTGGGTCGGTTTTGATTCAAATCATCAAAAATATGATCTCAAACATGAAGAGAGAGAAAACAAAGAGACATAAAGTGAGTGATAAAAAACAACAGGAAGAGGGAAAAGTAACGAGACATGAAGAAATAGAAAGTCATGACTAATGGGAGTATAAAGTGAAAGAAAGTTGGTTGAGAAAATAAGTCTATAATGTAGTACAATAGAATACACACATTTGGGTATATACATACTATTTACTATTTTATTTTTACGACTGTATAGCTTTTTAAAATACAGTACCACCACTAAAAGCCTTTTTTTAAAAAAAAAAAAATCAAAATAATACGAAATGTTGCTGAATAGTGTGTACCAGAAAGGATCCCTGCTGAAAGCCATCGAGTTTGAAATATAAACAGTATGTAAGGTGGCCAAAGCAGTGAGGAACAACGAATTAAGTGCGGATTTATCAATAGTGAACAAGGTGGCATATCTTAGTAAAGAGAGGTATTTTTTTTTTTTTGAAGCTTAATATAATACACAAGAAATAATTTCTTTTTTTTAAAAAAAAAAAATAAAAGTACTCTTATATGAAAAGATATAAATGAATATCTATGATTCATTTCACAGCTTTGACACAAACTTAATAAAAATTTATTATTGGGAACTTTGATGAGTGGAAAAGGTGAGAAAAAAAGAATAATTTGGTTTTAATGACCAAACTATAGAATAGAAAATCTTGAAGAAGAAGATAAAAGAGTTACGAAAAATAAAAGTGGAAATAAGATATGGTGGGAAAGAAATTTATGTTAGAAATAACAAAATAGTGCGTTGTAGTTGTTTTTTTTTTAAAAAGTAGCACCTTGTAAACTACAGCCGTCTAATTTATAAACTAATAATATGTTTTCTCTTCCTGAAGCTAATTAAGCCTAGAACTAGGGAGAAACCAATATGCCTTTATTTCATTTCTGAAAGTAACAAATTATAAAAGATAATAGTGATCCTTTAAGCTAATAAGATATGTAAATACTAAGTCTATTTTTGTAATTAATTGTAAAAATTTCCAAATGAATTGGATAATTCCACATCATTTTTTTAGTGTATGATCTATAAATGCCTATAAAATCACATTAGTGAAATATTAGTAGTTAGGGTGGCAACTCTCCAGCTGATTTTGTGATTTACGGTTGGTAGTTGCTCATGCATATTCGAATAAAGTACACACGGAATCTCTACAAAAGACCTCGACTCATTGTTTCTACCATTAATTTGGCTACATTCCATTATCAAAATACAAGCAAAATAAATATCATTAACTCTTGTTATGAAACGCTTTCGTAGTATGTCTATTCTAAATTAATTAAAGTATAAAAACACAATCATCTCATAAATGTTTTTTTTTTTTGGGGGGGGGGTCTCTCATATATTGCTGAACATCCTCCGGCAGGGGAGCCTTGTGACGTTGTGGTGAACATATGATCATCCAAAATCAAGACTAAATACACAAAGATAAAACATTTCTGCTAGCACAAAAATATATTTATATTGAAAAACTATCGTACAAGGCTAAGAAGGAAGGTCAGTACGTACCACCGGGGACTTTGATCCAACATTTTCACGTCGAAGCTCCCCCTCAATTTCTCCAAGGTAGCTACATGAGGTAAACAAACAACAGAGAAACCACGAAAGTGATTACTGAAAAAATCACTATACAATATAGAAAACAAACTAAGGTCAGGTCGATAGGGGAAGGGGGACACAACATCTAACCACTAATTAATTAATGTGCACGAGAAAAGTAAAAAGAAAACAAACCCGCTTGTATGAGTCGTCACGACGAATTGAATTACAGGGCTGCCCTACCATAATTTGATCCTACTCAAACATTAAAAGAGATACAAATAAAAGAACAGAAAAAGTATATATATATATACACTGACAGACAAGGCTTTGAAAAATAAATCATACATCAGTTTATTAAATATACTTACTGAGCCTAAACCCACAGATAGATCAGCAACATAATCTCCAATTGCTTCCCCACTGCAAACCAAAATGGTATATCTACATTAACCGTAATTTATCGAAAAGACATCAGAACAAGACTGCATGCTACACTTTAAGATTCAAATCCCGGACCTGCCATGAGATGCCACAACAACACGCCAACCCGCGTCTTTGCACATTTTTACAGCTTCAATGCACTCTGTTATAGTTCCTACTTGATGCATCTGCGACCAAAATTACCGTACTCTCGGATCAATACTGATAAAACACCGGTCATACAGATGTAATGGCCTATTAACAAGTGCGGATTTAATAATATTTTGATAAGGAGAGTATTGAAAATTTTCTTTCTTTCTGATTGCCTTAATCCTCTGAAAACATAAATAGGAGTTACAAATGTGTCAAGGTAAAGATGGAAGATAAAACTATTATATCTGTACTTCTCATCCTGAAATCAAAGCTTTAAAGTTAAAAGATAAAGCTACTATTATAAGAGACCTTTTGTTTGGTGACCAAGAGTTCAGCTCCCATAATTTGTACTTGGCGTCCAATTTCATTTGTTAGATCCGAGTGATGCTTCAAATCATCCACGTGAAACGGATCTCTACTAGACACAACAGGATAATCGCGCACAAGTGCCGTGTACTCGGCCGCGAGAGAATCGCCAGAGATCTTCTGCGACTCACCGTTATTCTTTAGGCAAGAACCAAAGATAATGACTTTAGCTGATATGTGGAGAGTAACCAACCAAAATTCATATAAATAAAGGAATCATCTGAGACAAGAGGACTGCCAAATGCCACATGCAACTAATCAGTCGCGAAAGGTCTTGTAAGGGATAATCTCACACAAAAGAGTCTTCTCCTTTTTCAGTTTAACCTTGGATTGTTACGGCATGTTCAGTTTCACCTATTTCTTCTGTCCAATATAGTCTGAATATGGTCTATACAACTTGATTGCTGCATCAATATCTAACAGCTAAAATGGTTCAGAAAACAAATATCACATCAAGACATAGCTTATTCATGCAGTAACAAACCACTCACCTCCCTCTTGAAGTTCACGTCATAAGTTTTATTATCCGATTCGTAAAACCCAGATGCAGCAGCATGAGCTCCAATGACAACCTAAAATAAGAATACCTTTTTGTGATTGCAAAACCCTTTGAATCTCTTGGCATTTTAAAGACTAAGGAACACAATTCTCCTCTAAATTGGGGAAAAGGAGTTGACCTTTTTGACGAACCCGCACTTATCAATGGCCGTCTTGGGCAAGTCTAGACCTTGTTTGACCTCCTACTTCAAACGAAAACTGAAAAATCAGAACTATACCTGGAAAGCGCCCACCTAACTCTAATATCCAGCCATACTAACCTGAATATTAGGAGCATAACTACCTTCAATGTGGTGCTTAGAAGCATCCTCACCATATTCCTTTGAAATTAATTTCTGAGAAATGAAACAAAGATTGCATCAGTAATCAAACTCAAAAGTATGGATCTCTAAAAATAATGCACAAGTCCATCAATAAGTGTTGGTGCTATTCTTACCAGTTGTCCACAGATTTCTGAACTGCTGACATTGTATCCACCAACTGTCTACGTATCCTTGCTATCCCAGAGTGCCTTTAGCTTCAGGTCGGGTCAGAGAGACAGGGGTGGCCATCTGTAAAGACTCTTTAATACTTAAGTCAGTAGTTTATCTCTGAGGCTGAATAGCAAAAACTAAGTTTTTCTCTGTATGTATTTTTTGACTGTATATCTCTCTCTTTCTCAGGGGAGAAACAAGGCTTATATATATAATCCTGGAACTGGGAGCTTTCTGGCTCTCAAACTTAAAATCGAATACCTTTTTTCCATCATGACTTACTCCAGAAATCACGGGTTGTTGTCACCGTGACTTCCCTTGCATTGTTGTAGCCTACTTTCCGCCGTCCCCTATGACTCTAGCCTGTCGGGAGTGAGACTTTGACAAACCGCCATTCTGTCAGGACGATTTATCCAATGCGCGCACTTACCCAAAATCGCATTAAATGCTCTGTCTAGGTCTAGAGCAGTGAGCTGCTTCCCATGGTCTTCTGGTGGAAGATCCTCAAGAATCCTGACCCCCAGCTGTCGAGGTAAGAATTGGACTGGACTAAATCCGTCTAGAGTCTGGGATGGATTCGGTCCAAGCCTCGGATAGCCCATGGGCCTATGCGGTATCACGTGAGACTCGTGTGACTTTTAATCGGTTACTCTGGATACGTGTCGGACGGTGTGCCCTGTGACCTGTTCTGCCACTTAATCGCCCATGTGATACATGATCTAGGAACGGGTCCCACAACTACTCCCATTTTCGTATTTGATGGATTCCATCAATCAAACGGAGAAATCGTGTCTCCAGTCTTCCAATTTGAGAGGTACACGTGGCCCCTTACCGTCATTTCTCCTCAATTACTGACGTTGGGGCACGCCATCTTGTGTCACGATTTTTCAAATTTTCGAAATTCTAGTGCTTCCATCTTCCTTGCACTGTTCTTTTCTAGGGAAAACTCTTCGGCTCCCTCTCTATAAAAATCGCACTTTTGCCCGTTTCTTACTTTACCAAAATCTCCAGATATTTCAGCTTTCTTAAATCTTAGGATTTCCGCACTTCCTCTTTTTCGGAACCTTTCATTCTCTTCAATCACATCTAAAACAATGGCTCCAAACCAGAGTCAGAAGCTCTGTCCCATCGCGGATCCCGAATTAAGCTCATTAAGGAGGCAGCTTTGCTTCCCTGGCGAAGTTACTTTGGAAGGGGTCGAGGGCCCGGCGGACTGGTATCTTCATCCCTCTGCCCCCAAAGACTCCATCGTTCTGGGGAGGAGGTACCTGGAATGGCTGCGATTTCCCCTTTCTCCCTTGGTTCACCAGTTCTTCAGCCTTACAGGAATTTACTTGATGCAGCTGAACGCCAATGGGGTCACGATCCTGATGGGACTTTTATTCAGGGACAGTACGATCGTGAGACTCCTATTCTTTCTCTCACGCTCAACGGGTTCCCACAGATGATGCCAAACTATTAGTGTTATTCTTACCAACTGTCTATGTGTCTCTGAACTACTGACGTTATATCCACCAACTGTTCACGTATCTTTGCTATCCCAGAGTGCCTTTAGCTTCAGGTCAGGTCGGAGAGGTGGGGGTGGCCATCTGCAAAGACTCTTCGATGCTTAAGTCAGTGGTTTACCCTGAGGCTGAATAGCAAAGACTAAGTTTTTCTCTGTATATATTTTTTTTTCTATATATCTCTCTCTTTCTCAGGATAGAAACAAGATTTATATATATAATCCTGGAACTGGGAGCTTTCTGGCTCTTAATCCCAGGATTGAGTACCTTTTTTCCATCATGATTTACTCCAGAAATCACGGGCCGTGGTCACTATGACTTCCCTTGCATCGTCGTGGCCTGCTTTCCGCCATCCCCTACGACTTCAGCCTGTCGGGGGTGAGACTTTGACAAACTGTCTTTCTGTCAGGAAGATTTACCCAATGCACGCACCTGCCCAGGATCGCATTAAATGCTCTGTCTGGGTCTGGAGCAGTGAGCTGCTTCCCATGGTCTTCTGGCGGAAGACCCTCGAGGCTCCTGACCCCCATCTGTCGAGGTAAGAATTAGACTGGGCCGAATCCGTCTAGGGTTTGGGATAAATTCGGCCCTGGTCTCGGACAGCCTATGGACCTATGTGGTATCACGTCTGACTCGCGTGGCTTTTAATCGGTTACTCTGGACATGTGTCAAACGGTGTACCCCCTATGACCTGTTCTGCCACTTAATCGTCCACGTGGTACATGATCTAGGAACGGGCCCCACAATAAGAAAATCCAAGTCACCTCCAATCGGCGATGTAATCTGCTATTAATATCTAAAGAGTCATTAAGTGAGTCAGTTTTGACAGGATGAAATGTGAGCCCCTGCGAACAAACATAAACAAGACGCACAAGTGTCACATATCCGAATGAGAAAGAAAAACTAAAGAAACGATAATTTAAGAGGCATATATGCATATACCAGAATAGCAAGCTTGTTTACACCATCTGATCTAGCAGCAGCAATGGCGTTGAAAATGGGAATAGGCATGACCAAGTCCTTGTTGTCGGCAAGATTGGCAATGTGGTGCATCAAATAGGACATAAACAAGGCAAAAATATGATGTCAAATTCATTAGAAAAATTAGTTAGAGGAAAATATAGAGGTGTGTGCATAAATAAAACACGGAAAGAGAGAAAGTGAGAAGTATAAAAAGCCAATAGATGTGACTTGACACCCCAGTTTGAAAGTCCCTTTTCGGCAGAACGCAAATCAGCACGTAGAAGGAGATAAAGAATACTGGCATTTGGTTAATGAACTCTATATAGTACTATCAGACAAGATATATTATTAGAGAAAGGAAAAAACAAATATATATATATATATATATATTTAGGCATATACATACCTTATCCA
>JXTB01000002.1:2612800-2637533 GCA_002914805.1 Parasponia andersonii | reverse complement strand
TGAAACTAAAGGAAGCAATTGGAGACGTTGAGAACTTGGTCTTCGTATCGGACCTACACCCAAGTATTACGAATGCATTGTCGACTGTGTTCCCTGAAGCACACCACGGAGCTTGCATACATCATATTGGTATGAATATCCAAGCAAAATTCAAGACTGATCATTGAATTACCTCTTCGCTGTTTGTGGCACTACATTGGGAGGTAACCTTCTAACATCAAAATCACGCGGTTTCGTCGTTGTAGTCAAATCAAGATCAGCGCGATCAGTGACTCCTTCTACATTGAGCAGAAAGTATGGCAACATCTTCATCATTGGATGCATGGCTTGCTCGACACGTGCATCATCATATAATTCCTGGTCAGAGTCATATACCGTAAGCATATGTGCAGGAAGATCTATCTGCACAAGAACCCAATGATTTGAACCGATGTTCAAGGGATAGTAAACTTCGTCAACCTCCGCCCAGCCAAGTTGAAAATGATCTGCATCTCTTTTAGCATAGTCAGTAAGCTGGTCATCCCATAAAAACTTCGCTTTATTGGAGGTTCTTCAGAATGCATCCCACCGACCATTCATGCATGCAATGTAGACTGTGTCCGCAAGGGCGACTTTCTTTCTATACGTCTTTGGGAAAAGCTAAAGGCGTTCTCGTATCAACCGAAAAGCCACGTCAATATGCTGCAAATGGAGAGAATACAATAACTTTTAAGTGAATATAAAAAAGGATTTCAAAATGAAGAAAGAAACATTTAATTATAAATCCAATTACCTCATCTGCAAGCCACTTCCAATGAGTCTGAAGGTGGAAAAAGAATCCAGTACTAGCATCACCAGTGGGAAGCTGGATTGGTTTCCGGTTATCAATAAGTCCTGTAAGCCATCTCCTAAATGTATCAAGCTATTTTGCATCAATTTTCCGGAATGGGTTTGGTTTGCATGGATCATCAACCTTGAACTTCTTGTTTGACGGATCTGTGTAGTCAATGAGTCTCTTAGATCATTGACCGACCCTTTTCTTCCTCCCAAACTTAACTGTAGCCACCTCAGCTACTTGTAACTCTGTCACTCCCGGAGTTTGCTACTCTTCAGGAGTGTGCTCTTTAGTGGGAGTACTTATGACAACATCTTCACCTGGCTAATACCCTTCAGGAAGGACATCCGACTGGGTGGCCTCAGATTCAGAACCAGTTGGCTGCCGATATGCTTTCATTTCCTCCATCATCTTCAACAACCTATCAAGTTTATCATTGAAAATCACCTGGTTCGCCTTGAGTTCAGTCTGGTTTGCCTTCAACTCAGCGATGTCAGTCTTCAACTCAAGATAGAACTTATGTGACTGAGGCACGTCAGTGGATGATTCCTCCTCTACTTTGTTTCTGGTAGCGTGAAAGATGCCCGCCTCCTCTGCAGCTCGCTTTGCTTCAGCCGCCTCCTTCTTTTTCTCCTCCTCCTCCTCACCATCAATTTCCTCTTCCTCAACTCCAGTATTGGCGAGGCTCTGGTGTGGATCGTGATATATATGTTCATAAAATTCTTTCTCAGCCTCCCGTGGATTCAATACCGCCTTTGTGATAAGCTGCAAGATAGTTCAAAATAAAGTTCAATCAACTTATGAATTTATAAAATTAATTATATAGAATAAAATCAATTTTCCGGACTTACTTTCTTAATCTTGAATACATCAATACAATCCATCATTGATGGTGTTTTATTACTTGTCCATGACAGCATCCTTGGGAATTTGATGCCAAGGTTCTCACAAAATGCACCAATAAGCTTGAGGATAGCCTCATAAGCCTAATACTGTAAGGCAATACTAAACCCATACACTATGTATTTAGCTTCCTTGTCCTTCTTATTCTTTTTCATCTTCTGAAGGTAGTTTTCCCTCTGATGCATCATGTCCTTATTCAAACTAGGGAACGTTCTCTCGTAAGATCGCCTTCCCCATGGATAATTAAAGAAATCCTCCTCATTCTCCACAAAAGAGAGCATATCCATCATAATCTTCGTGCTTGACTCATGTGCCATCAACAGCCCATCTACTAAGCAGCACAAACCCAACTTCCATAGGTCCTCCTTCTCCTCACAATTTAGAAATGCAGCTTCTAATTCACCGGATCTCACATTAGCTGCATTATTCAGGTATGTCTCCCTGAGCCTCATGCTACTAGACATAGATTTGTACTTCACAATGTCTAGATCTTTGACAAAGTTTAACGCCGTTATCAACGCAAACTCACCAAGCCCGAATCTCAAGTTGCTATCCCCAATGAAAAACTGCAACTCCGCCGGATTTTGGGATTTCACCTTCCTCAACAGTAGTTGGTGTATAAGTACTCTTGATGCTTGCATTGGAGGAGCAAGAAAAAACTGCTTAAACGGACACTGCTTTGCCCTCTCTAACAAATCATACTTCTCAAATCTCTCATTAATCTTCGACATCACCGTTGTTCCTTTTATAGTGACCCTTCCAGGAAAGTGTTCTCCAAAAGGTACAAGGAGCTTTGACAGTTGGTTCGGCATAAGAGGAACAAAGCAATTTAGTTAGGATTTTTATAAATTTAACATATATCTAAAGCATCTAAATTACGTCGAAATATAGTTGAAACGCATCAAAATAGGTCGAAAAGTGATCGAAATTTTGATCATTTTGATTTCGACGAGATTTCGATTGTCATCGAAAAATCTTACAGAAACTATCTCAAATGAGAACAAATAGCAAGGAGGTGGAAATTGTCCAAGGAACAAATCATCGAAAAACAGAGTACGTCGAAATAGAATCGAAAATTAATCGAAAACAGTCGAAAAAAGATTAACTACTAGCTACTAGAAGAGAAAAGGTCATCGAATTGTGATCGAAAAACAGTTGAACTAACATCAAAAATTTAGAGCAGCCTTATTTTCTATTTTAAAATGTCATCGAAAATGTATCAAAATACTGTAAAAAACCTATTTCGAAGGGTATCGAAATTTCGACTCTGTAAATCGAAACACAGTCGAAATACCATCGAAAACACGTCGAAATACCATCGAATATCATCGAACTGTGATCGAAAAACAGTCGAACTAACATCGAAAATTTAGATTTTCTATTTTAAAATGTCATCGAAAATGTATCGAAATTTTAGCACTATTCATCGAAATAAAATCGAAACACAGTCGAAATACCATCNTAGCACTATTCATCCAAATCTCATCGAAATAAAATCGAAACACAGTCGAAATAACATCGAAAGTTTATTTTACCTATTTAATAGAGAATACGGAGCATATTTAACCTAATTTCTCTTTTAAAATATCATCGAAAAGGTATCGAAATTTCGACTCTGTAAATCGAAACACAGTCGAAATACCATCGAAAATACATCGAAATACCATCGAAAACACGTCGAATTTCGCGTGATTTTCCGGTACTATTTTCAGCCATACTCATCGAAATATGATCGAAAATTTAGACCAGCTAATCGAAAATGCATCGAAAAAATGTCGGAATGAAGTCAAAAATTTCTAAATCGTCTTCTACTACAAATGCCCTAAATTAAAAAAAAAAATAAAACCCTCAAATCATATTTTGCTTACCTTCTTTTGGGGACTCATTTTTCTCTACGTAATCCTAAACAGTGAGAGAGATTTACGATAGACGGCATGACGAGTTTTCGTCTTTCTCAGTTAACGACGCGATGGTTCTTGGCTCTTCAGAGAAGGAGACGAAAGAGAGAGTTGGAGAGAGAGAGAGAGAAATGAAGAGTTTAAGGGGAAGAGGTATATTTTCTCTTAGGTATTAGTAAGGGTATTTTTGTCCGTAAGTATATTTTTCAAATATTTTTTAACTTGTGCATATGAGTCAAAACAAGAGTATTACGGAGCATATTTAACATAATTTCTCTAGGAGAAATCAATGAATGAGTGAGGGCTTGAAGTTCAGATCTTCTTTATAGTTACTAATATAGTGTCTAGAGTACTACTTTTATTTTGGTCTAATTGAAAAAGAACCAAAATCAACAAGATCCTCTTTCTTCATTACTTTATAATATTGGACTCGGACTTACTAAAGCTGATTCAAAATTTTGTTTTCAAACACATGTAGGAGGAAATAAGAATCACCCATTCAATTCCTTTTCTCATTTAGTAAGGCCTACTTAAAATTTGTCATATATGCTTAAAATTATATGTTGTTTAATTTTGATACGATATATATTACGTTTAAACTACACATGATGGTGCATGACATATTCTGTATGACATGATTCCTTCCCGCTATTTTCTATCATGTCTCTCTCAAGCTCTCAAGCGTTGCTGCCTAAACTTGGGACAGTTTATCTGTCAAATTGAATGGGAGTAGCCAGCCAGTCCTGACTGTAAGACTCCCAAGTTTAAGCAAAAGCTCCTCACAGCCATAGAAAATAGCAATGACCCGTACGAAGAAGCAAGCTTGCAAATGCAAACTTGAACCAGTTCATTTCTTCTTAGGACACGGAAAATTGACCAAAGGGGACAATAACATTCCCCACACCAAGGGACACGGCTCAATTGATTCCACGATGGTCTCAAAAAGAGAAGGTCCCATCAAACCAATGAAGCTTAAGACTAGAGGGCAGGTAGCCAGGATTCCTTTCTCAGGTGTAACAAAAATATTGCTAAAAGCATAAAGTCATAAACTAAGGAGGGAAAAAAAAAAAGCAAAAAAGCTTCTTCCATGATTCTTCACGTAAAACTTTAGCTTTAATTATTGAATTTTTTTCCCACTTCAAAAGAATATTGTAAGGAGTTGTTTCCATTAGACCTTCCCAATAGAACCCTTTTTTTTTTTTAATACTAGAAAAAATTATTCTCATTATTCAACGAAAGGGTGATAGGAGACAAGAGAGCATGATTGCTTCCTTGCCACTTATATAATAAAGAAAAGAAAAAAAGCCTCATTTGACCCCACAATTCCATTTTCCCAAAAGCCACTTGGATTCGGTCCATCTTTTTTCTTTTATTTCTTCCTTTTTTCTTTAGTGGATAATCATTTTCGATATTTCACTGAGATGGAACTTCAAGGTCCATTCCTTTTTTCTTACTTTAAAAAATATATTTCAACTCACTTTTATAACCCGTGTTGATAAAATAATATCCAAAACAATAATCTTGTTAATTTAGCACTCTAGATGATCAAGCTGGCTCTTGGCAAAAAGTTACTGTTATTCAAAGTCGTATTTTATTTTTCAGGTTGGAACTAATGCTCAATCCTATGATTTCTTAAAATGTTCCATCATATGATGAGTATTATATTTAATAAAATAATGAATTTCTACGTAGAATTAAGTTTCATCGACCCTCTCTTAACACATTAACTAATCCATAATGATTGTAAAAGGAATAAAAACGAGGAAACTGTTTCATTTTCTCATTCATTAATTTACCCATTTAAGGAACAAATTTTGAAAAACCCTTCCCATAATTATTTTTATGAGAAAAATTATTATAAAATTATACATACACCAATAATTCAAACTCTTTCATTTTCATAAATTCACATGTACTCTTAAAAATTTTAGACTAATTAAGTTAATTTTAATTCGATGAACAAATTTAAAAAATTATTCACATAATTAGTTAATTTGGAATTTGGAACAATGACTTAATTTTTTTTTTTGTTACGTCTCATTTCTCCCCAAATCATTTCCATTCTTTCTATTTTAATTTTAACTTTGTTTTCATCATTACTAAAGCACAAAACTTTTAATAAAATAATAATGATTACGAAAGCACAAAACTACACATAATTATTCTTCTCTATCATTTTTGCACCAAAATCGTCATGATACAACCTGTTAACAGTAGGAAGCTTCTCTTGAAGTGTTCCTAATATTAAAAGCGTGGATGAGAATAAAATTATATTCCACTAAGAAAGTTGTGTCATGGGTGGGCTCTTGGAGATGTGTTGGCAAGCACTTAGACATTAAAAAGATTAGGAAGCAGGATTTAAATCTAGCTCAAGATCTCCTTAATTATTATGTATTATCTTTCTAGGGAGTTGGCAAAATTCAATAAACATGAAGCTATATGTACTTGTCTCAATTTATGTAGCACGATTTTGATATATGAATTATTTGACTAAATCAATGCATAATCTCATAAGCCACATATTAATTTAATTTTTGTACCTGTTTGAATTTTAGTGATGAAATTCATAATGGACAAAATTAACCAAAAAAATTAATAATAATAATAAAGCAAAAGGATACTTCTATGTAAACTAGTGATGAATGCTGAATTATTATATACATGTTGGTGGGCCTTTTTAATAATTCAGAAAGCAAGTGGAAAGCAATTTGGTCTATTCTAAGTTCTTTGAATGAGTAATCATCATCAAAGAGCAAGAAGATGTGAAATACACACATAGAGTATTGATTTATTTAATAGATGGGTCGGCTAAATTAGTCAAAAACCCACGTAGGATCCTGTTTGTTTATTAGATAACCCGAGTTATAGGCAAGCTTGCTTTACAATATCAATTATACTTTTGATAAATAATCAATTGAATGATTCTGGGAGATTTGGGAACATGGTCTCCAAATTCTAACACTTATTTCTAGCAATTTTACAATATTTTTCAAGTTACATTTTCGAAAATGCTTGGTGCTATATGCATATATTGGGTTTGAGTTTGATCTCCTTTGTTTGAATAGAAGGCAAAAGGAGTAACTTAACACAAATTGATTTGGACCACTTATATATCTTGTTTCTTAATGGAACGTCTAAACTCTTAGAGGAGACTTTGAAATTTAGAAACCAATTAATGCTCTTTAATATTTATACTACACTGAATAAAACGAATTTTGAAATTTAAGTCGTTTTATTATGCATTAAAAAAGCTGAGTCCATATCAGAAAGAGGCGAGCAAATTGGTCAACAAAGAATAAAGACAGAGCAAAAATACACGTTTACAATTTTTTTCCCTCTCTTTCAGATAGTCAAGAGAAAAAGGAAAAAACAAAAATAACTTAAAAGTTATCTTTATTTAGATAATCTATATTGGATTTCTATTTCAAGAAAAAAATATCCATTGGACTTCTAGAGAATCTCAATTGAAGCTTAGCTGTTAGAGATCGGATTATGCTCGTTAAAATTAGACAGAATTTATCACCAGCATAGATAAGGGCGTTATTAAAGTTATGGAGTTATCTTAACAGTTCGTACACTCCATTATTCTACCATAATAGATAAAACAAAGTGGCAAAACTAAGCCAGTTATTTGATTAATCAAGCAAGCATGGCATTCCTATAACCAACCTATTGCTAAAAACTTTCATTAAAAAAAAGCTAAACATTAAAAAAATATTAATATATATACATATTAATAACTGAAGAAAACCATAATTATTCATTATAATAAAAATTATACGGTAAGGACACCCAAAAAAAAAGGTTTCATTTTTCAAATAGTCTATTTCCATAACTTTTAGTCAAATTTAGACATAACAAATACTAGTTTCTACCGGTCCATTTCAGACCAAGTAACTTTAGGTTTTAGTTTTACTTTTTTTAATTACTAAACCCTCAAAATAATCTCACTTATTTTCATTAAAAAAAATAAATAAATAATTTCACTTATTTGAGCTGAAAAATATAAAATAAGATGAACGTAAAGTGGGCCCACTCGGAATAATTTCCACAGAAAAAAAAAAAAGAAAAAAGAAAAACAACTGCCACAAACCGACAACTAACAGTTCTCAACTAGCGTCGTTACCCGCAAACGGAGCTCAGACATCGACGTGTAACAGACACCAAACGGCTACCAGTCACGTTCCTTTCGCCGTCAACAAACGGAAAGAAAGGTGGGTGGTGGCCCGCCCCAACCCGGGTACCGAGGGAACTTCGTGTGGGCCTCACTCCACCTAAAGACGTAGTCATTTCAAGCCACGTAAGCCTTTCCACTCAAAAAAAATCAAACGAGGCGGGCTTAACTCACGCGCCCCCAATCCCACGCATTCAATTAAGAAGGTCGGTGCGAACCATCCCCACACCACACTGTTCCCTCCCTTGGGCTCCACCACAGCCTCTAATCCAACCTCTACGTCTCAACTCCATTCTATATATAGCTCCATCCCTTCCAGACCCGAAACCCGACCCGTATACCAGAGTAGAAGAGAGAACCAGAATCAACCTCCTCCTTCTTCCATGTGAGGAAGAAGAAGCTCAATTAATTTTTTTGAACAAAATTAAAAAAAGGAGGGTTTCACGTTATAATCTTTGATTTTTGTTTCTCTTTTTAAATAAATTTTCTGGTTTTTGAACTTTCCGGAACTTTCCGGCTATGGCGACGGAGGTGTTGAGGCCACAAGACTGTTTGATCGACCGGATTAGAGTACCACGGCCAGCGGCGTTTACTCGCCGGAGGAGCTATTATGGCGTATACCCTAACTCGACTTTTAATGGTAATTATAGTAGTAGTAACAGTTACGCTAACCCTAGATCTAGCCGGAAACCGGCTGTGAGGTCGGAGAAGCCGCAGGAGCAGAGGAGGTCGGTCTCGAAGAGATCGAGCTCCGCCGATGACCTAAAGGCGGTGAAGGTAGAGAAGGTGACGATCCTGAGGCGAGGTGAGTCACTCGACTCGAAGATTAGGAGCGAGTCGTCGTCGTCGCCGCTGCTGAAGGAGGAGATCATCGTGTGTGGGACCCAGAGGTTGGGTCCCGAACCAGAAATGGTGCCGAAGCGGATAGGGATGGTGGATCTGAAGGCTCCGGTCGCCGCTGGAAGGTCCGACGTGTACGCCGGATCGGCGTTCGCGGTTTCTCCGGCGCCGAGCTCCCTCCCTCTGCCGTCGTTCCCGAAGAAGAAGCCGGTTTTGGCTGTGGTTGATGATTCGGCTACCAGAGATCTCAGACGCTTGCTTCGAATCGGTTGAGTTGAAATCAAAATCAACCAGGTTTAGGATCCGAATTTGAAGATCCGAAACATTCTGGTCGCAACTTGGATCCGAATAGATCCTTTCTCTCTTTCTTATCAATCTCTCTCTTCTGTTGCGTATTCTCTCGGTTTCGATGTCTGAATCTTCCGTGGTTTTTTTGAAAACGGGGATAGATCTGAGAAAATCGAGAAAGTACGGGACGAATTAGATATTCTATCGTTTTTTTGGGGGTGATTATTATGGGTGTAAGGGGGGTAAATTAGTAAGGAAAATGGTTATGGGTGGGTCTATGTGTAATATTGGGAAAGTAGTTTATCGTCTTCGGGTTGAAAAATGGGTTTATTTGGGCTGTGAATGATTTCGCTCTGTTGTGAATATGTACGGGTGTGTATTGTGTTGTACTCCTTTGTTATTGTAAAGGAAGATAAGAAGAAAAGGAAGGAATTAGGGGGAAAAAAAATTTATGGGCAGAATTCGTAATTCTAATAGTTTGTCTTCCATTTGTGTTTAGCTTTTTTTTTTTTTTCCTCTAGTATCTCTCTGTACTTTGTAGGTAGCACGTTAAGAGGGTGATTATGAGTCCTCTGTTAATAATATATCTCTAGAGTTTAAGATTCGGAGACCTGAATTCTTCTCTTATTTTTCTCTGTTAGGTTTTTGAAAATTCTTAGTTTGATTTTATATTTGTGTTTTTTACAGTTCTTCCTAAACTGGGTTATACAGATATGTTCGAGTATTTGGCATGCAAAAAAATTTAAAAAAAAAAAAAAAAACAACTGAGAACCCCAAGTATATGGTCTAGGTTCTTTGCTGAACTGGGTTGATAGTTATACCAGTTGTGTCTGGAGTTGATTTTTAATATCTGTGTCACGAGTGTTTGGCATGCAAGAAAATTAAGAACTGGGTGTTTGGCACTCTTAGAATTTTTATTTAATTTTATCTGAAGCTATAAATTTGGAGATTCTATGTTATGGGTCGTTATTGTCCTTGTTTTGTTTGTAAGGTATGGTGTGGTTTGGAAGGACGGTTGGATTGGTGCCAGAAGTTTGTCCATGTTATGGGATTGATGCAATCCACAAAATCGTCATCACAGCTTGAAATCTTGTCTCTATTCGAGGTGCCTTTAGAATATTGGATATTCCGCCAATAAATAACACTAATACCCGATTATTATTATTATTATTATTTTTGAGAAGATCAAGAGAAAGTAAGTGGAGAACAATTTATTTGCTTTTATCAATTTTATTTCACTCCTGTCAATGATTTTTTCCCCCTCAATGGGTATGTATGTGCTAAATACCATTATAAAATTATTCCACATTTTGATGAGTTTATTGATGTTCTTTGCTTGAGAGATTGCAAAGATACATATTTCTTTATAGGATGACGAGGGGAAAAAAAAAAAAAATGAATAAACACATGTTTCTTTGTATGAATGTTGCCGTTCATACTAGTTCCTACATTTTTTTCTTGGCATAATAAGAAAATTTATTCTTGTCTGGAACTTAGCTATTTGTCAAAATTTTCATTTATATATGTTTTAGTTTGCTGATATTGCAAATTGACAGTTTTAACTCATTTTAAACCAGAATACTGAGTCCACATTGCTGACATAAGTTCCCCATTTGTAAGGTAAAGGAAATGAATCACCAATGGAATCATATGTGGATTAGAGGGCCAACACTAGCTAACTTTGTAAGTATTACCTAAATTTTGTTTCAGTTGAAGATAAACAATTTTCTAGTTGACTCACCCTCAACCCTTATTCGTGATTCTTCTGCAGTCAAGATTGTGGAGTGAGACCTTGTCCCAACTTAAATTTTATTTTCCCAAATGTAATATTTACATCCTTTCAAACTCGTGTACCCTTTTCGCCTTCACTTTTGGATGTATATTTCCATTTGGTCCTTCGAATAAGGGAAAAATTGTAAAATTCAGACATCTTGATCTTTTCAATTAGATCAATTAGTATAAATCACCTACCAAGTGACATGGTGATCAGTAAATGACCAAGTGATTTCACAGTCATTTATGGGTGACTATACCACTTGATCACCTAATGGTATGTCACACATGTGACAAGTGGTCATTCTTTTAAAACCATAAAATCAAACTAAAAAAATATCAATATGAAATTTCCAGTTATTATCAGAAGGATAAATGACTTTATTGTTCCCTAAATTATGAGAAAAATCTCACATTAATCCTTAAATTTTAAATTGCATTATTTTGATCCTTAAATTATAAAAAAATTTCACTTTAGTCATTTTTATTATATATTTCATTTTATTCTTAACAAGTGAGCATAGAAGATATATTTGCCACTTTATTATACTTAATTCAGTATTATAAATAAACTATGAGAAAAGTCTCACTTTAGCCTTTAAACTTTAAATTGCGTCATTTTGGTTGTTAAATTATTAAAAAAGTTTCATTTTAGTCCTTTTGTTAGATATTTTATTTTATTTTTAACAGAATAAGCATATAAGACATTTGCTATTATGTTATACTTATTTCATATCTAAAAGCATAGTTCAACACTATAAAAAATTTAAAATGTGAATTAAAGTAGTTTAAAACATGATTAAATAAAAATTAGTTGTATATTGGACAAGTAGAATAGTTCAAAATGTTATATTTTTTAAAATCAATAAATAAAAAATGAGAAATGTAACTCGTATACTTATTTTGATAAGAATCAAACAAAATATATAGTAAATAAGACTAAAATGAAATATTTTTTATAATTTAAGGACTAATACGATACAATTTAAAATTTAAGGACTAAAGTAAAACTTTCTCTATAGTTGAGGGACTGATAGAGTTATATATCCTTGTCAAAATAGGTGCACTGGTTTTAAGTTTCTCTAATTTTGTTAGGGTGAAACATTGAAGGGATTTGAGACTGAGTAGAGTTATTCAGACCAAAATGACTTTTCAGTGACTATTTTCAATCATAAATATTTAGGGCTATCAAACATCATCTCACAAAAAGTTATTAACTTTTACGGGGGTTTTACACTTAGTAGATCAACTAATTATCTCATAGTAATAAAAGACTCTCCCTCATAAACTTTATAAGAAATGAGTCTTAATATCAATTTACTTATTTTAATTTACTTAAATACCCAAATTATTGAATTAAAGAGCCAAAATCTTTTTTTTCCCCCTCAAAACTATGGTAACTCCAAACTTTTTCACCAACATCCTCCGTGAATCTTCATTATATGATTTTTTTAATCACAATTGAATGCTTTATGAGATATCTGTTTCTTTTATTAATTTTATTCATACCCTTGTTGAAAATTTGGGACTGGGGTCGAATCTTCACTGAGTAGTGGGGACGTCTGGATAGTTTCGGATTATCAATTTTCCAATATATTTTTTAGTAAGTTATGATTGGTCCTATATTTTCCCCGAAAAAGAAATTATATATAGTGACATTAACCTTTATTACTAGTCTTTTTTTATTTCTCTCTTTTCTCTCTCCTGGAGGAATTTTATGGGCTTTTTACATAAATCTAGGCTCAGTCTAAAAAACTGAAAAATTCTCTTGGGCTGAGACTTTGAGAAATTTTTTTATAAAATTACTTATTTTTAATAATATTTAGAAAAATATCATTTTTAAAAAATTGATACTTTTTAAAAGTAATCAAGATAACTAGTGAAATTACTTTGACTAATCAAGAGCACTCTAAGAGTTATTTGAGGTAACTAGTTCGATTACCACAAGTAACTTGATCAATTATTTCAAATACATTATTAATTAGTAAAATAAAGATATTTTTACATCAAAGTAGTATTTTTATAAATAGTTATTTTTTAAAAAAGTTGAAAAATCCCCAATTTTTCAATTTTTTCAAAACTTTATTATAAAAAATCAAATTTGAAAGAACCCAAATGGTCATAAAAATGTTTGGATCAATATTTTAAAAAACTCAATGTAATACAATCATTTACTGACCTGTTACTCTGAGGTCAAAATAGTCTTGACTGTATTTTAATACGAGATCATAATTTTCTTGACCTTGTTCAAGAAAATCTTGTCTTTTGTTAAGAGTTTCTTAATCCAGGTCAAGTACACCTTGACTTAGGTCGATATATTCTTGATTTCATATTTAAGAATACAAAAATAGAACGGAACTTTTGTAAAATGACGAACACAAAATTTACTCAAATAATGAATACAAAATCGGCCAAAAAATAAAAACTGGAAAAAGGCTTCAACCCAAAAATAATGACTAAGATACCTTCACCATCACTTGTCTCTCATGCATTCCTAAATAATCCTCAAAACCTAAAGTCTAAACTTAACCAAATAATCCCCACATTGACTAAAAAAAATAAAAAATAAAATAGGGAAAGAAATAGAAATCAATCCTAACCAAACAAGTCATAGCCTCACAAAAATCAAAACAAAAAAAAAAACTAAAAATCATAGCTTTTCGTACTCAAGATCACTGTATAAAAAGAAACATTTTTTTTAGATCCTTAATAAAAATAAAACAATACAAAGAAACAAAATCATAGCTTTTAACTATACTCAAAGTCACTATGCCAAAAAAAAAACATTTTTTCAAAAACAAAAATTGTAAAGTAGCCTTTTCTTGAATAAATGCGATTTCCATAGTGCCTTTACCCTTACTCTTTGAATCAGAGGTTTCTTCAATCAGATTCTTTGGCGAACCCATCAAAGACTTGGATTTTGATGATAACAATGACTTTAAAGGAGATGAATCCATAAGTTACATTGAAGCTCTTGATCTCATCCCATTGTGACTTTCTAACGAACGGGGTTTTCGCCATTTAACTCAAATACTATGGATGTTTCTAGAGTATTTGATATGCCTAGAATATGATTTACAATATTTTAAGAGAGATTTGAGGGAGTTGCTGCCAGATTTGTCATGGGTGGCTGAGAATTTTGGGAGTTCTCTATCTTCTATCTCATATTTCTTATCTCCTCTTTGCTTTTTAATTTTCAAATAGGGTCTGAGTGTGAGGTAGAGTAAAAGATGTGGCATATGGGTTTGAGAGAAATGAAGGGTATCTAAGGAACTTTACTTTATGTGGGACCTAATTTTTAGTCCTAAAAAACTTATTCCAGAAAGTAGCTCTAAAAAAGACTAAAGGGATTATAATAGTCTTACTCATGTCCTTTTCTCTTCTCAAAACAGAAAATAAAAAAAAAGATTGCCGATAGTAGAGGAATAAGTTGGGCTGAGTTTAATGGCCAATTGGGTTGTGCTATTACGTGCACTTTGCTATTGTGTTGGACTTTGTTATTATGTTTAATGAGCTAATGGCATAATAACAAAGGTTTCTAACACTTTTATATATTAAAAAAATCAAAAAAATTTCAAAAATATGAAAATCAAGCTTTTTTTTTTTTCAAATTTTCGTACGATTTTTATTAGAAAAATATTACCTTTTAAAAAAATTTAGAAAAATACTATTTTAAAAATGATTACTAGTTACCAATTATATACTAGTTATAAATACATTTAGTTATTAGTTACTAATTTCTAAAAAATAATTAGTTATAATTTTAAAAATGACATTTTCTAAATATTTTTGAAAAATGGTATTTTTCTAATAAAAGTCTGTCCACACTTGAGAATACGCTAACTACCGTATTTTTCAATTTTTTTTTTCGGAAAATAATGTATAATGTCTAATTTCTCCTAATAACAAGGAGAAGGTAATCATGGAAGAGTTTCGGTTGTTAGGGAGTAATTTTTAGAAAGCTTGAGAGGTTTTGCCTTGGTTTTTCTTCTTCTCCGCCATGGATTTTGCTCGAAGAATTGGTACGACGTAACTGTTGTTCTTCTTCTCCTCCGATTCCGCTGCGTCATATATCGTGTATTAATGCCAATTTCATTGCGTACAAAGCACCAAATGATCTATAAATATTTATTTGGAATATGCCAAGTCGCCCGAATATAACATTTCATTAATTAGTAACAGGGTTCAATTATTGATGCTTAACCTATATTTATCGCTAAATTTAGAAAGAAAAAACTATAATAATAATAATAAATAAATCCCTTGCATTATCTGTGGAATAGTTTAGATATATAAAACTGGCAGATGAGCATCTTTGCCGCCTTGCCGGTAGATATTAGTCTATTCCTCTCTCTCTCTCTCATTCTAAATTAGTGTTTGGTTAATTAGTCGACTAACTAAAACACAACCTCAAGCTTAATCTTTTTCGCTAATCTAGAAAAGAGACGTGGATATATATAGTTGAAATAGCGGGATGAGAATAATTTGTTTGTCTTATTTGACACGCATATGTAATACATATGGCGTTTAAGTTAGTGTGGATGATTCATTTGGAAATTATGCATATCATATAATTAGTGTCATTTTCACATGATTACCTTGCAAGTAATATTTTTTTTGTTAAAAAAAAAATAAAGTTTAACTAATGATCTCCATTTATTACAAATTAAAGGAAAATACATAATACTATCTAATCCTCACCCACCCTATTAGGGATAATAAGCTTTCACGCCTACCCAGTATGATTCGAACCTAAGACCAAAATTCTAAATAATGGATATTCTTACTACTTGTGTTAACTCATTTCGTTAATTACCTTGCAAGTAATTAAGTTAATTAAGAGCAAACTAACTAATTAGCTATCCTATTGAAACCAATCGAGTTATATGGGTTCATCTAAAGAATATTCTACTCAAATCTCTTTTCTTTTTTTTTTTTTTTGGCTGAGAAAAGCATACTTAGTACGTATGATTCATTAGCAAAAATGATAAATAAATAACATTTGCTAAAAATATCTCGTCTAATTGAGCTTGAGAAGTTGGTTAATTGTCTCAGTTGGTTATAGCCATGATTGAATTAACGGTTATGACTGCCAATACTATCGCCAACTGAGACAATTAGGAAGCTTGCTAACATTTGATTGGGTGGGCTTTCGAATGTAACTTAAGAGCCATGATTCTATATATAAATACCTACTTGATTAGAGAGAACATAATGTGATATCATATTAATTATAATCTAAAGAGTTAGAGAGCTTTGAAGAGAGAAGTGTAATTCTCGGAAAATTCACAAAGATGTGAGCTTGAGAGTTTTAAGTACAGAGAACCAGTACTCTTAATAATATGTGTTGTAATCAAGATTGTTTCATATTAAAGAGGCTGCTGTCACATACACGTATACGGCCAATTATATATGGATACGATAAATTTTTGTGTGATTGAGATTAATTTCTAGTTTTTCTAGTATTTATCATTGTGTTTGGGTTGATAGTTCTTTAATAAACTACGTGTTCTTAATTTACCATTATGTAGAGTAATTATTAAAATGAAACAACGGGTACATAAAGAAAGATTGAAGAAAAGTTGGCAAGCTTTAAAAGGAACGACTGGCAAGAGAAATCAAACCATTAATTTGTCTAACCTAATAACCCTGAGCTCTAGGCATGAAAACAAACTTTTCGATGGATAAGACATTGGATTGGTGGAATGGCTTGTGATAGCTATTTTCATATCGTGGTGGGATAACACAAAGTCAGCCATTGGCCATCGATATATATAACATAAAATTAGTTTAAATTTGTAACTTAACATATATAGTGTAAGGCTTGTTAAATTAGTTTTTTTTTTAAATGGACCTTTGGATGGCTGCTCCATGTGTAATACCAACTGCATTCATCCATGCTCAGTAAAGACGTTCGTCAATTAATTGAAATACTTTAGTACTCCAAAAAAAGACAAATTAACAAATTATTACTCCAAAAAAAGACAAATTAACAAGTATTGATCGATTAGTATCTATAAAAAAAAAAATTGTTGGAGGAACTCGAATATGATAAGAAAAGCGACAAATATTCCTATATTTTCTTTGAATAATTCTGAAGAGAGTACTTGAACAACTTCTAAAACACTTTACAATGATCCTCCTAAACTTTTTTTGAATCACATGGAATAGAGTAGGGGAACAACTTCTCAAACACTTGATTGATGGTACACAACTTCTGAAGAAAAATATTGTCAGCGGCGGAGTCAGGGGCCAAAGAGGCAGTTGCCCACTAATTTTATTTTTCTTGTAAATAGCATAAAAATATTTTCCAAACTAAGTCCTTTGTTTTCTTCCTATAATTGAAGGACATTTGATTTTAAACTTTGTTGGATAAAATTCCTGGCTCTCTTTCTCAATTACCTAACTAAGTTGATCTAATTACTAGGATAGGCTCACTAAGATCCTTTTATAGAATTAGGTGCTTATTAATTTCCTTTATCACCAAAAAAAAAAATTATTTGATAACCCTAATTCTCGTTATTGAAAAGAATCTTCTTAATAGGGTTTTATAGCAAAATGATAGAATTCTGGACTATTTTAAGTAAATGTGCATTTTTTTAAATATTGTAGCAAAATAATCGATACATATACTAAGTATAAAATACGATACACCTAATATAAAAACTAATAATACTCAGTATATAGACCAAAACTAATATATTATTAGATTTATATCAAATATAAAATAAATATACTCGACCATTCAGCAATAAAAAGAGAAAAATGGACATATTTTAAAACAAAGTGTCACAAAAAAATATATCCACTCTAATTTTCAATCATGGTAATTGATTCAGACAATAGTTTAGGTTCAAGCCTATTTAGTACACTTTTATATTCTGTCCCAGAGAAAAGTTGGGTCTCATCATTGTGTACAAATATGAATAAGAGAAATTAAGTGGATGATTAATATTTTAAATTTGATTAAGTAGATGTCCACTTTTTAAATTTTATCGCTAAATATCAATATATGTATATATATATATATATTTTTTTTTACATTTAGTAGATATGTTTATCTATCGATTTCAGTTACTGTATTGAAATGTACTGAGTATATAATTTTTTATACTTAGCATATAAAATTTTATGTTTGGTATATAAATATATATACTAGACATTTTGTTCTAATATTTGACAAAAGAACATTTACTTAAATTGAGCTCAAAATTTGATCATATTTTTATAAGCCTCTGCGAAGAACTGTATGCCAATTTTCATTGATATTGAAAGAAAACTTTGCGACCTTTTCCGCTGTTCTTCAATTTGGTCACTTGTGCATTAATGTAGCAATTTATTTTTATATATGAATTCTGGTCTTTATCTTTCACTCATTAAAAAAAAAAAAAACAAAACAAAACAAAACAAAAAAAAAAAAAAAGGCAATCCATCTAAAATAGTTATATGAGAGACTACGAGAGGCAATAACGTTTCTCAAAACAGAAAAAGCATTTCCCATACTTTGCACAACTATTGCTATTTCATTAATTAGTAATATTATATTATGCATTAACTAAGCCATATATACCCCTAAATTTACAACAGGAAAAGAAAACTTCCCTTGAATTATTATTGAAATATTTAGATATAAAACTGGTAGATAAACATCTTTGCCGGTAGATGTTAGTCTATTCCACGTGAAACCTAAATTAGTATTTAGTTAGTGCACTAAACACAACTAGAAACTTAACCTTTTTTTTGGCTAATCCGGCAAATATACGAGAATATAGTTGAAATTAAGGGATGAAATCACCATTTTCAAAACAAAAAGGGGGTGGGGGATGAAATTACTAGGTGGGGTGGGAAGTTCGACTCTATGAATTATTTTCATTTCTTTATAATAAGTGAAGATCATTAGTTAATCCTCACATTTAAAAAAAAATACATTAATTGTTTGTATTATCTGACAAGCATATATATTATTTAGTACATCTGGCATGAAATGTGGGTTACGTTCGTTTGAAAATAATACATGAAATCTCATTAATGTCATTTTCGATTACGATTTACAAGTAATTACATTTATTAAGCTAACCAATTAGCAATCTCATTTTGAACCATGGTGGGATTAAGATGTACGCCAAGTTCGTTTCCGAAAAAAGAAAAGAAAAGCAATTCGCTGATCTAGATTGTTGAGCTTAGGTGCTTAAAATCCAAACCAAACCGATTAAATCAATCTAATTTAATTGTCAAAAAATAGATATTCAATTATAGTTAGATTGGATTAGATTTAATACTAAATTTTAAATTTTAATTGGATTAGTTCAATTAGCAGATCTTATAATAAAAAATCCAATTAGAACTGAACCAATCTAATTTATATTAATTAACTTAAAAAAATAAATATATTCAAGTATTTTTTTTATTTTTTACTTGTGTATTTCTTAATATAGACCTTATTTCACTAAATTAAATAAAAATTCTAATTCAACTAAGTAGTATATTCATCTTTTTCCCTCGATTACTAGAACTAAATTGGAGCGAGGCCAGTGTTTGAGACTCTAGAGTTGTATTATGTTATATAAATTTTAATTTTTATTCTTTTAATTAATTTGAAAAATGTTAGAAATAAAAATCATCAAAAGCAGTGTCTTCAAAAAAAAAAACGTATAATACAAATAATTTGGGTTATCTTCGAACCAATATATTAATACCCACATAATACTATATTAAATATTAAAGACGAAGCAACATGTGCCCTCTTCCTCTTCTGGAAATAATAAAGAAACATATGATTACTTATATTTATACATATGATAGACTCCTGTAGCCTATTAAGCTATTAATTTAGTCATTTCAAGTCGCATCGAGGATAAGTTACTTACGTTGCTTGTGTTGTGGCTAAGCGGCTAAGTATATCTCATTTTTCGTTCACATTTTCAATAATTAATGTTTTTTCGGTTTTTGTCCATATGGCCATAGTATGACCTAAAAAAAATAATAAAATAATAATAATGATAATGATGAAGTAAGGCGAAAAGTCTCACTTAGAGGGTTTTTCCATACGTTTCAAAGTACATAGAGGATTCGACTCCAATTGATGCTGATCAGATCAAGTGCAAGGACAAACTGTGTACATGCATGACTACATGTGCTCTAATCTGAAAATTCAATACGTATGTCTTGGATGAAAATCATCACTCACGGTTTTTTTGGATCCTGAAGGAAAAGGTTGGAAAAATACCAAGGAATCTATGCTGCTACTTTTCTTTCCCTTCAAAATATTTATTCTTCCGATTGTGATAATTGTATAACCTCTTGTACTATAAATTTTGCTCCCATGATATTTTCTTTTTTATTCTCTCTCCCATTTTTTTGTTTACACATATTTACATAAAAAGAAAATGTCTTCCTTTTTATTGTTCTTCTTAATTTCCTCTATAAATTCAATGTTCCAAACATATATATATATATATATATATTCTAAAAGCAGTAGACATAATTACGTACTCATCTGTTTCAACGATTATTGTTAATTTTTAGACTATGAGTTAGACCTTTCTTTTCCTTTAATTGAGCAATATTATATAGGTATATATATCATGAAAGGTAATGTCGACCATCACGAATTATAATCAATCAGATGTTCACGCACACAAACACAGTAATTATAGTAAATTTAACTAGCTGTAAAGTCAAATATTTCATTGGGTGTTATTAGTATATACTCCCATCTTAAAAAATTTCCAAATATAATTTTGGCATGTGTACCTTGATCCTGACCTTGATCTATGCGAGTACGTACCCTAAAAATAGCAAATTTCATTCTTGAAAGCTTGGATTACAAACGAAGCCCGCCCATCCCCAATATCTTTCGCCAAACCAAAAGCAAAAGCAAAAGCAAAACCCACCTCCCTCCCAACTTCTCCATCATTTTACGTACAAGCAAAACCCTCCTTGGTCCTTATTAGCACCCTCTCTCTCTCGCTCTATAAATACCACAATATCATATCCAAAAACTCAACCCAAAAAAAAAAGGATAGAAAGAAAAACACACACGCACACACACAAGTCACAACATATGAACACACACTTGTTAGCATCAGAAGACAGTCAAATGGGTTCCTCAAAAACCAAAACGACGTCGTCCTCCAGCATCAAGGACAAAACATTCAGCGGAGTGGGAAACCTAATAAAGCTCCTCCCCACCGGAACAGTCTTCGTCTTCCAGTTCCTCAACCCTGTCCTCACCAACAACGGCTCGTGCTCCGTCCTCAACAAGTCTCTAGACGCCGTCCTCATCGCACTTTGCGGCCTCTCTTGCTGCTTCGCTAGCTTCACCGACAGCTACACCGATTCCGACGGGAACATCCACTACGGGATCGTCACCGCCGCCGGAATCTGGCCGTCGCCGGACTCCGGCTCCTCCGTTGACTTGTCCAAGTACAAACTCAGGCTCGGGGATTTTGTCCACTCTTTCTTTTCGTTGACCGTTTTCGCGGTCTTGGCGCTGTTGGACTCGAACACCGTTAGGTGTTTCTACCCTGAGTTCGTGTCCGAGCAGAAGATTCTTCTTCAGGTGTTGCCGCCGGTGATCGGTGCAATCTCCGGCGGTGTGTTTATGTTGTTCCCTAATAGCCGTCATGGTGTTGGATATCCACCAAGTGGCAGTACTACTACTTCTTCCTAGGAGATCATTTTAATTATTTATTATATTATGACACATTATGTTATATTATGGTGCCAGAAATATTGTTCTCGTTCCAATTTGAGATCTCAGTATTTCATGTCATCTGTGTTATAATAATATTATGTCCTAATTTTGCGGTTGCTTTATTAAGAAGTCGAGCTTGAATTTTTTTTTATTGCTTTTTTTTTCTTAGTAAGCTCTTAAATTTTGTTATTGCTTTTAAGTTTTTCAAGTTCTAAAAAAAATTGTTATTGATTGATTGTTTGTTTCTTTGAATTAATAAATAATGTGGATTTGAGAATTTTATATATAATCTAACTAATTAGTGTGTCCTTTTCAGTTACGCTTTAGACCAGGTGTGCATTGTGAAAAAGTATATAGAATTATAGATTCTAACTACTAAAAAACCTAAATACAAAAAACAAAAACAATAGTTTCTAAGCGGACAACTTCTTCCGTCAATAATAATAATAATAATAATTGGACAACTTCTAATTGGATTATCTGTCTATTTTTGGCTTTTGACGTCTTGTATTTTTATCTTTGTACACGTCATCTTCAAAAGAAACTTACTAACGTATATGTATCAAAAGTGTAATAACCTGTATTTTATCAAGGGTAAAATGGTCTTTTAGCAATTTTCGGAATTAATTAATGGTGGGAATTTTAAATTTTTAAATTTGTACTTAAATGAAATGATTTTTAAAAACTAAGGGCTCAAAAGAAATTTTTAATGGCTAAAGTGAAGAATTCTCACCTGAAGGACCAAATTGCAACATGACACCCATTAAATGGGTACCACGCGCTGCCACTGTTCCTTTTTCTCTCTCTTCTCCTCGATCTCCCTTAGCTCCAGCCGACGAGGACCAGTCGCCTATAGCTCCTCCTCGACGACGTGCCTCCAGCAGTTCTCAGGTGACACCACCAGCACTGGTTGGACTGCCAGCCCCGAGAACCCTAGCCCAGCCAGAGCCTTGGAGCCCACCGACGACATGAAGCCGCAAGTGATTTTCGACTCCAGCGACTTTTTTGGCCACTTCAGGGCCTGAAATAGGCAATTCCTTTCGACGAGAGAAATCTCCTTGTAAGAGTCTTCAGGTTCTATTTTGCACGAATCAAAATCTACCATTTTTGATCCAGTCGTAGATTGTGAAATAGTCGTCATATTTATGATGTACTTATAAAATGATGAAGTTTGATATATATATATATATATTGACTGTGTTTGATGTCGTGCACGAAAATGAAATTGAACGACTTTAAATTTGCCTTATTTTACATGCTATGAAGTAGGTTTCGGCCCATTCCTAAATTAAACAAGTTATATGTCTAATCTAGATAATATGGCTACTGAAAGTTTAGTAGTGTGGGTACTGAGAGTTCAATTCTTGATTTGAGGCTCCGATGGGAAAACCCTCTGAATAACTAACAAACAACAACAAACACACTCCATAGTGTAGTATCATTGTTATATTGAGGTATGGAATTCAATTACCTAATTTCAGTATGAATTTGCATAAGATTTAGTTGTGTTGACATATTGTGAAAAATATAAATTTTATTGCTTTGTATAACTATGTAAACTACCTAATGAGTAAACTGCCTAATGAATTGAATTGGTTATATACTATTTTGGGATGCATGTAAATAATTGCGGACTGTACTGTGTAGTTTGTAGATGCTTTTCATGTAGGTTTAGTAATTTGGGATTATCCAAATTACAATTGTTATGCTGCTAGATTTTTGAGGATAGAAATGAGTTATTTGAGGAATTAGTCCACATTCTAGATTTTGATCTAGTATAGTTACGTCATTTGTGCAGGTTTCCATGGTAGGTAGTCCTTGGTATCACGCCTGGGGTATTCACGCATCACGAAATACTTAGTTGATGGTTAGACTCTAATGTTGGTACAAAGTCTATAAATCTACATGGACCTTTTAGTTAGTAGGGTGCACACCCTAGACAATCGGTTGAAAGTTCGTAGACTCACGTAGAGGTCTAGGATACATGGCTATGTGCATATTTGAGCTCGGAATCTATGCTCGGGGTTTGAACTTAGGGTGTTGATTCACATTGGTGCGTGTTATTTTGAGATTAGTAACCTGGTAAAGGGTATTTAGTACGTGTAGGATTGAGCTATTCTGACATTGTGATGAGGTTATACAAGCTTATGGGAATTAAGTTAGTTGAGGCTGCATATGGGTCTTTATACTCAACCTACTATGCTTCCACTTATGATCTTACTGAATTTGTTTGCTTATATGTTCTGATTGCTTATTTTCTGTATAACTAAACATGCAAGGATTTCATAAAGAAAATAGTTTTTAAAACTAAGTTTTCTACTGGGCTTTTAAGTTCACTCTATCATTTTTCTTCCCTTTCAGGTATTGCTTGTCGGAATAAGATTTATGTTGGATGAACTAGTTGTTGATTCATGTTTGTGGCCATCCTTGTGTCATAGTTGGTATTCAACCTTATTCTTTTTTCTCACTAAGTAAACTATTTAGCCAAATTCTATGTATATTGTTAAGTGAGTGTATAAAAGTGTTTTCACTTGTTCATATTTTTAAAAGAGATATTATGGCTCCTAAGGAGCATATTTTTAAAAGTATAATAACTTGAGATTTGATTGGTTTCTCATAAAACTAGTTTTAACATACGAGTTTAGGAATTTTGTAAAACGCATATTAACAAGGAAGTGTTTAATTTATCAACCTGCCAATTTATTTTAATTAAAATAATTAGATTTTCCTAAAACTCTAAAAGATATTTTCTTGGATAGACAAGGGGGTTGTTTGATATGAAAAAGATAGTATTTTAAGGACTAAAATGAAAAACTCAAGTATTTATCTGTTTGGGGATTTGCTAATTTACTATTTATTTATGTTTACATCCAAAATTATTAAAAGTCACAATTTTGGATTTCCGTGACAAAAAACATGACAACCTTAAAAATCTTTACATCTATAAACACAATTAAATATTTAATTTGTTTTCTATGAGCAATTAGTTCGGTCTATTTCTTGAAAAGTTGTTATATATATAAATATATGTACATATTATATATTATATTGTGGTCAATATAACAAATTTAAATGTGGGAGAGGCGGCCGGGGATCATTAGAAATGCAATATGACGAAGAGATTTTAGTAATTAATACGCATTGCGATAAGATCAACTACCAGGATTGAGGTATAACTTGTGCCAAGTAGCAACAAGATTATCTTTAAAAATTAACGGTCATATGTAGCATAAGATTCTTATACATTAAAATATATATATATGGCCAAGTCTTATCACTTTACAAGGTTTCTTACACGTTTGCCTTGAATGCTCATTGATCGTATATATTTGATCGAGAACAAAATT